>OV121090.1:11710688-12310688 GCA_921293015.1 Phorcus lineatus
TGGAAAACGGAGGCCGCTCACTATGTCAAGAAACCGTTCATCAGAGAAATGGGTTTTTTTTATCATAAGACATGTCAGTTGGACTTCGACATTGCTGTTTAAAGAAGAACGCAAATATGTATTTGTCCTGAAGCTTGATCTGTAACGTGTATGATTTACATGACAAGATGAGCGCAAATAGGTTGCGCAACGGAGGTAAGAAATGACCAGTTTTCCCTCCGCTGCGCGAGACCCAGATAATGCATGATTGGTAACCCTGCGCAATATCCGGCGTAAGCTGCCGGACGTTACGTATGCGGCAAGCCACTTTTACACGTTCACTAGAGACGTAGGTCGATTAATACGCTAGTTTGAAATGACCGGAAAACACCTTCGCTTTAAGTCGGTTAAATATTTACCTTGCGGTATTTCAATTTGGATTTTTTACACATGATTACTGATTACAATAAAATATTTAACTGGTTTATTTGAAAATATTCATAATTTGTTACATACAACATATTGTGAAAGTTCAATTCATATTGATAAAACAATTTCAAAAAGATTTGTGTCATATAAATAAATGTTACTAAGAGGGGCGCTGACTCGTCCTTTCCTAACGCCACTACACTCAACTTAAACTGGTCACGTGGTTGGTGTGTTCGCCGCGTAAACGAATTAAGAATAGCCGAAGTGAATTTATTCGAGCATTTGCAAAACAGGGTATTTTTTAAAGTCATAGTCTCATTTTTTCAAGGCAGATTGTAATGCACGCCGGACAAATAGTTCATCACTCACAGAAATCTTTCCCCTGACGTTTGCAACAATTTTCGTAAATCTGCGTGCATTCATGAAGTTCAAAACACCCTACCCTATGTCTTTGGCGAGCGTTAGTCCTTACCACGTCATTTCACTAAGGCCATGACGTGGAACACAGGAAATATCCCAGCTAAATATCCAATGAAATTAGCCAATAGTTTACTTTTTTAAATACAGAAATGACAAAAAGGTGGTAAATTAAGTCAATGAAGAATGCGTCTGTCATAAGTATCGGCGCTGCAATTACTAGATTTCCGGTATTTCGTGCTCGAGATGGGATTGACTTGATTTAAAACGGGCTTAAAAATGAAAACATTTACAGACGCGACAGGAAATATTGGTGTAAGTGATCAGATTTTTTCTCGTGAAGAATAATTAGCCCAGTTTGGTTGCCTTACAAAATTTAGACTATTACTTTAATCCCTGATACACAACTTGATCTCTGATCACTGGGAATGCATGTACTTCTTTCGCACCATGAAAACCATCACTAGAGTAAGGCTTTGCCGTTAAAGCCTTCGACCGTTGGCTGGAATGTGTTAACGGAATACCATGGGGGATTATTTCAATTTTAAGTAAAACATTTCACAAACACTCAAAAAGGGATCTATCAGGAAATTTGTGGAAGCGAAAGTCTACATATGCGGCCTACATTATCAAAAGATAAAAAGAATGTTCATAAAAATTGATATATTCAGAGGCGCTTAAAGTGCTCATGACACGATCATACTGACCAGAATTACCATAAATTGTTTGTGCTTTAGTGGAACTTCTATCAACATATATATTTTATCTTTATTAGGTTGAAAATTACCAAATACTTAGTTATCAAGAACGGTTTCATTTCGCATAATGCAACAAAAAAAATGCAGACCGGAAACTGCTAGAGTTTCTTTATGAAGCCCAAGCTGCTAATGTCTGAAATAATGCCCAAATGACGCTTAACAATTGACTCACTCACTCTCTTTGAAGCATGGAAGTAACCCTCTACATAATAACTAAGGAGATATGTACTAATCCTCTGGCGGGATTCGAACACCGGACTTTGTTGGAAAGTCAAAATCGCTTACCTCTGCCCTGTATGACACAGAGTAATGTTACAACATTTAAAAACCATGTTCGTGACTGAAAATTGACATTGGATGCCTGGAAGATGAAAAGGTAATTTGAAATGAAGATGCTTGTTACAACCCAACATGCAGTTACTTTTAATTTCATGATTGCTGATGGTTGCTATCTGTTAATTGTTGAGCGTTAACAATTTGACACAGTGGCTTTAGGAAATTTGCTGATCAAATGCCAATATGATACATATTTAATGAGACGCGCTTCGTGGAGCATAGTATCACCTTGTTACGTATTCAGTGTTATTAGATTACAACACGGAATTGATTTAGGTCCGATTGAAAACACGGGGAAAATTCATCTACAAGTTGCCTCCTCGAAATATATTTATCCTTTCGATTTTACTATTCCCAATCGATTCAGATAAATTCAATGAGAACATTATTTTAATTCAATTTCAAAGGCTGTTTTTTCTAAGACAAGAAAGCATGTTTTCGATCTTATCACAAATAATTTGATTCGGATAAACCGAATACAGACATTGAAATTTTGTTGCGCAATTGCTTGACACCTTCTCAAAGATTCTCAAACATATGTACATGTAGGGCACAGTGGTGCAGTGTTTGACATGCTGGCCTCTCAAATCCAACGGCCCGGGTTAGAATCCCGATGGATACAACAAAACACTGTTTTGTGTCCTGTGGCATGGCACTTCATCTTTATTGCACTCACTTCATCAACCCGTACAAATAGGTACTTTAACACATATACAGGAAAGGACGTATCAATACGGTCACGCTAACGGGCAGCATCGAAAGTACAATTAATTCCTCCAGGGTTATAATACAATATTGTGTATTATTTATTATTATTATTATTATTATTATTATTATTATTATTAATGCAATGATGAACTCACTGCAGTAAAAACTTCTTTTCCAATCAAAGCTTGCTGATTTAACAGCAAAGCGCACCATTTTTTTCGCTGTCTTTCCAGTCTGATTATATTCGACCGTGTTTCAAAAAATTGACTCTACCGAGATTCGAACTCTATCTGTCTAGGCTATCCTCTCCACAACGGTCTGACCGCAGCCTACTGTAGCGCACGTTCTTACATAAATTCAGCTAACCAACCACAATGCGTGCGGCAAAAGCATTCGGTATCAGTAGCTAAGGGCAAGTAACTCCCATTTACTATTCGTTAACCTTGATCGCCGCTATCCTTATTTTAAACGCGATGATGTGATTGGTTCGCTATTGACTAGGTTTGTCTGCGCTAGCCTAGACAGATAGAGTTCGAATCTCGGTAGAGTCAATATTTTGAAACTGTTATTCCTCGGAACACGGTCGATTTTTATCAGACTGCCGTCTTTCCTTCTGAAAAAGCCCCAACTGTGAAGCGGTTAGTACACTGTCCTCTGGATACGCATAAACTCGTCTCACATTCAGCTATACCTCAGTTCCTGTAAGAGAACAGTGGAATAGACAAATCAACATTTCATCTCAAAAGGCATTGTCGCACTTTAGTATGTCGCAAATATAGATACATGTACTGCACATCTCTCGACAATCCACACTCGGGTAATCTTCCATGTAAATTATTATAAAAATACGGACGTGTTCGTGTTAGAAAGTTAATTCGTAACGAACGGTAGGAATTAGAGTAAGGTTCTATTAAAGCTATATATTCCCTTTTGCAGAGCAACCAAACTGAAATTATAATTTTTGCTTAGCCATACGATGATCAATTTCATCAATCTCCCTTTCGCGTTTGCAATAATTTAAATTTTAATTGAAGAATTTATGCATGAACTTTTTCATTGCTTGTTTAACCTGGAAATTGTACGTGTTCTACGTCACGGCTTTGGCGGAATGACGAAAACGGATCGGTAGGGTGTTTTGAATTTCAATACGGCTACGCAAAGTTTTAAAATTGTTGCAAAGATGAGGGAACAGAGTAATGTGAGTGATGAGCTATTTGCTACTATTAAGATTCGCCTTCTAAAACTGAGCTTATGACTTTAAATCTTCATGAACAACGACATCGGTAATATCAAACTGCTCTGGTTAACGTAACAGCAAAGCTTATAATTATTCTGTATATAAGAAGTTGATAATATTACAGATATATTTCAGGCACTAGAGTACGTCCCGGTTCAAATGACTATTCTAAAGCAAATGAAGACATGGGAACACGCTTCAGCTTTCTATTCTCTAAATTGACAGGTTATCAACAATGAAAAAGACGGCCAAAGTCGGCTTAAAGGTATATAAAAATCGATGGTCAGTGCACAAAAATGAAACTATACGGGCAGTTGAAAACGACTGAGCTTGTAATGTGTGCATTAATTTACCTAAACTCTAAACTGAAAACAAAGGAATAAATATAGTTTATTAAATCATGTAATTTAACCTATTTCATAATCATATTATTAGCATTATATTGTATTCACAATAGCGGCTGTCGTTTTCGCTTTTCTGACCGTAAGCAACATTTTTATATCTCAGATATCGTAGGGGCGGGTTAGCGCAGTGGTTAGCGCGTTCGGCTTCGGATCAAGAGGTTCGTGGTTCGAATCCCGCCAGGGGCTCAGCAACTTTGTCTGCAGTGGAGAACTGTTCTACACGCAGTCAGGTTTGGGTGCAATGCTACAATGAATATCAGCGCAGTACCACACATGGTTCGCTAGTTCCAGCCGATGCTCGCAGGTTTCACCGCAATGCATAGCCGCAATGGTCTTGCGGGCTTTCTCCCTGCAATAATACTGGCAGCCGCGATATAAGTGAAGTAATCTTGAAAGCGGCGTTAAACACCATCACCTCACCTCACCTAGGATAAAAAGCAAAGTTTCATTTAATATTTCCGCTCTGAATACGTACATATTTTTATATTACGTACAAGGTAGATTGCTTGAGTGCGGATCGTTCTCAGTGCGGATCGTTAGTAATATGGAGAAATGTGCATTTATTTATCTGTGCATTCGTTGTGTTTACGAGATATTGATGTGCGCCCGAGCCTGTAACAAAGAATATTTTTCTTCTTTCGGTTTATAGTTGAGAGCTGATCACATTCGAAGTTTTGCCGTTTGAAGAATCAATAATTCTCATTTTGTACACAATCACTCTTACTATTATTGATATCATTTATGGCTCCGACATTTAACTTTCTAATTATTGCAGGTCATTTGTTAAGAAATATAGATATTTAATCCCTCCGAAAGAAAACTAAAATGAATGCATACGGTATCATATGCCCGAACAGCCATTCTGAGCGCGAACACCGCATGCTTCACTGCTTTCAAAAAGGCTGTATAACTTTTTCGTCAAGATTTATTTATTCAAATTAGCATTAGTTCATACAAAATGTATTATCTCCAGAAGGTCAAACACTTCATTACTCAAATAGATCATCTGTAGTCGTAGAGGAAGTATTTACATAGCTATAACCATCGGCGGCCATTTTTGTGTGAACGCCATTTAATCCCTTGAGGTAGGGAAATGAATTCACATAGCTTAACTTTTCATATTACGTTCGTTTTAAAACTCTTCTTTTTCATAAAATAGCATTGTCGTGCAATTTGAAATATTTATTTTCGATTCAGTGAGATAACTTTATATGTCGGGAAAAAACGTGCACCTACACCTCAATATCACATGTTCATCACAAATTTGCAAAGTTAATAGAAATGAGATTAAGTTTTTATATGTGTGGAGAAAACAACCTCTTTCACTTTTCTTCAATCTAGTTAAAACTAGATGTAATGTTTACGTCCCCTAAGTCCTTAGGGACTTAGGGGACGGAAAATTACATCTAGTTTTATTTAGATTGACTTTTCTTAAACGTTCTCATTATCAAAGAACATGGTCACAAGTGAGAACAAGTTTTACTCGCATGTAACATTTGTACCAAATCTCAAATGTCAAATTTGGCTGTTCATATTTATGTACGATCGTTATCATAATTCTCGGTATGCTGTGAACGCATCATTTTACAAGATATCACAAATTATAGTTAGAAACCACCTACCTTACCCTATTAAATATTCAAGATTTCCCCGATACAAAATTTATATCTACACGACAGCGCTCACTAGTGCTTTAACAAAAGCTAACCTAAAATTTACAGTCATCAAAAAGTAATAAGTCAAATATGTTTAGTAAGCGGAACATAGAGGATGAGGAAGCATCATTTCTGTAGGGGTTTTAATGATCGTGGGGGATACAAAACGTTTATTACCGGCGTTCGGAAGATGGGTTGAGATACCAACCTAATCCCGATATATCGCCCTAACCCCGATCTTAATCCATCTATAATCCTGGAATTCTCCTCTGGTATCTTTAAACATGTTCTCCTGCCGATCGATTTCGTGTTTTTAATACCTACACAGTCTAGGTATGGTACCAAAGATGATAAAAAGTAAAAATTAATCCTTGCCGGGACCTCCCATAACCTCCCTCTTCCCTTCCTCCCCCTCTAAATCGCTCAAGACCCCTTCCCTCCTCCCCCCCCCTCTAAATTGCTAAAGGTCCCGACTATCTCCGCCTCCCGAAACACCAACATATTGGTCAGTGAAATATCTGGGCTATAATAGAACAAAATTGGACAGAGAAGGCAACCTTGTATTGAGCATGTGTGTTGCAAATATTAGCACGTCTTCAACAACCGATAAAGGGGACAAACAACAGTTACGATTTTGTCATATGTGAATAAGAACAGAATTGATTGAAATGATAAGAACTTTAATTCGTTTAAATACATAATTAATATACTTAGAACTCCTTTACATCTAAATCGTTCTTTTTATGCTTTAATATCATTTCATTTTACTTGATTATAAATGTTTATGTACACTTACATATCTTTCATATCTTTTTAAAAAAAATGTCGTTTATAGTTTAAGAAAAGAAAATGAAGGAACATATATGCAGTGAATTTGACATCTAAATTCTGTTCAATGAAATTACTCTCAAATAATACATGATTCTGTTTTCATTTCGTTTCTTGAGATATGATTTCTAATTACCATGGATAGACCTTTGGTGGTCCCGCTATTATTCAATGGAATTTAAAACATGACTTACAACTGTTATCGAGCTTGGGTGTCGTAACGTGTCGGGGTCGAGACAATGATCATGTAAGGACATAAGATCTCTACATCTTGTTATTTGCTGAGAAGGAAAGACATTTATGTACATTGCATGGAACCCTGTAGTATATAATTACATCATTATCATATCTAAGGTATTCCATGTAGTAAGCATATGGTGATTTGTGAAAATGTTATGGTTGAATGGTATTTAAAAGGTCGTTACCATTTTCATAAAAAAACAACTTTAAAAATACATATTAACAAATGAAATTCAGACTAATTTAAATTTCTTTCAAAAAAATTGTCATGTATATTTTATTTGAGTTTCCTGTTTATGCTTTTAAACAGGTGTTAAGTGGTTAAAGTTAATTATACATGGTTGTATGAAAATAAATAAAACCATGCGGGCTAATAGGGCAACCTTGCTGAACACTAGTCATAAATCAAACATTTAAGCGATAGTGACACGAACGTACAAGTTCTACAACAAATTTTCCATGAAGATTACAAAAAGTGAATCCTTGATGCGTGAAATGGCATATGTGTCTTGAAAGGAACATCACTTGAGTTCATCACTAGGCACTGGTTTGTGAAATTGACAACCAAATCATGCTGGGAAGCCGGTCTTTGTGGACACATATGTATTGTACAGCTAAAGCCATGTTGTACGTACGTGATTATTGTCGGCTATAGAATACCGGGGATGGGAGGGAGAGAGGGATGGTTTCAGTATTAAAGGGGGAAATAAATAATTCTTAAAGGGGCACACAGAAAGATACAGGGATGATACCGAATGGCAAGGGAACACTCAAGGCGACATAGTGTTTAAATACAATGATGATCTTACATGCGTTTAAGGACTTTACTTGATAACGTCTGGCGGATTTGAGGCTATTACTTTGGAATTTTATCACAGTGCATGACGAAATTCTTAATCGTATAGATCGCCCAAAACGACATTAGTGGCCTTAGGTAATACGTGAGCCAAGTGAAACACAATATAGGTATGTTGTTGTCATGCGGGTTTAAATTGCGGGATGAAATAGAAAAGGAAAGAACAGAATTTTTGGAATGGTATCATTAAACATTGGATATTCTATGACATAGAGAGGATAAAAAGGGGAATATGTACCATTAAATACCTGAGACACATAAAATAAACAAGACAAGTAGAATTTTTTGCATCTCCAATTTTTCAGCTGTCAAACATTTGAACGTCTGAGTAACAGATAGGTTGTCTCGGCAAACGAGAGTAGTATCACGTGACATTGGGTCATCTACCTGACCTCGGATCACGATCGAAGAGGGTGCATACAAAACACTGAATGGTAAAAGATCCGGATCGTGATTCTCCGTAAAGCAGAAACACAATACGGTCTGCTTAACGATAATTCTTACAAAATCTCTCTGTTGGTTCTTCTTGGGGATGTCACAGAAGAGCAGGCTGAATCAACAGATACACGCTGAATTATCGGATTGCTGAAGCCGAGTTAGTTAAACCCATTCTTAGTTTTCTTTAGGTCGGGTAAAATCACGCCACAAACTTATATAAATGAAACAGCGCTTGTGTGGTCTTTGAAAGCAAATGAAATGAATAATGAAGGGCGGAGAAGCTTGCCCTGTCATACCCCTCTAGTTGTTCAAATTATGCTTTCAGTGGGTGTAACATATACCTTTAATAGCAATCCATTACATACATTATAACGGGCAGTAGGTTGAACGTTTAACTCATTTCATTTAGTCTCGCAAATAAGTGTTTGCCAAGAAATCTAAAATGAAAAGAAAATCAAAATAAATGAAAACGAGCAATTGATAATAATTTCAGAAAATCTGCATAGGTCTTTATAATATTTTAGACTTTGGATGCCAACGTTTTTAGCGCAGATAGAGTTAATGATGAGTTATTATAAGAAAAGGTTTTGTAAAGGGCATAAAGGTATGCAAAGTCTAAATCAATGATTAATTTTAAAAACTAAATAAATAAACTTTATGAAATATTCTATGAAAAAAATAAAAAATTTGAATAAATTAATTTACTCATTTTAGAAGTATCGTAAATTTGTAACCTTTGACATAATGTAATGAAATAAAGAAAAAATGTCGATGTATGGTTTATGAATTTCAAGATTAAATGGCTGTACATGAATACCTGAATGTCTGTATGCTTACAAACATGCTAAATCGAGACTTTTAGCGGTATTAAATTGCAATAAAGTGCATTAAATTGCAATAAAGTGCAGCTAGGTAGTAAGTATATAATTGAGTTAAACGAGGAGATCTAACCCGGCAAACATAATAATTAAGGAGCTAGTTTCCGCACATATCGCCCTGTCTTGTACACAAGGACACCAACAGTTTTACACGTTAAGTGTTATTTCCTTGGTAATGCTTAGACATAACAACATTGTTGGGACTCGTGAACATAAACTACGTTATACCGTCTTTAAAGAACGATGGGTTCTGCAACTTTGTAATACATTTAGATGGCATCTCTTAAAATATTAATAATAATACAAATGTCAGATTAATTGCAGTAAACAGACAATATATGTATATAAGTATATGGCAAAAGTAAACACATAAAAGTAACAATTCATTCAAGCATGTTTACAAAGTGTAAATGAACTGCAACTTTTGAATCATTTATAAACATTTTATGCATATACCATCAATCTATCAATCCATTATCACACGTTATTGCTCTTTAAAATCGTTTTCGAAATAGATAAGAATTTCATTAATGTATTCTCACCAAAAGTTGAATTCCCCTAGCTTCCTAGAAAATGTACAAACTTTTACAAGTTTATTTGTGTTTGTTGTAAGTTTCTTCCGTTTGAGTCATTTCAAACTGGGTTACCTCCCACATGTTTAATGGGTCTAATGCGGTAATCACCCTAAACAAAAGTGTTTAACTGTTCTACAATGACTAAATGTAGCGAGTGTTTGGTAACCTTGCAACTCAACAACGGCAGTGGTTAAAACACGACTTTATCCTGTGAAAAGTCATGTAAGTCAAAAACATCCTATGAAGACGAAACGCTAAACATCGTATATTATGTTTAGAATGTATTTATTCTGTACATGTTGAAAGTTTATAGTTATCGCTTCAGGGTTATTCCTAAAGCAACACTTATTATTCTTTGAAGGTGATTTTGTTTGCAGTATTTGAATTCCTTTTAAGCATAGCCTTATCCTGCTTTTAATTCATGGAACTCAATAGTTACAAATGACGACGCACTGGAGTCACAGTTTCAGGTTCATGCGAACTTTTATATTTCCTATACAACCATCGTCATCATCATTATCATCATCACCATCATCTCTTTTATCAATTTATCAATTCCTTCTTCAGTTTTATTCTTTCAATAACCCCATTACATTTTCTATATTACCTGCTTTCTGCGTGTGTGTCTGTCTCTCTCTGTCTCTGTCTCTCTGTCTCTCTCTGTGTCTCTCCCTCTCTCTCAACTAATCTCCTCAGTGATGCAGTTAAGCTGAGTGATGAAATGTGTTTCTGTAACATGACTATTTTTGTTACTTTGTTGCATAAAGTGGGTGCGTATACAACTAGGAGTGTTTGAAGGAGTTAATTAACAAAACTCGCGTGAGTCATGTAGTTGCTAAGGAATAAAGGATCACGATATGATGCTATTAACTATGTCTACTGTTAAGGAGGGTGTACAAATAATTTTCAAAGAGACTGTATGTGTGTTGCTCCCGTCAGATCCCACTTCTTTTTTTAGAAAAATAAATAAGTGATTGATTTCCAACTCAGTTTTTTAAAAACTGTTATTTTCACACGTCTCTGTGCTTTCAAAGACAACCAACAACAACTCATACGTTTCTGGTGTCCTTAAAGTAGTGTAAACTGTCTTGCACGGGGATCACGTGCGCAATTGTAGTTACTCTGTTTGTGACAACACGTACATAATAAACACGTGCAAAGCATACAGTAGTGCGAACTGGCTTGCACGGGAATCACGTGAGCAATGATAATTACTCAATAAACATGACAAGTACGTACAAAGCATGCCTACATTCATTTATATCTCGTTTCATGTCAATTTCTTGGTGAAAGAGGGGAAATAAACAAGAATTTGGTATGAATTTTTTTTCTATATTGAAAATGGAATTTTGTATAAACTAATGAAGTAAAATTGGTCTTAAACAACCTATCTCATATTAACCATATTCCCGTGAGAACAAAACGTTCGTGTTTTATTAAAAAACTGGATTTGTGAACAATGAATTTATCTTCTTTCATCAGTTACAAATTAGCCTGAAGAAACAAGTAACGTTACCTTAACATCTTATATTTTGCTTAAGGCTGGGTTTTGTTCATATCAAGACATTTATCAAGAAATATTATGCATAAATTGAGGATAAGCCTTATATTACAAATTGCCGTTTTTTTAAAACTTATCAGCTATCTTCATACTTACATGTGTATGTTGACTCCTTTTGACAAAATGCATTTTCTTCATTGCTTTAATTTACTGTATTTAGGACATATTTTTTCATATTTGTGATTTCTGAACGCGACACTTTGAACATGAAATACTTTATCGGAAGACATTTCTTATGGATTCTGACATTGATTGACAACTGTATACGCTAAATAATTACTTCATTGTGCAAATCAACATGACTATTATTACCCATATGGTTTTGGCCTGGGCGTAGATTTTCGAAGCTCTCTTAGTGCTAAGAAAGTCGTAAGCCAATGTTAATGTATGGCACTTACGACTATCTTAGTGCTAAGAGAACTTCGAAAATCTAGGCCCTGATTTCCTGCTTTACGTCTTCCAATAGTTTCGTAAAAGTCATATGACAGATACCCAAGTAATAAATCTCAATATACAATTTTAATGTTCTAAACAAAGTGCATTACGTGACATATAAAATATTGTATACAGATATTCATCATCGTGAAATATTCATCAATTATCTGTTCACAGATGTGTAAGTAATTCATCATCCTAAAGGTATAGTAGCAGTAGTAATATGACAATAGATAAATCTCATAAAAGGAAAAACAATTTGCACAAATTGCAAAACAACCTTTTTAAATCAATGAAAGAAGTTCTATTTTTAAAACTCAAACTATTTGAACGTGTTTACCTTTAACGCACTAGTGCACGCCAATATTTCGTAAACACAACGAATGCACAGATACTGCATATCTCTCGATATTACTCACTATCCTCAATCAAGTAATCTACCTCGTAAGTTATTTAACAAATATTTACGAATTGAGGTAGTAAAGTGGATTTTTAAAGGCCGGGAGAATTTAATGTTACGTTACATTAAATCCGCATGAACTACGATTTCGGAAATATTAAAATTTTGCTCATAACCAGAAAAGCGGAAACGGCAGCCACTATGGTCAATTTAGTAACAGTGCTAATACTGTGTTATTAAATCGGTTAATTTACAACATTGCTTTCATAAAACATATTTCATGATTTGTTCTCAGTTCAGAGTTTAGGTAAATTCAATAGCTGCACACAGTACTAGTTCAGCCGTTTCCAAGTGTCAATAATGTATCCGTTTTGTGCACAGCTAACCATAGATTTTTATATGTCCAAGCCGACAGCGGTTGTCTTAACATTTCATTGTTGATTGCAGGTAATTTAATTGTAAAGAATGTTTCGTATTTCATTGCATCGATAGAAAGTTTAAGTGAATGCAACCTCGTAATTCTTAAAATAGCCAATTTAAACCGTAAAAGCGTGCACTAGTGCCTTTAAATGACCGCTTGAGGTTTTCGCTTTATACGTGACACAGATTAACAGTAGTAGGCTTATAGACCTTGGGGGCTGAGTAATTCAATGTTCAACCATTCAACGCTGATGTCTTTTGGTCTTCTCTTTTGCTGATATCATAATTAAGTAATTTAATCGTCAATAATTAATTTTTTTACCACGACTGCCGCAAAAGGTATTTGTCATGTATGCATGGTTTGCAGTAAAGGAATTGACATTTAGAAAAAAGAGAATTAGATTAATATGATATTGACAACGATACGCGCTTGGGATTAAAAAAGAACATTCTTCACAACAAGTCGTTTGTTGTGAACGTAGAAGATAAACATCTTAAAAATTAATTTATCTTTATATGCATTAATGATATCAAATGAATTCGATTGTTTAAGATCTGCGAAATAAAACTCCTAAGGGAGAATCATTTACATAAAGACTGAAACTTTACACTTTCTCAAAATCCTCTGAAAAAATTTCATTTAAAAAAAATATTACTAAGAGAGGTTGGTTAAATACGATTGTTTAATGGTTTGTTCACCACAATAAATGTATAGAAAAAGGATATGTGACAGGTATTCATATATTTGACAAATTGGCAATGTTGCGGTGAAAGAGATCAAATATTATCGCCGCTACGAGAGTAAAAAGCCTTGCTACAACATGACGAGGCGCTGTTGATAAATGTAATGATTAATTAATTGTTAAAGGGGCATAAACATGTTTTTGAAAGATTTATTGCTTAAAAATTTCCTAAATAAAAAATAGTTTTTTCCAAATGCATCATCGTCAGAGAACCAAACACCCATTACTTAACCCGATCATCCGTAGTCGTAGAGGAAATAATCAAGCAACGTATCAAGCAAAAACCACTAGTGACCATTTTTGTGTGAACACCTTTTAATCATTTGAGGTAGGGGAACGGATTAACATAGTTTAACCAATCGTGATACGTTCGTTTTATTAAAACTGCGTTTGTTGATAAAGAAACATTGTCTTGCAACTGGAAATATTTATTTATGTTTTCTTTACATCACTTTATTTATCTAAAAACGTGTTACTGTTCCTTTAATTGCTATAGTTAAAGTTAGTTCACGGTTAAATATCTTAAAGGAAAAGTTTGAAGTGATTATACTGTAGAGAAGTTTTTCTTTGTACACCCCAGTAAAACTATATGTCGATACACAATGCACCTGTGGTGTGTTACTGAGAGTACTAGGATTTCACAATTTAGCAAGTGGAGGAGTGGAGACGTGTATCGCCGCTACGGGAGTACACAATCTTGCTAGGACAAGGCAAGATATTGTTGAATGTAATGATGTAAATTTTTTCCTTGGCAAACAATTGTCAAATGACAACGACAACATAACAAGCATTAATACGCATAGACAGATTTCACGTATTAAGCAAAATTTCATGCGTCCATTTTAGTGTGAGAGCTCCTAGTTAGTGATTTAGAACAAGATTGTAGGTTGAAAACAATTAGAATTACATTAAAGTTTCCAAGAAGAAAAGAAATTTGAAAGAATATTATATAAGGGTTAGGAGCAGAATATGAACAGAGGGGCACCCGTTAGTTAAAGAGAATAAAACGGTTCATATGATACGTATATGACGTCATCAAGTATGACGTCACAGAGATTCATTTCCAGATGATGCAAATAACGTTCAAGGAATACAGCGGATTGGTGTTGCTTTTTAACCATGAATGACAGAATATATATTCAAGTCTTTCAAACCATTCCCGTTGGTCAATCACAGCTCAGCCAATCAAGGTATGAATAAATTAATGTAATCCCACTATAACACCTGTCTAAAAAAGGAACAGTCAAGAGGCAATTTCGCTACCAGTTTTGAAAGAATGAGTGCAAAGCGACTTGAAGTACGTGTCAATATTCTCATACGTGTCAATATTCTCGGAGTAAAAGTTGAGGGCCTTCAGTTTAACAGTTGACTTGACAATCAGAAGAAAGTGTCAATAGTTTGGGACTTAACGTGAAGGGTCTTTAGTTTAACACTTGACTGGTCGGCAAAGATTTTAGGTACTCTCGACCTCTTGCGCCATTTATAGCCGTCGATTCAATTAAGGAGATATTTAATCCGAAATGATTTCTTGCCATTGAATTTAAGCGACCCTTAGAAAATCCGTGTGTAGCTTTACACGGTTCGATGAACCGAGTTTCCGATCGTGAATTTGACCTAATGTCGTTTAGTTCAAATCGTTTGTTGACTGTATTCTTCAAATTTATTCACCTCTTGGCTTTTATAACCATCATGGGTGTGAAATGACATTTAATGTAATCGGCTTATGTTTTGTTTTGGTTCTTAACATACAATCATTTTCGAGTTGGAACCCAGATGTCTCTCTGTCGATATGGTTTCAGTGATAAATACCTTTAAATGGACAAAGCGACGAGACTTGTGTTTACTTGAAATGCTCCGATTCATGAATGAATGCATGATGCGGGATATATTTAAAACAATGATCATCTTATTTTGTGGATCATCCATAGATTGACGGATTCTTTGTGATATGTTTGCACGAGTTTATCGTACAATCCCTTTAACTGTTATCAAGTGAAATCACCACAGTAAGCTTGACGTTTTCAGGCGTTTTTTAGCATGAAACAATACCGTGATTCTTGACACTCATGGGTAGTATTTTCCTTTATCGAAATAGTTTTAAATTTTAAGAATTTAGAAGGTAGATTTTATAAAGGGTCTCGATTGGAATTAATAAACAGTTTTAAAAAGCATGCCCATAATAAGATAAGAAATGTAAGGTTTAACGCTAATGTCAAGGTCATATCACAGTGCATAGATTATTTGGGAGAAAGGCCGCAACATCATCGTTGCGCTGCAGTGCAGTAAAACTTGCAAGGGTTAAATGAATTATCACATAATTGATACTATTTTCACTGACTTTTTGCATAGTGCTTTTCCAAAACGTTACTGTATGTGTAATATTTAACAACAGAGATAGTTGCCCGGAATAGAACCCAAACCTCTAGATTTGGAATCTTTTTAGGGAATAATAAGATACTTTAGATTAATCGGAGATTGTTTTCGAATTACGCGTTTGATATGTACAAGTCAGTATTTAACTAGAGTATTTCCCCTGAATGAAGGCCCGCATAAAAAGAGTTCCTCCAACATACAATGATATGGTTTTATTGTGAGATAGAGATTCTCTAATAAAGATTTATTTGGGTTACATACGTGCCAAAACGTCAGATCTACTGACTTAAGCTCAAATAAACTCACTCAAGATGCATATTAATCCTAAAATGCCAAACATATAAGAATCACTCGCTTCTTTCATCATTGAGCAAATGTCTTATATAATTCTCTGAAACCGAAATTCAACACTACCAACTCATAGTAATCGTTTCGAAAACGAAAACGAAAATTTCAGCGGACATTCTTGTTAATACTTACATTCTAATTATACGCAACAATAACACAATGTAGTTAAACATTTCATGTAATATTTTCATGCTTGAACTGTCAAAATTGACGATGAATTGCGCACAAAAAGATAGTTGACTAATTTTTAGCGCTGCGCGTGCGGGAAATCTTTAAAAGAATAACAAGGCACATTTGATTAGTATTATATACTCATTTCTATATTTGTAATGGTCTATCAATACATACATCATGTATAATTTATGATTAGTATTCTTAAATAAAGTTAAAAAACGGCGTAAATTATCATTCACGTATTGCAGATAAACAAAATGAAGAATCGAACTCTAAGTCGATAAAACAGTAACTTTAAGGCAATAAGCATACGTGTTTTCGATTGATACCCGAAAACCCGTGCTTCGTGTTTAACCACGCTTTAAATATAGAATATTGTCGCTAACAAATATCAGTACCAGAATTGATATAAATATTCATAACTCCACTTAAAAATTCTTCTTAGTAATCGAGGATCAAGTCTTTTTGACGGTGTTTAGGTTTGGGGAGAGTAATCTTGGGGCTTGAATAATCAATTATTAATCAATGCATAACTTTAAATTCCTGTTCATTAATGACGAATGATCAGCTCTTGTTGAATAAAATTTCATAACTTTTTCAGAGATTATGTAATTAGAATTCCACTCAAATAGCCATGTCATTCGAGGATTTGATGTATGCGTCAATTAAACTTTTAAGTGAATTAATAGTTGAACGAGTGTCAGCTCATCTTTCAAAGACGTTCTGAAATGAATATGAAAGATAGAAAATTTTACTAGTTAAAAGACGTTCTGTAAACACAAATAAATAATCAATGGAAATCATCCGTGTGTGAATATAGTTAAAAATTCCAAAAAAATATTTTTTAAATCCAATATATGCTTTTATCTCGTGTAGTATGTATTCCTGAAGATAAAAAAAGAACTAACATATTACTACAGCTATAAAGAACAAATATTCATCTATTATATTAATTCACATCATATACTAATATGTCTTACAATGATTAACCAAATGAATATCACTTTTTCCTTGCATCGACTTTTAGATATTTCATTTAAACTTAATGATCAACCCCAACATGGAGGTAAAGATTATAAATTGCTTATCTCGAGATATCAATAATAAACTTGTTCTTCGATAGAATTACATTTCATGGGTTTACGAATTTCTGTATCTAACATTCCAATCTTCGACAGTTATATGGCCGAATAATACGAAACATGGTTTCAGTATAAGCTGAAATATATATTTCACCAGTGACACTAGGTTGATAAATTTTTACCATACCACGGAATCATTCGTAGATTATGTGAATGATCCGGGTGATTAACGTGGTAATCCAGGATAGAAATCCGTTTTTGATACTCCTTGTTAGTTCCAACTTTTATACCACCCTTGACCCTATCTTTATCCACAACACGCAACTCGCCTTAACCACAATTGTAGAAAAAACAACGATCCCGTTTCGGTTAGGGTTCCGACTTTTGTAGAAACATGTCTGATAGCGATACACTTGCAGATACAACAAGCATCCGAGTTCGGTTTAGATTCCGAGTTTTGTAGAAGACCGCCCCTTGAGTGACAGCGATCGACAATTCAGCCTTGTTAGGCAAAACGGCAGTAGCGTGTCAACTACTAATGATAGCAGAAACAGTCATACCATATTTCGATGGTATTCGCCGATACAACTTAAGTCACAAGTTTCGTTTACAAAATCACTGACCCCGTAAATTGTTTTCGGACAAATGACGGCGCTTGAAAAGACGATACGACCTGCCGACAACCAATTAGGCCACACACGACGTAACGTATCTGCCTTAATGTAATATGACATATTTGCATTTTCTTTGCCATTATTCCAATCCCCGTGTGGTTTTGTGAGGTAGATATTATGCTTAATAAGAGAGATATCATCTTTGATTAAGTGCAGTACAAGTTTGCGTGCTACGGGCAACGATTTTGTCTTGGCAGGGTACGAACTATGAAATGTAAGATTTCACAAACGAATCCCCATGTAGGAGATATACCCAGCGGAGGTCGGTACGCATGGTCTTGCTCAGCGAGACCTAAGCGTGTGATCGCAATGCAAAAATATAGCGTTATAGTATGTAGGTTTAATTTTAAGGGGCAGTATAACGTTTTAAGACATTTTGTACTTAAAAAATAAAGAATTTGCCCCAATTGTATCATCTTCAGTGGCTCATCTCACTACGCAACCCGGTCATCGGACGTCGTAGAAGAAATAGTCAAGTATCAAGGTGACAAACTTTTAGCGACCATTTTGATGTGAATACCTTTTAATCATAATTATCACGTAGGGAAATGGATTCCTGTAGCTTATCAAGACATTGTATGTTCACTTGATGACTCAAATCAACGTTACATATAATCCGCATGAATAACATGTTTGTTAACAGCAAAACTCAATCTTGACATACAAAAAAAACCCTCACAATTTGCAGGAATTGTCTATGATATATTTCTTGTTACAATGATACAAAATTACAGATTTTTCATTCAATATAGTTCTTCAAGAATGTAAAGTCTAGTGTATATCAGCTGAACAGTGTCATGTTACCATTTAGCGCTAAAATAAAGATTGTTGCCTGTTGTTGAGGAAGTGCGTCATATGACTTTTACGGAACTAGTGTGAATGTTTGTATTACCGGAGCGCGAGCAAGGGTTATACACACATTCGCTTGAGTTTTAGTAAAGTCATATGAGATAATTCCGAGTTTAATAGTTTTTTTATTCCATCTTGATTCCATCTTAAACGCAATGAAATTTTCAGAAAACAGCTTTCTCTACAGTGACGTCACAGACAATGGTTTTATGACATCACAGACGACGAAATACGACAACTCGCGCTGCAATAACTGTTGCTAGGCAAAAGCGATATGTGCACATGTGCTCATATTGAAAATATGTCACTGTTAAAGAAGAACCATATGCGCAATGTTACGAATGAATTTGGAATAGGAAAATGTCCCCAGTCAAACCAGCAAGATATAACAATACAATTGTATATTATTACAATTTAATCAATCAAATAATAAACAAAGTGTTTAAGGTTACAATATCAAGCTAAAGTTAGCAATAATACAATATCAAATGAGTCACACTAATTAGCTAACTAAATATATTCACTTGGCTTGAAATACATGTAATAACTTTAACGGAAAAGATAATCATGAAGATGTATCGAGTGTAAGGATGGTTATCGCTTCACGTTTCTTTATTGTATTATATTGAGATACAGTAAAGCGTATTGCAATACGCATTGCGATATACTGGTACTTTTTAAATATCATATTCTCCTTGCTCCCTTGTCTAAGTACAATGATTAGAGTAGCGACCAATCCTTTACTGTTCGCCGTCTTGGAAAGAGAGATGATTCAGTAACTGGTTATAACCTTTAACATGTATGCGCTATTTTCACTTTTGTTACGAATGAATTTGGAATAGGAAAATGTCCCCAGTCAAACCAGCAAAATATAACAAGACAATTGTATATTGATTACAATTTAATCAATCAAATAATAAACAAAGTGTTTAAGGTTACAATATCAAGCTAATACAAGTTATAATACAATATCAAATGAGTCACACTAATTAGCAAACTAAATATATTCACCAGTCCTTATGAATCACACAGTTGCTGAATGTAGAAAACAGTCTGAGGGTCTTTATAGGAGATAGATTAATCCGGCTTGTAAAGGTATCCAAAAACAGTCGAACGGCAGATGATAGCAAAGTTGTTTTTAAGAAGCAAGATGAGTAAGAGTTCTAATGCCGGCCTTTATATAGGATAGATACCTTCTAGAATGTTCTTCCACGACCAACTCCAAACAGAAATATCCAACTCAAGCGATCAAGAAATAGATAGAACATTCTAGAATAGCTAAGACTATGAAAACAAGTGCAAGTGTGATCCACTTAACAATACAACAATCTTATACAATGTTAAACTTATGAACAATCACATACTCATAACAGTAATAAAGAACTTTACGATATAAAATATCCCACGGTTGTACCTCTTTATGCCTTACAATACCTCTATATTCCTAATGATACCTCTATATTCCTAATGATACCTCTTAATAACTCCATGATACCTCTATTTGCTAACAGAATGTGTGGCACGTTCTTGAGTAAATCGAATTTATATCCCCTAATCAATATATGTAACTTCATACAAAAACATTTTGTGTGTGCCAGACATTCTAAATCTTAAAGATTATCACACGAGCACGTGCGTAATACTAATGCAAAGTTAATTAAGAAAACAAAATACAAGAGTATAAATATGTATTTGAATCACAGTAACCGAACCGTTTTTTGATAGTCCAAAACTATCATCACATGATAGTAATTTTCTGTAAACCATAATTCTTCATTTAAAAAAACTGTTGAAATGATTCGTGTCAACCATACGTCGTGTGGGATTGTAAAATAACATTTGTGCAAATGAAGTAAGTTTATAAAAAGGAAGATCCGACCAAGCTGCATGTTTCAGAAAATATTTTGATAAATGGTAAAGCCGGTCAGGGAAAAGTGAAACACTTACTATGTCTTCGCAATATTTACGTTTAGTGAAGTTAAACATTATGTAAACATGCACAATTGGAGGAGGGGAAAGCATGGAATTTCCTTACTTTCTCCTGATTTCTAACCATGTGCTCCAGCTGCTATAAGACATAAAGGTGTCAAGATGGAGAAAATAGAAAATTATGGATTAAAAACTTCTTTATTGTTAAGCCATAAATTTCCTATTTTCTTCATTATACCAACTTATAAAATGCCACTCAAAGAAGGTTTTAAGATGTTCAGTCCATGAGGCAACATTCTGTTTCAAATATTTGTGTTCATGGTTATATACCAATTACTGAATTATTATTCTTTCTTCCTTTATGAAACTTTCATTTATCTGTGTTTTAAACGGTTTTTATTGGGTAATGTCAAAACCTGTTTTGAAAACGATAATTAGTTTTTGTATCATCAGATTCATATTATCCTTAATCAAACGCTATAATACGTCTGTGTTGTCATATGTGTTGCACTCCCTTTCTTCAGGTGTATGTAATGTGTATGTCAATTTTGATAGACGCACATTTTTTAAAATAAGTTGGAGATATTTCGAACCATTGTTTCAGACGCGGAATTAGATAATGAATTATCGATGGGAGGGTTTACTTAGATAGCGTTCGTTTCTTTTCGACACCTGTAAAAGTGATTTACGTGATTAGCCCTCGCCTCACTTAAGTTGGCGGGAAGCATAAAAATACTGATATTCTTGACAGATTTCACTGTCAGAAAATTGTCAATGTCAAATGGACATGCTAAGTTTTATGATAATAACGTATTGTTTTGAAAACACACGAAGTTTCTAATTAAAAGCTTGAATTAACTTTACTCAGCATTAAGATACATATGTATCCAATGTTGTTATTCCAAAAGTTTCAATTACTCAACGTAATATTTCATATACTGTAAAAGTAAGGATATACACAGATACGTGAGGTATATTTACCATAAACAGAATTTATTGTCCAGAAAATCTTGCCTTTTTTTAACTCTTGAGTTTGTAAGGAATCGGAATTAATGCAGGGTCGAGGAATTAAGTGGAAAATGCGATGGGATGATTACCTTTCTTACGGTCAAATTCCAACCCCCTGGATTCACCACGGGATTATACACTTCACTCGCCAACTCAATCAGCGGTACATCCCGCCATTCAATGGAAAGTTTGTCAGCTGTTTAACAGAAGAAAGAAAAAGAAAGAAAAATGTTTAATTCACGTGTCACATGCTATTCATATAATAGTGCCACATAAAAAAACGGTAAAACATAACATCCAGCCATAAGGCTTACGAGACACGAGTTACATAACATGCATATAAAACATTTATAATAAATAACATCGCACATCACATTTCACATCAACTGTCACAGTATTTCCCCCCTACTTGATTTTTTATGTGATTTTCAAGATAAAGGTTGTCTTAACATTCTTATGAAATTCGATCTCTTGATGGAATTAAAGTCAAGGGTTAATAAAAATGCAAGTTTACACTCTTTGGCCTGGTCCTGTAGTTCAAGTACATGGATACATTATGCTTCTTCAAGTAAAAAATGAATTTGTAGAAAAGTTATACGTGTCAATATCGAGTGTATACCTGAAAAGGTGTTTTTGTTATGAATGCATTGTATCAAAACATTACTTGATTTGACTTAATAGGGGATTAAATCTCTGGTCATTATGAATATACAGACTTGGTGAATGGATACAATGTAACGGCGAAGGAATGAAGTTAGAGAGGGATTGGTAGAAGGTTTAGTTGGGGGTTAAGAAATAAGTTTTAGCAGGGTTCTTTAAATAATACATACTTCGGTTGATCTAAGGTAGAAGATTGCGTAAAGATAAATCAATTGTAAATAACAAAATATAAAGAATATAAAGGGATTGACTGACGGTTTATTGAGGAAAGGGTGGATAAATTTTGAGAAGAGGTCTTGTCATATGAACGGGCGGGATGGCAGTTTAGTGACACATAAGCCTTGTCCCGTCACAATAATCAGAGTAGTAGATATACATTACCGGATCCAATTACCTTGATTTACAAGAAGCTCTCGTTTCTAACACAATAACATGACATTAACATGACAAAATCGGATGCGGTTTTAACCGGACAAAACATTCCCAGTCGCAACGTCGTCTCATATCGTCTAGGGCGAGACTCTGCGTGAGTTCTCGATATCACACAAACTCTTCACACCGCGTGTGGAGGCATCGCTCAACGACGTCACGTCTGGTCGCTTGTATTCATGGTAAAATGTCCATGACATTTAGCGACAGGAATGATGAAAGACTTATAATTTTTCATGGCTTTTAAAGAAGTTTAAAGAATGTTTTAATAGGTTAAACATAATCATAGTTCACTGTGATAATCGCCAGACTATGATATGGTTTTTATTCCACGTGACACAACAGTCAACCATACATCATTCAGGCACCTCAAGACCCAAAGCCTTCACTTGACGACTCTTTTGTGATGTTTTGTGTTTTAATGTTTATGTTGAGAATACCTTTGTGTCGTCGGCTCCGTGAATAAGCAAAATACTGCCCACGTTGTAAAGGGTGAATGGTTTTATAGGGGATAATTATATCACTCGGTTATGATAAGGCTTAATGATAATATGTTTTTGAAACTTGAAATTCATTTTTAATGGCACAATGAAAATTTGTCTCCGTTTAAATCACTTATGCCACATTAGGGTTAAGTGAACAGCTTGGCAGCACACCCCATCTAACAAACTGCTTTAAAATGTGTTAACAAATATGAGTTTGATCTCATCCCGTTTTAAAAAAGACTCACTGAAAAGAGGAATAAATGTAGTTGGTTAGATGTTTTCTGTCATATTAGCATATTACATCCAAAAGGTTAGGCACTCCTGCCGTGTCAAAATGAACACAATTGCATATGTTCAACTTATACAGATACACGAACATATTTAAAAATGGTCGCATATGTAAACTTTGTAATGTGTCGAAACTTTCACAATTTTCAAAAAACTTTTATTTACCTCCATTCTACCTTTTCAGAATTATTCTGCCCAAAACTCTATATTTTTAAACAAAAGAAAGCTATACGTTCACAATAAGGGGATACTCAAATTTTGCAGGACATATCATGTAATGTTTTTATCGACATTCTGGAGACTAACCAGTCCATAAATAACCTTTCCTGTAGTCCTTAAATTCGCTTTATCCAATTACAAGCCGTAAGAACGCCAAATATCGCAACGATGCACCCAGAAGGGCAATCAATACCTCCTACCACATTCACTACAGCCTGTCTGCCATATACCCCTTCGCTATGCAGCCCTAAGCTAGTTTAACGCCAGTCTGACACAAATCATTTTTCACGAGTGAAAATAAAACGTTTTGGGACCGTTTCCCTTCTTGAGATAAAACCCGAGCTCTGGAGAAAATCCTTTGAGGCTGGGAGAATGCGAATTATCAGTTTTACAATCGCCAAGACAATGGTTGTACAAGACAAAACAGCGTATCTGCAACTCCCCCAAACTCATCCCTTTGTTGGGGATTTGATTTACAACAGGTTTTGTCTTCAGTGGACACATTTCCAACTTGCCGGAGTTCTGTTGTTGGGCTGAGACAAGAACAAACTCTACGCCTACTGTTTTTCAAAGCTTTGTTGTGTATATGTCGTAGTAAATTTTACATTGGGACAGCTATAAAAACATGATTTATTCGACGTTGACCGTATGGAAGTAAGAATACTTATGGATACTGCTTTCATCGACGATTTAATGATTTTAAAGGCACTATAGCACGCTTTTGCGTTCAAATAAGGCATTTTAAGACATAGGCACTCATTGTAGCATTCTATCGATGCACTGACATGCCTATTGATCTTTACTATTGACCTGCAATGAATATACTAGACGGCTATTGTGCTAATGTTGGCTAAGCGATATAAAACGTCTATGATCATCTGTAAACAAAATTTACAAATATATGGAAAGTTGAAAACGGCTGAACTGGTAACAAGTGCAGCTATTGAATTTACCTTTAACTCAGAACAAAGGATGGAATATTGTTATTTAAGTAATTTTGTAACCGATTTCATAAACATGGTATTAGCATCAATACTGGAGTAACGATAGAGGCTGCCGGTTTTTCTTTTATGGCTTGAATATTTCCGATATCGTGCACACAGTTTATGTGGATTTAATGCAATGTTTCAACACAAACTTCCAGTCTTTTAGAATCACCTGAATGTACGTACATAGTTACTAAATCACTTACAAGGTAGATTACCTGAAAGGCACTAGTGCACACTTTTACCGTTTAAATTGGCTATTTTAAGGTTTAAGAGGACTTATGCATTCACTTAAACTTTCTATCGATGCAATGAAATACTTAAAATTCTTCAAACTGACCTGCAATCAACAATGAAAAACTTTAGCTTCAAAATGTCGGCTTGGACATATAAAAAGCTATGGTTAGCTGTGCATAAACGGGTAAATTATAGACAGTTGAACGCGGCTGAACTAGTATCATGTGCAGCTGTTGAATTTACCTAAACTCTGAACTGAGAACAAAAAAGTCACGTTGCATTAAATACTTCCGGTCTTTAAAAATCAACTTTACTACCTGCATACGTAAATATTTTTTAAATAACTTGCGAGGTAGATTACTTGAGTGAGGATCTTGAATAATATCGAGAGATATGCAGTATCTGTGCATTCGTTGCGTTTACGAAATATTGGTGTACACTGGTGCGTTTAATGCAGATCGTTAGAAATATCGAGAGAATATGCATGGTCCGTGCATCGATTACGAAATATTGGTGTGCATTATTTACTGCCTTTAATCATATGGGTTTCATTTAAAAGAAAACTGCTCTGATGATCTCGCACGATTTGTCACAAAGTGAAGTTTGCATGCAAACACAATTTCATCAAATGATTAAACAATTGGATAATCTGTACATTAGTAAACAAGATATCAGTCCGAATAAACAACACTAGTTTGCATCTGAGAGTTGTTCTTAAATTCGTACAGTATTTGATTTTTAACAAGTCTAATGACCCAATTTTTAAATTAGCGTTAAAGAGCATAATAAGTACATAATATGCATCGTCACAAATGTCAAAGGTGTAAAAATCATTAGCCGAGAAGATTAGTCTTTAACATGGATATATTTTATCAAGTCACATGTCAACGGCAATGTTTTACTTGAAACTCACGTACTGCACGTGTGCAGGAATGCTCCAATAAGATAATGACACGTCACGCTTTAGGTTGAGTTTATATTGGACTAGCTTCTCTGGTTATGGGTCAAACGTCATTTGTATAACTGGTTAAGTCTACGTGCCTCACAACACGTGGCTTTAGTTTGATTGACGGGGGAAATGAACATGCCGATTAGTAAATGCACATGCTTATGAATTTCTTTTGGTCGTAGCAATTTTATATCATCACTTTGCTAACTATTTTTGTTATCTTTTCTGAAATAAATAATGGCACATGTATTTCATATGTATTTTTCTTTGGGAATTACTGTTGAAAAATGTACAAATCAATTGATTTATTTCAGGGCCAAATGCTTATCCAAAATGTTGCAAAATATTGTAACATTAACATTTTCTTCTTTTGTTGATGTAAAACATTGTGAGATTCGATGTTTCAATCGAGATAACAGTCGTTTTAACCTGTTCACATAATCATAATGACAACGTCATATCTTACCTACACGGCACAAGTTTAATGCGCTAGGAATATGATGCAAATATGGTTTGAAGTCATAACGTCTTAGTGAAACCTGAGCCTTGCTATATAAAGAATTAAATCTTGCTTGAGTGATGATATATGGAGTTTTCAAAATAATATCCCATTTACATAGGAGAAAACGGAGACATGGCTTGTATGAATCGCTGTCAACAAGATGTCTGACCACCCTATTCGTGAGTTTATTTCCTTATTGACAAAGTCAACGACGAAACAATGCTAGCGTACGTCAAACATTCTGGACGAGGTGGAAAATATTTCAGACTTCGCACCTGATGTGTGATATGACGGCATAACTCATCTCCACCTGTCTCGTCTTGCGGGAGCCATGGACGTGACTTTTGAGGTGATCCCTCGCTAGACGTTCTCACGCGTCATTTATCCGTATTTCGTCGCTAGTGTTTGAGGAGGCCGCCATTTTAGGGGTCGTTTCAAAAGTTACAGATGTGAAGGATGTAGAAAGGTCTCTGATGGTATGCATGCTCACTAGAGTTAATAAAGAGATGACAACATCGAAATTTAACTCTGATGTTCCGTATTCGGTGTCTTTCAATTGACGTTTTCTAGATCAAGTTTCCTTGGACTTAAAGGTGATGTGAGGTGATTTAGGGTGTAACGCCGCTTTACTTATATAACGGCTGCAAGTATTATTGCAGGGGAAAAGCTCGCAACACCATTGTGGTTATGCATTTGGGCGAAACCTGCATGCATCGGCTGGAGCTAGCGAACCATGGGCGGTACGCCGCTGAAATTCAGTGTAGCATTGCAACCAAACCCTACGGGATTCGAACCCAAGACCTCTTGATCCGAAGCCTAACGCGCTAACCACTGACCCATCCCTCCTGAACTTAGTAATCCTGGGTTCAAATCCCTTATGTATAAGTTTCTTATTTTTAGAAAACCATGCTATTTGGTTTAACTCGTTGTCAGAGAAGGGAAAACAGGGGAAGCGGATACGAAACTAAAATACGTACTCGATATTCAAATAGCTTTAGAATATCGTCACGTGAGAGAAGCTGCCTTGTTCAGTCTTGACCCTACGCCATGATGCAATGATACATTTAATTAGGTTTCCAGGGATGTCATTGAAGTTAAGTTTGTTATTTCATTAATTTAAGTTCAATTCAGGGAAATGTATACAATTTTTCAAACGTTTTCCGTACAATACAAAATAATTCATACATATTATAATACAAATAAAATGCACTGTCGAGACGGTCTGTGCAGGTGCATGAAGAAGAAGTTTATTCATTATTGAAAGCTTCATGTACATGAGAAAAAACATTCAAAATAATAGTTCTTGGAGGGAAAGTTTAAAATATAATAGTGAAAGTTTACAGATGCATGTTGCATTTAAGAAAAATTGCAACATAGTCATAGATTGACATTTGATGTTGCTAAATGTTTATTGAATGTGTAACCTCGAATGAAATATGAGACTAATTGTTACTATTTTTAGATGGAATCATCTTAAAGTGGCACAGAGTATGTTGTTGGGGTCAAATATGCCAAACTTTTAAAATGGTGTTATTTCATCGACAAGCATTGGTTGTTTCTGAAAATATACATCTTAATGCCTATCAGTTAGTAAAGTGACAATAAACAGGGAAAATATCGGGATTTATTATCGAAAACCGGACAATGGCGCGCGCGATTGACTCTAACGAAACTTATTTATAGTAGTCATAGCGAGAAATATAGGTTGGTATTGATAAGTATAATTTCGACTCCTTAAGATTTATATGACCGTTTTTTATTTACCATTGATATCAATAAAATGTCATGTCTAACTAAGATAGGCGATTTGAACTTAAATCAGGTCATATATTTTGGCTATATCAAAGCCACATACAATACATACTCTGTATCACTTTAAGTATGATATTGTATAATATTGTATACTGTGGGCGTAAGGTTTCATTGTTGTAAATAAGCGCAACTATGGTTCAGCCTTTCCTCCTATGTAAATTTTAGATAACATATTCTTGAAATTTGCGTTATTATTTCAATAAATTTCCTGATAGATCCGGTCAACATCCACGAGTACATTTAAGGATAAAACGAGGTGAAGCCAGTACAGCTGTTCACAAAAGCAGGGCTTGTAGATAAGAGTGAAACCAGCATCAGTGAATAGGGTTACTTTTTTCGAGGAACATCAAAACTAGAAACGTGAGTTCTCACATGTGTCCTAATTAGTCATCAAAGCGGGTGAAATCTTTCCAAGGCACGAGCGCATTCTATTTCACCTGCGAAAATTCGGCCCAGCGATATGGGGATGGCCCCTTGAAAGATCGTCCTCAGTAGAAGCACTGTCCACGGGTCTGTCTTGTGGGAGTTACCTGGTAGAGATCAGAGCGGCAGATTTCTTTGATCTTCTACCTGCACAGGTGAAAATACCTCCAGACTTCTTGAAGACATGTCAGTGCGGTGTTTCGACACATTTTGTACACACCTGTTAACCGACGAAGGCAGCGAACCAGGCTTTTACCTCTAGCGTAGAGTAAACAATGATCGGGCGGTACACTTGACGCACGTGCTCGAATTTGGACATCATCTTTTTCCGAAAACCTGTAAAAAGAGCCCAAGCCTTTGTTCTTCGTTAGTCCTAGGAAGAAAAAAATAGGATTAGATTAATAGCCATGTCTTTCTTTGAAATCTCCGTGTGTATCTTACGTTCACAATACCTACCGGGTTTGTTGATTGTTGAAGACGTATAGGTCAGAGGTCGTTGATGGTCTACATAGAGCCAGTGTCAACATATTGCTTGTTTGACAAGCCTACCTTTACATGGGCCTGATGGGACACCCACATTGAGGGAAGACGGACATTTATTTACTGCGAGGGGTACTGCAAGGATAAATGCTTGGTCCTTGCTTTTTATGCAGTTACATATTCAATTGGGAAATTTGGTTGTGTTAAGCTCTTTGGTATTAACAACAATAACAAAAAATTTCTCCCTTAGAAGACGTATTGCTGAATGAAACTCATTGGTCGGTTTGAAAGGATTTTTTATTGAACGATTGTGTGTGTTGAAGTCTTTTAGCCCCAAAATAACAGCAACCAAAACCTATGTTAAGTAATTTGAAAATGCACTACCATCGTCCTTTCATTGTTAACCAGATTAGAGAATTCCATACAGTATATTGATTATATATTTTTGAAATGGAGTGGCAAAACATGTTTATAGTAACCATGGGTAGGTAATTTCATAAGGAATCAACATGTGAAACCCATACTGTTTAACACTGATACTTCTGTTAAACACGGTAGAAACCGCTAGCTCATAGATTCTAACGCAAGTTCATGTTATATGATTTGAAGTTTTTGGAAACATTTGACCTACACGCTTAACAGTCTTCAGTCCATAAACACACGGTTCCTTATAAGCTACTTAAGACCAATACGCTACTTGATTGAAAAATTACACTTTCGCTCCAGAGGATGCTAGTCGACATTTAACGAAGACCAAACGACATCACTTAAAATAAGGTTGATCTTTTGATGGCTTGGTTTCATACCCTTTATAATTGAAGTCATGATATATCAAGAACCATCTTTTAGTATGTAGTTGATGTCCCTAACTCACCCATAAAAGGCAAAACACAACAACGTATTCAAAATAAATCAAATGAACATATTGGATTAACAAGTTATGGAAATTTTTGTTTTCTTAAAGGATCACTATTGTATCAGCATTTTAATGAAAACATTTATCATGGATCAAATTTCAACATATCCACATATATCTTTTGAACTTTTTTGTGAGGTGAGGTGAGGTGAGGTGAGTTGGGGTTTAACGCCGCTTTCAAGATTATTTCACTTATATCGCGGCTGCTAGTATTATTGCAGGGAGAAAGCCCGCAACACTATTGTGGCTATGCATTGCGGTGAAACCTGCGAGCATCGGCTGGTTGAACTTTTTTTGTTTGTCTCAGTTTATTTGAAAAACAAATTGCATGCCGTATAGATATTAACAAATGTGCCGTTACTATTTATGGGTTCACACTATATGCAATTGGTCAAATCTTGTACAATCTCCCTAAGGCTCTTTACTGACAAAATATTTGGGCGAAAGTAATAGATGTTAAAATGTTACTTTATGTCACATTTTTCCTGCACTATAAAAAGTATATGTAACACAGTGAAAGGCGGTCATATATAAAGATTATTACCCGAGGAAGTGTGTCATATGACTTTCACGAAACGAGTGTGGATTTTTGTATAACCCGAGTGAGAGTGAGGGTTATACACAAATTCGCACAAGTTTCCTAGAAGTCATATGACACACTTTCGAGGATGATAATTTCTTTATTACCGATTCTATTCTTTTTCAAACGCATGGAAATCAGTATTCAGAAAACGGTCTCCTTCCCTTGCGACGGCCCACTACAGCGACGTCACGAACAATGGTTTTATGAGGTCACAATCGACGAAATACGTTACTCGCGCTTAGACAATCGTTGCTAGACAAAAGTGATATGTGCACATGTGCTCATATTGAAAATATGTCACCGGTTATGAATAACCAAACCATATGGATGATAATACATTATAAAGAATTCTCTGGTAATTTTATGAAAAAATATGTTTTTTATGGACGTCCCTCTCTACTTTCCTGTTTCCATGTGTCTCTGACCCTACCTATTCTTTTAATTCTGTTCTTTCGTTCTGTTTATCTCACCTCTTTCTGTCTTTCTGTCTCTATATGTGTATCTCAGTCTATGTTTAACGTCTCTGTCTCTCTCTCTCACTCTCTCTCAAACTTTATAGCAATCGTATCCCTAGGCCCTGTTTTGTATTTAATCGTTTCCATATTATGTTTCTTTTATGGAAACTGAATTTCATCGCTATCATAACAATTGAGATATCATTATTCAACGAGGAGCAAGCAATGTTATCCAGATTAGATTTATCTAAAAGAGTAATAAATATGAGATAAAATTATCTTCTGTTTATGAGCACGGCCCTTTAAAGCCAAGGATCGGTGCACCATAATTCATTTCCATGCCATTAAGCACAACACACTTGCTGCTGTATATCACAACACCGTATCAGCTTATTAATTACATGCCCACTCAGCTATATCCTATCGTGAAAAAAGAGCAATTTGATTTTTTCTGATCGACCGCATGGATCAATTAGGGTCCGAGAAACAGTAGGGATCCCGCTCGTGGAAATTAACAAGTTCCAGAGATCGTTCCTGAGGCCGGATAAATACCTTGGCATGCTGATTCCTGGTCCCCCGTGACAAAACAAATATTCGTAAAAATCGCTAACGCGCCCCAATGGTTTGATTGGGGTAGATTTAACAGCCACGGCAAAAAGCCCGCTGGTAATTAGCATTATTCCCTCGCTATCACTGGAGAAAATAGAGTAGTTTAATGAGGTTTCATGAGAAGGAAATGCCGAATTTCAGCTACAGTATACGAGAGGAAACTGGCAGTTTCCTATAATTTCATGCAGAGTATACGCCTAGTTTCCAAACGAAGGATACTCTTGGAAATTATATTAAACTATATGAAACTAGAGGAAATTATTGAAAATTCTTAAAAACATTCTTTACTTCTACAAAAACAATATGCAAAAGGTATTATTGATTTACAACTTCAAAGATATGTAATTTGACGTTAATATCATGAGTTTGAATGGCATTGTCAAACATTTTCATCACAATTACTAGTGCAAGTATGACAAAAGAACAAAATTCAAAGGTTAAATATAGAACAACAGAAGTCAAACTCGTGGCAGGAAAGGGGGAACTTTGGAAAATTTTAGATAACGTAGTGAATCTGACTCCACACTATCATAAAGCATTGATGTTGCAGATTAAACGAAATATGATTATTGACTTGACAATTTGCTCGATAACCTAAAATGTTAATTACAAATCAAAATGTGTATATAAAATATATTTCAAGTTGGCCGAGTTATATATTATTTTGGATTTATTATACAATTAGATCAAATGTTTTGTCAACTGTAGTTAAATCACTGACATGAGCGTCAAAATTAGTATTTAGACATCTATTTGACATGACTTGCAAAAATTGTTACATCAGTCAGTCCAATAGTTTGCAAAAGTATAAATATTGGATACAAAACCATGTGTTGATTCCGCTTAACATAACAAAATGATGATTGAAACGTTGCAACTTGTTTATGTATGATCATTGAATATACAACTATTACAGTCACAACATGTTTACAAAAAGTAATATGTAGAAGGTAAACAAATAATAATAATAAATTTAGACTAATATGCACTAATAACACGTAATATAATATTCTTTCTTAACACTAATCAAATATGACTTATCATTACCTGCATTTTTCTTTGGGAATAATCTTTCAAAGTAGCCTTTCTTACACACATTATATCTGACAATATACAAACTACATGCAAATCGAATAAAGACATTTGTTGAATATCACTTTAATTCAATACCAGTTCTGTATTTTGCACCAAGTGATTCTCTTACTTAATTACCAGCAATTACAGTGGGAGCAATGATGTGTATTTGTGGTCGTTATGTATATCAGGGTGTGTATTATGATAAAGTGACACGACTACCCTGCTATTTATATGCCAGGGTCTTCCTTTGATGCATTCTGAAGGACATGGCACAATATTATCTTGTTGCTATACCTCTAAGGAGGCATATTGATATATTCAGTCTGACTCCTTTAATTATGTATAAAGACATCAAATTGACAGCAATCCTAAACCTGTACTGTCTCGTGTATCATGCCATCGTAAATATTGTGACGTATTTATTATAATGAACATTAAAGTTTGAACCTGAATCTCTATTTTACAGATCAAGTACAAATAAGTACTATCTATTCGCCATTGGATTTCGGTATATCACCGATTGTATAGATGGTATAATAGCTCAGAAACTATTCTCAAGACGTCTAGTTTCAGTTTACCTTTTGGTATGGGCGTTGTATGGGACGTAATTATGTCCTAAGACATGTTTACATAATACTTATTCTAAACTATGTTGAACTGTATACAAAAACTCATACTTAAGATACATTCTAGTTTATGTCGGTATTTGGTGTTGGCGTAATTATTAGTTATTATACATTTGATATAAGTAGTTCCCATTAAACGATGGGCAAATGTGTATTTAATGGATACTGTTTACAATTTATATTCTGATTAAAATAAACGACTTGTAACTTTGTTCAAATAACACTGAGTATTCACAGAATGTTTTGTTTTGTAAATTGTAAATCTAATGGGAAAAAATGTTGCCTACTGATGCTGCCATTATGCAAGGGGCAATTGTTGGGGTAAGTCACGGTCAATTAATTTACAAATATGAAAAGGAAGGCGAATGGAGGAGGTCAAACATGACCTTTGAATGACATATAGTACGTTAATCAAAACAAGACGAGGAAAATATACTGTATCTGAATAATACAATCAGATTCATTACTACAGTCGTTTGGTGGATAACGTGTTTTGAACAATATTTCAATTATCAAAAGAGGCGGATGACAAGCATCCATCCAAAAGAGAGTGGACTGATCAGGGAGAACGGAAAGGATAAGGGAAAGAGGGAAATAGAGACAATGGAGAGATAGACAGTAGGTTTTCCCCCGCCGGGCCACGAGCATGTTAACTTCGGCTGGCATAGACAGACAGACAGAAATAGTTTATCTAAGTGTGACAAGTCAATCAAGCACTTTGATAAAACATTATATAATATAACGTAAGTCTTTTAACAACCAGTCAAATTTTGGCTTATGACACACTGTACGAAAATATAACACATATATACTGTATACAAGTTATAGATAAATAGATAATAAATAGCAGAATATATGCGATGATTTGAAATACAAGGTGATAAAAAGATAAGACGTAAAGGGGATTTTAAGTAAAAGATTGAAGCCTTAAAAACATAGTTTTAATAGTTATTTATTTATAAGTTTTAATTTTGCATAGCATAGCATAACTCTCGGTGTCTGACGCACGCAAACCACTACACTATGAGGTTGAGTCAAATGGTCGCGGAATGATTAATAATAATGTAAAGATACACAAAACAACTAAGAATAACCAAACAGATATAATAATAAGACCAAACAATTTTTACAGTATATTTTGCAACCTCGAGATATATGTACCTATCATAAACGTATTTTTATTCAGTAATGTGTTAAGACACAGTATATCCTTTGTTTTATATAGAGTTTAATATATGGTACCTTTTAACATGTTTTACGCTTTATCGTATGTAGCCCATGATTATTTTTTGTTTGTTTTAGTCTCTCATAACCCTCAATGGGTGGCTCTTAATCTATGTTTGTTTACCTGTATTAATGTTTTTAATGCAAAGAGGTGAGACTTTAATAAAATATTTGTCTGTCTGTCTATACTCCCGTTAACTAAGTACAAATACTTATTTTCTGTTAGATATTAGATTCAGTACATAATAGCGTATCATCCGAAAGCGTCTTCCAATTTTCCTTACAAAAATTCATTTTAAGCCTTCGACTATTTGTTGTGATTCAAAACATACCAGTCTTCGCTGGCCAATTGTTTATAAAAAGGACGCTCAAATGCACAGTGCAGACTGGTCAAGAAAATGCGTATCAAAAGTTAAGTAATGTATCAGATAACATTATAGTAAGATGAATATTACAATGTTTTTGTTGTTAACAGTCATTGCATCCATATTACTCCTGCATTAAAAAACAAGTTTAAAAAAAAATTATTTCAATAATTTCGTTTACTAATATCCTTTTCTGCTTTCAGCGAATAGAATAGCCCATACAATATACATTTTGTTAATCGGACTAGCCGGCAATCAATGATGCCTCTTTGATCTCAAATTGGTAATTAACTGGACGCAAGTGTGGATGATGGAACAGGAGGGAGTGGGGGGAAGGGGGGGGGGGGGAGAGTGGGGGTAAGGGTGACATTCACTAGGCAGAAGCGTCTGACGGGATGCTTTTATTGTTATTCAGCGGTCTTTGAGACACAGAAATTATTCCCGCTATGCCCATGTCTATTTTCCCTGTAATATCGGATTATAACATGTGACCCTTATTGGTTTAATCAAGAATGCGATTTTCATTGTGAAGTCGAATGAGAACTATAATATATAATATAGATATAGCCAATGAAACGAGTTTACAATTTATTTAACAAGCTTAGAATGTTTAGCAATTCGTTATTTTATTAACAACATTCATTTCGGAGGTCAATTTATTAGACATAGAACCACAGCACATCATACTTGAACCAAACGGTTAAATTGAAATGTCCAAAAACATATTTATCTGTTATTTGTTAACCTCAATCGACGATGATGACGCTTCTCCCGAACACAGTGTTTAGAACAATATATTCACAGATGATAGGTTTGTAAAAGTGACAAATTGTTTACTAACGTATATCAATTCTTTTTAATATTTAGTGAAATGAGGGAGTTATTATTTTCCTGGGTCACCTTCGGATTATTAAATGATATCAAATGTATGAAAACTTTCATTAAAAATACTTAAACTCTACGATGTGCTAACAGTAAACTAAGTTAATGTTTGGATCATTCAACAACAGATTTCATAACATTTTCAAAGATATTTTATATTTCTTTTAATAAGTCATCATTCCTTTTTCCTTCCGCTGTCGCATCCCATGGTTATTGGTGACTGTCAGACATTCATAAAGGTTTCATCACATTTGAAAGGGTCTTATATATATAATCTAATATTACAGCTTACCTTTTCGTTGAGGTCTTACCGAGAAGCTTTCCAGGTCTCTGTTTGAACTGTGAGAAAGCAGGTGCACATTTATGCTCCATGGTAATTAACAGTTCGTTAACTAGTCTAGCCGACAATCAAGGATGTCTCTCTGATCTCAACTTGACAATAAACTTGTTGGGCAGGATACGGGTGCGTGTGAGAGGGAGTCACCAATAGAAGTGACAGGCGCTAAGCAGACGTGTCTGACACACAAAAATTAACGAGATTAAAATCAGAAGTGAAATATACAAAAGAGCATCTTTTCCCCACCATAGTATGCCAATGATTTCATTAAAAATAAAGAACGTTGTGAGAATGAAAGTATTAATTAGTCTGTATACTGTACCACCTTAAGAAACTGATGTTACCAAGTCACTCTAGGAATCAATATTGAATAATCGTGAATATTAAAAAGGTAGCTTATTTCAATGAATGTGTTCATTCAAAAATTAATGCACCGGGTCATTACATTACATTGTTTCGTCCATACAATTCAGACATAAGAAATGAAGTTTATAGATTCAGATTCAGATTTGTTTATTCAGTATTTCAGGCCTATAGTACAAGTACAGTTGAAGTATTAAGTGGTACATTTGGCGGTGACATTTCTTACAAGGAACACATCTTTTAAATAGATTGCGAGAGATTTAATAACATCAGTATTTTTAGAATTTAGCAGATGGGACAAAAGTTGTTTATCTCTAACTGGTAGTGATACAAAAGATAAATATCTGCTTCTTAAATGGGAATACATTGAACATACAAACAATACATGAAATTCATCTTCAATATGGCCCGAGTTACAATTTCTGCAAAAACTTATCTTATTATCTATCAATACACCATTTTTTTGTCGTAGGGAATTGTTTCAAAATCATGTAAACTAATTCTAAATTTACATAGTGCCCGTCTTAAAGATTTATCTTCTAAATTCATGATATAAACCTCGGGTTCTAACAAAGATTTATGACAAGAGTAGTGTTCTAGATACCTTGAATTATTAATTGACATGGACCATTCCTGGTAGCAAATATCTTGAAGAAGTTTACATTTACTAAGAATGTTCATTTGTCTCTTGTATCGGACTTACATCAAATTAAAACTCATTGCACGCAAATAATTCATTTCGTAGGATTTTTTCCCTTGCTATCTGATTATATTTATTTCAATGATATTTGTATTGAATACATAACTGGAAAGGTATTAATATCACACTTTTATATCAATCGATAGTCAGTTTGTTGAATAAAAATAAGTTTGCATCAAATCATATCAAAGATCATTCTAAGGCAACAATATTAGCTTGCTTGCTTGAGTTGAGAGTTCGAAAATATCAGGCAGTATTTTTTCTTTTAGTAATAATAATGATTAAAGTCAATCGGAAAGCGACAGTTCTTACAGACAACAAGTCCTACCTTCATTCAGACATTGAGACGCCAAGGTAATTAGTTTACGACAGTTGAATTTTTCGGTGCTTTATGGTCACCTAATCAAAGGAGATATGCCAATTAGTGTCAGCGACCAATCTGTATGCATCTCAACCTGTTTAGTGCCAGAGCCCATCACCACTGCCGATTTATATAATCAGCGCTATTCATTTTGCTTTAGTTTTAAAAATCACAACACAATATACCACATCTCCACCCCCCCCCCCAGAGAAGCATATAATCAAAATCTTTATAGCAACAACCTGAGAAAGACGTTTGTAAAACTGTCCCGGTATTTAACATTTCCTGTTGTTTGACGATGGAGATTTGAGGATTAAGGTTAACGAGCCCACTCATGATAATAGTTATGAAAACAATTAAACGTATTAAAATCCTTCACTCACTTTGAATATCATCGTGACCACATGCTGTTTTGATGTGTACCGTATACCACTGTTCACTAGTTTTGCTCCAAGAAATAATACAAAGATGAAAGCTGTCTTCTACGCCTCAGATAGGTCAGGTAAGAGTAATTATATATCAATCTTCAATGCTCTTTTGGCCTCTATTTGTTTATGCCAAGTTTCAAAATTTAATCTAAAAAAATGTCATGTGACATGCTTTTTTCAAAATATAGACATATTTCTGGCAACCTATTCCCATGATATCGTATAACATGAAATATATCTTCTATCTATATTTTGGACAATAATAAGTAAGGGATATTTAACTGTTGATAAGTATTTTATCAATATGTAAATAATTGAAATTATCATAATTCATGTTATAAACAATTACATTTGAATCACATCCCTAACTTTATTATCTAATTTATTATGCATTGTTATTTTGAATAGGAAAATGTGTTGCTAATTAAGATTTTCATTAGGCACCAAACTTTGACAGATGATTATAGAAGCGGTAGATATTATCTATGAATTGTTATTATGGAATCATTGTCGCTATACATATCAATTTCTTATAGGTAGTGAGTTCGATGCTAGCCGTGAAAGACACATTTCAAGCACAAGTTAAGAAGCGTCCGTAGTAAGAAATTTTGATTTTCTGTATAGAGATGTAATGACGTATTTCCCCTACACTTTTGATAGATTTGGGTCTAAACACAGAGCACAATTATCTTTAAAATTCTACATTAATCCCTTCTTACTGATTGTTATGAAATAGTGCTTTAATTTGCTTTAAATACACTGTCTGTGATATCTTATCTAGATTCCAGATAGATATCAATTTTTACTAGCAAAAGTAGTAATTGATTGATCTTTGAATCTCTTGCGTCTTACAATGAAAGCAACATTTGTCATTACAGTCAAAACCCTTTGAAGTTTCACCGAAGGTAACTTACGTTGTTTTAATGGATTAAAACGTTTGGTTATAATGCAGAAATGAATATATACGAATTTTCGCTCACCCTGACTGAAGGCACTGACTACTCACTGATTGACTTTTCGATTTTAACTCACCAATTACCTCTATTGTTCGCAAGATGCAGTTGGCCAGTATAATCCCCTGGTCTGTTAGTTTAAACATCAGAAATGTTGCTTTCCCGGTAATGAACCGAATCACTTTAGGAATCTGTACAAGATTCACAAAAAGTGAAATATACTTAGGTATACATTTTCACGATAACTGTCACCTTGTTTCTTTGCCTCATTACTTGATTATTTTAAGGGTGATTATTGCTTTATTTATTTCGCGTAAACGATAAACTGTTTACATCTAAACTTTGTTCGTTCTTGTTGGGTTGGGGTTTAAGCGTCTACTTGTTTAAAACAAGATTTACCAATCATTTGTATAGGTTCCTGCAAACCGGAAAACACCAGTCATGCCGACAAAAATGAAGACATGCACAGACGCAGACCCTATTAAATCAGCGCCAAAACCCCTTTCTTTCACTGATAGGTGATTCAAAAGAATATCAATGATAGCAATGATACACACAAATGATCATGGATCATAGGTAAACTGTAATAGTCTGTACAAAATTAAACTGCAAACAAATGTCGTTGAAAACAATTATACATCTATGAACTGTAAATATTTATTTTATTTTCACTACATATATTCTATACAGAAATAAAGCATTGTTTTCACAGAGACGGTATTTGTTTTGTTAGTGTCTGTTTCCATTCAGACAAGTCACTCAGACCAATTACGTGCCATACGGTGACCACTCGTTAGATAGATGTCAAAGACGCTGTATAAACACATGCAGGTGCAGAGAGGTGACCCCCTCTAAATCTCTATGTCATTAGGATGGCGCGTCACGTGACTGCTTTATAAAAACAAAAAGTAACTCAACATTAACAAGTTGTCCAATGAGATCTCAGGGGCTAAATAATAACCAATGAACTTTAGTAAGCATTAGACAGTCATAGAACTTGTTTATGATTTGTCATAATGTGAAAAAACTTTGGTCGTGGTAGGTTAAACTTTCTGCCGTCAACTTGTGCTATCAATGATCAGTCATAATAGTTGAATATGTGTTCCTACCTATAACAGGATTTGGATATTTGTGTTTGTATGGATACATTCTCTGAAAAAGGTACGTTTCATATGTTTGTTTTGCAGCTGAACTATCAGTATACTTGCTTTGATAGTATAAATTATGTATATACGGTTTATTTGCATTTCATTTGTAGAACATATTTTGAATGTAGTCTTCAGTCACAGCCATGAGCATTTACTAAGCTTTGTCACCGCGCTACGCAATGTCTCCAATAACGATCACATCAATGAATTGAACTAAAAACTAAAATCATATTTCTATGTTGTAACGTATAGATTATGCCTATGAATGAAAGGTACCATTTATCCCTTTAATACACCAGTACAAACCCTTTAATTTTTATTATTGTCCATTTCACTTAGTAGAGCATATGGTTAAAATATAAAATTCAATTAATGCTTCTTATCACTATCTATGTAATTTAATAAACATTTTTATATATAAATATTTATTCAGAGTGTTTAAGTATCTTTTTTTTCATTTGTACAACAAAGATACACCAAAATTCTCTAACAGGACATAACTTATTATTTCATGTTATCTCCACTAAACATTTCTTCAACACATAATCAATGCAAATAATAATTTTCAACTTGATACAAACACAAACATTTCCTGCAGTTTCCTCTAGTTTAATTAAGTTTCATGGCATTTCCTTCGCTGAGGAAATTCCCTGGTTAATGCTGATGAAATGTCATTAAACGCCTAGGGTTTCCTCCAGAGGAAATTGCATTAAACTCTTAGGGTTTAATGCCGTATAATGCATGAGGAAACCCCACCTTTTCTTGCAGTGTATTCGTAAGGCCGCCTGCCGCCATCTTTGCCGGAACTACAATGTTTTCTATCTCCCGGGAGAAGATCTCAAATCGAAATTGACTAGCGAGACAAATTAGTGTAGAGTTATCTCCCTTGGTACGCTGTCCGATGCACGTAATAAAATGATAAGGCCCTTGGTAAAGCCGATATTGGTATTGTAACGACGCCCCCCGCTATCCGCTGCAGGGCTTTTGACTAACTGATTCATTCGTAAAGCTTTTAGAATAATTACATCTGTACAAATAGGTGTCTGTGCAGTGTCAATATCAAATGAATGTTTTCGATGTCAAATTTGTCAAATGATTTGAGACGAAGGCAAACAATGTTACAATGCTTCGTAAAACGGTTCAATGAACAGAATTTTTGTCTAAGATCCACTTATCAGATGAAATTCAATACTAAATTGGATTATTGTTTCTGATTCTATCCTTGATTGATAATTTTCTTAACATTATTTTACTTTTATGGAGAAAAGTATTTCAGTCACTGATTATTTAATGCAAAAATATGTTTGTCAATTATGGAGGTCCCTCTCTACGTACTTTCCCGTATCCCTCTGGTAATTACGCTCTGTCTCTCTCCTCCTCCCTCTGTCTTTCTGCCACTATGTGTGTGTGTCTCTCTCTGTCTGTCCTTCTCTTTGTCTGTCTGTGTCTCTGTCTGTCTGTCTCTGTTTGTCTGTCTGTCGTTGTATCTGTCTGTCTGTCTGTCTGTCTGTGTGTGTGTGGGTGTGTGTGTGTGTGTGTCTCTCTCTCTCTCTCTCTCTCTCTCTCTCTCTCTCTCTCTCTCTCTCTCTCTCTCTCTCTCTCTCTCTCTCTCACAGCCAAACCAAACACAAAATTAAAAAGTGGTTGTTCAATACTGAGATTCCAATTAAACAAATCGATGTTTGAAACCATGTGTGAGGCATGGTGTTTCTCTTTTACCAATAAGCTGTTAGAGAAATTATATCTTATTCATCATGGTCTCAGTTACCGTCTTTGTTACAGAACCACAGAAACCAGCGACACGAGAAAATGTAATATGAGAGTACATGAGAGGACAATTAAAATATTCAATAGGCTGTGAAGAAGAATTGAAATCCACTCAAGTATATAACATAAAGTCCCTTTTTAAAATAACAAGAAAGTGCAATCAAGGGAGGGGTGATTAGGAATTTGAAAATAAAAATTCTAAAATTTAAAGGGAGACGTCAAACAAAAGGATTACGGATGATAGGTTCGAGCTAATTATAATGAGATTAATGTTTCTGATGCTTTTAATGCCTTCACAGATAGAGCGTTTGTAATGATAATGCAATGTGATGTAAAACAACATGTGACACGTTAATAAAGAAATTTCTTCTTCTTCTTCTTCTTCTTCTTCTGTAACACCTATGAATTATGAAATCAGAGGTTGGTTACGGTCCAATGCTCAGCTGGATGAGTTACCTCGCCTGAGATAATTATTGTCATGTAAGGATTTATCTAAAAAACATAACATTTTCAGATAATATCTCGAGTCATTTATTAATGATCTTGCAATTCTCAACGGTCCAAGCGACATTAAAACATACATTTGTAATGATATCAGGGAGTACAATGTGATGATCAATTTCATCTCTTTATGAAAAATTAACAAGTATTTGTTTAAAAAAAAACTTTCATGACTTTGTTAATTTAAAGATTCCTCGCTCTTTTGTATGCTATAATATTACCATGATATATGATATCCCCAAATGTACTAAATATTCTATCAGACAGACAACCATGTAGTATTGATTTTTTGTTACATGTATTAAAGGTACACCGAAAAACATTTGAAAGTAAAATTTAAAAAAAAATTCAAAGTATAATTTTAATGCTCCAGAACCAATAAAATTGTGGTTAAAAGGTTCAAATGTAGGAAAATATGAATATGATAATTTGTACAGTTCTATGTTGATTGTCATGATCACGATTCCTTTTCTGTTTTGTCATCTGAATTAAATAAAATATATTTTAAAAACTGTTTGCTCATCTTTTCTATAAATGAATTTGATTTTATCATTTATCAAATTGAATATACAAGAAAGGTAAATTGATTATTTTAAAATGAAATTGAGTCAACTTGCATTCTCAATTACTCCAGCGGTAAAACGAATCTTCACTTATATTTCGTTTAGTGTTCGAGCTAATATCTTCCAAATGTCTTCTGAATTTTTTTTATCGATCACTAAGAATTATGGAAGAGGTCCTGTAATGAGACATCAACTTGTTATCCTGACCCAGCTATATACTAAATATAAGGTGAGTGACAACCCGATTTTCCATTATTGATGTAATGAGCATAAAATGTAATATTGATTATTCAAGGTGGTTCTTAACCCTTTTTGCTGAGTAAAAGATAAACGACTAAGCAAGTCTATAAGGAGTTTATAGTCTTAAAAAATTTAGAAATCCCTTTTTTATTTTAAGGAATGTTTTCCCATGGTTTTAAGGACGAAATATTCAATATCCCAAAAGAAAGAGAAAAGAAGAGAGAAAGTATGTATTTTAATTGATGCAACCGTCATGAACTCAAATAATTGCCGAAAAACGTCTGCTGCAAAAAGGTTGTAGGCCTACAGGACACATATTGTCAGAGAGTTCGTTGATTCAATTCCGTTTTTGAAATTCTTTGTCAAAAGATTTCTTGACGTTACTGGAAATCCTTTTTGGTTAAATGGATTGCTGAAAATGAGCAGAAATCTAGAAAAAAATGGGGGTTAAATTTTTTCCAGGTGATAATGTAAATATGATACCAGGCTGGAAGAAAAATAAACTTCTTTGACTTTTATTAGATTTCAAGTTAGGTGAAGGTACAAATCTTCGTAATAAAGAATTCATAGCATTGCGGTGCCAAAGTCTTTGACTTTAAATATTATGATTTTATGTACTAAATGATGTCAAGACCTTGTGTAAAATCCAATGTCATAGTGGTATCACTGACGAGATATCGTGTAATGTCACACTTTGGTAGATAATTTTAGACAATAAAGTTCATTAATCGATCAAGAAAACTCTGCCCTTTGGGCATCTTTTCAAAACCTCGATGACCAACTCGACCACAGATGGACATAATCACAACAACAATCAGACCAGAATGACCACAACGATAGCAAGACTCGTAAATCATTATTTTTAATTCCCGATATGACAATCTTGAAAAATGGTAAACAATTACATATTCATCCCCTTTATAACAAGAAAATCCCCGTTTGTGATCATATGCTGTACTAATCCGGAATCATAAATCAAGCACGCCGGTTATGTATTATCTTGGACATCGTGTAAAGAGCCTCGAGACATAATGCCCGGTACGCCTATTGTTGTGGTGTTGATGAATCAAGTAAGGACCTAGATTGGACTTACAAGAGGACGTCATGTGCTTGTTGACTTGTGCTTTGTTTGATCCTAAAAAGGCACTATAGCACTCTTGTTGCCCCGAAATTGAAAATGAGGATAAATGCGTTTGCTTTCGTTAATCATCGATTCAATTAGATGCTAATTCGTTTAAGTCGACCTGCAATCAACAATGAAAAAGTTAAGACGGCCGGAATCACAGTAAGGGGTGTAAGAAATTCGAAGTCTCGGCTTTGCACACAATTTGCACTAGGAATATGTGTGTATTTTGATACGTTATCGTAGTTCAAGGGGATTAAAGCAACGTTTTTAATAAATACTTCTTGTCTTTTAGAAATAACTATACGACCTGAATACGTGTAAATTTCCAAATATCTTTTATGATGGATTACCTGAATTTATACCGTGGTCCGTTAGTAATATCGAGGGAAATGCATCGTCTGTGCATTTTCTGTATATACGAAATATAAGATAGAGTCAGTGCCTTTGATTAATTACATCGAAAATAACGCAGAGGAAAAACTTTAAAACCGTCTGTTTGTCCTTTCTTCCAAAATTATGCAAAAGTGACCACTATACTTTAAGTTTTAAGCATTTTGAGAAACCGAACTTTGTCCGTAATAAAGTACACTGCTGAAAATGACTGTGCCATTTGGTGTTTGAAAGGATTTGAGATAGATAATGTTTCCATAGTAACACGTTGAATTCACCGCCGGGTTGTTTTTTTTTGTTGCCTGTTTCATCTTTCATCAACTTATAATTCTAAATTCGAAAAACATGTATGTATTCAGCTTAAGTAAGTTAGAAACATAATAATGATGCAAATTGAACCCCGATCGACTTTCGTCTCCAAAGAAACCCTTGTTTGGACGGCCTCTTTAATATTTTTTTACGAATATCAATCTAACTTATGTCCTACTGTTGTTCTGCGCATGACAATACAATAGAACTCTCGTCGGACCACCGCGAGAGTTGATAGGAGATTAATAGCCTAGCCGAATGTAAACAGTAAACTTGAAACACGTGTCGATTTTACCAAGCCGCTTTGTGGCTGCGAGTCCTAAAAGCAACGGTCAACCTTCTTAACGTCTATGCTAGTCTTTAGTTGTATACAAAGGAATTATCAAAGAGGGTGGAGACGGGTGGGGTTTTATGTCGTGAAATAAATGACACAAAGGCTTTTTTGCAGCACATTTTGAACGAAAACATGTATTGACTCCTGTTCATGTATCGTATATAGAATATTGTTGTAGTTCTTTTATATTTTGATAAAAAGATTAATGGTAATAAAGATAAAATGATAAACTATGTTTATCCTTATACATTTTTTGATCTACCGATTTCGTTAGGAATTTTAAAAGAATCTTGTCAGTTTTATAGAAAAATAAAAACCTAATTTATACTGAATGATCTCGTTGCTGTATGCTTCGGAGAAGGGCAACTATTCTTACCCCTTGTGACCCTCATTTACGGGAGGAGTATTTCAGAGCAGAATGGCGGCTGTGTAAATATCGTTGTCTTTGAAGGTCATTACTTTTTGTCTTCAAAATCAGCCTTAAATCCATCGCCGACAGTTGTATGTTTCGAGTTATAAAGCTAGTGGAATTTTATTACACGAGCGTGCCTAATGATTGGTTTCCGAGATGAGACGAATAATGATTGAAAGAAGCGCCATCTGTCAAAATTGCAACTGACACATGTCGACGTCACCAGTGTCTTGTTCATTGCAAGTTGACAAACGCGCGGAATACACGGGTGTCACGGGCACCTCATGTTTACTGCCGAACGCACGGACTTCTCGTGTCATGAGATTTTATGTTTACTGCCTCGTCGAATTAATGTTGATTGCAGGGAAATTGACAAATGACGATCATTTGTAATTGATTTGTAAACATTGCAGGATCGCTTGTCACTGAAAACAGGTGTTAAGTTTTGAGATGTCGACATCTTGACATTTTAAAGGAATTGTGTTAAAATCATTAAACATTATGTCAAGGCCGTACATTTGGTATTGGGATTTTAAGTTTTCCATTTATGCGTTGCGCTGATTTAGAAGGCACTTTCTTTTATAACTCATTATTTTGGGGTTCACACTTTCCTCATTATATATGATTTTCTGTAAATATATGTTCTTCGGACAGTAGAAGGTCTATCTCTGAACCCGATTATCAGTCGGCGTAGCATATGGAGTCAAGTCACGTAACAAGCGAAAACTACAAACATGTACGTCAATTTTAAATGCGATACAGCACGCATTTATATTCTCAGATGGGCAACTTTGTGGAATGTTGAAAACGACTATACAGTTTTTGACTATACCGTAACGATATTGTTTAAATAACATCTTCGAAATATTTTGGAACTTTTTATCCTGAACCAATACTTTATTTTTAAAGTAACAGCCTGTTAGATTTCCTGAGTACGGATCGTAAATAATATAGAGAACATTAGTATTATTGAGAGAAATGAATTATCTGTGCGTTAGTTCTATACTTCAGATAGGGATCAAATGGGTAGAATAGAGTAAATTCTTGTACAATTCTTGTAAAACATGAAATATAAAATATATAAATATGAAAAGAGGTACTGATTAGGTCAGGTCTTGATTTTAGTGTTTCGAAATTTTAATGTTAAAATTACAAACAAGATGAATTTGAATTTGATCACAAAGAAAGTTAACGATGATAAAGTGTTCTATCTCTTTTCATTACCAAAGTTATTGTCAGTAACGAGAGTGGCCTCCTCTTTCTTGAAGGACAACCTGACTAGGATGAGTCAAAGTGTCAAAGAGACATTGGATGCTGCAGACTTTCAGGTAATGTTGTTCAATTTTCCCATGAGGGCTATACGAGCTCTTCTAGAGTTTAGATCTGTGTTATATGCCAGGATAACGCCCATACCCTATGGAAGGGGATGTGTGCCAAAAATGAAATCATGTAAACTCGTAATTCGCAAGTTGTAACATGTTGTTCTCAACCATGCACTTCTCGAAAAGACAAGTCCAAGTCTGCAAACCTAACATTTCATTCCTGTAAAACTCAACTTTCTGTTCTCAACTTTACAAAGTTCAAATGTAATTCTAGAAATGTTAAGTCGATATTCATTTTTGTATTTCAAATACGAGGGATATACACATTTAGCAATGCTACAAATTACGTTTTACAATTGGTGAATGAAAAATGAAGAGTTGTAAAATCACCCTTTGGAAACAGACTTTTGCATCTGGAGTTTTACATGAGTTGCATGGTTATGATTGCAATGTTCCGAAATACATCTGTACACGATTTCGCATTGACCATATTTGGAAGTTTAACGAAGTCTGCCGATGATTTCCGAAGATGATCGGTATTTGACAACAACGAGACCTCCCTGATCCAAGCTCCATGCAACGCTGTGCAAGCTTTCCGGATAGTGTTGAGCTGAGTCCGCCACAATGCGCGGAGCTTGGGCATGCGACCTTCACCTTTTGTCAAAGTTCTTAGTCAATTATTGATCTAGATAATTTGTTTCTACTGTTTTCGTAAGGGTAACACGAGGTTTATCTCACGAAAGAATATTATGAACTTTAATTCTGGGTTAGACTTTACTGGACACTAAATCTCTCCACAACTTACTGCATCGAGATGATTCACTATAAAAAAATATCGTTTTAGATATTTAGGTTGGGTTTAAAAAAACTCACCAAATTACGAGACTGGATTTAGAATAATGAAACAACGGCATACTTGTCTCGGAAAGACAAATAGCGGTAGAAAAAATATATCTATATTGTACACCCACGTTACCCTTAAAACACGGGCATGTTATTCTTTCAAATTAATAGTTAGAAAAATAACTACGCAACGTAAAGTAAGGGAAAAGTTCCAAAATCATTGAAAAGAATATTTTTTTCTTTTGTTAGTCTTTCATTCGGTCGTTTAACCAATGAATATTATTTCGTTAAAAGAAACATTTATTTAATACCGTTTAAAGTCATGTTTTAAAGCTATGAACGTTCTAAACCAGACGTTTTTTTAACAGTTTGAACAAATTTAATTGAAGAACATGTCAAAATCAAATGACTGACATTTCATGTGACATGTTATTTTTAACTCTCCGCCCGATCAACAGTTATTATAGGGTCTTCTTATAAGCGAACGGTCTATCAATTTTTGCCTGGTCTGGCAGGCCGCTAGAGAACATCAGGTCATTCGATACATAGGCTATTTTGCCCATTTTTAAGTCGAAAAGCTCTTGCAAATTCAGATATCAGATACAATTTAAATCAAAATACCTTTGTTATCATCAAGATGTTAAAATTCTAACAATTATTTGAAATACAAGATTATACATTTCCATACGTATAACTTAGGGGTGTACAACTTAGATTTCTCGCATCAAGACAAGTGGCACAGCAACAAAAACACGACTATTGTATCGTAATTGATAGTTAATTATCGATTCACGTAGTGTATATCTTGAATTTTATCCAGTGTGTTTCAGGCCCGTAGGGTAAAAAACAACTTTTTTGCTCTTTATTTCAATGTTTGTGTGAAAAATAGAATATCATAAGTTTCATGCGCCATCTGACAAAAGGCACTAATGACTTAGTGAGTGACGTGAACATTAACTGCCTGTATTTGGTCTCTACGACGTTGTAAGCGGGAGTTTTTCTTAAATAAACATAGCAATTTAAATCCCTAATTTCAGCCCCCCCCCCCCCCCCCCCCCCCCCCACTCTCGAAATTGGTGCTACGGGCCTGTGTATAATTACAAATCTTACCAACTGTGTTCATCAACTGAAGGTATTATTACGCAAGTGCGGCTTGAGGAGTACATGCATAAAATCAAACTTCACATCAGTTAATTAATGTAAACCATTATTCTCCTAGTGATAAATCATAATTAGGTGATGTCATAAAATAATAATCATTTAAAATTGATTGCCAAGACGACACAAAAGTATGGTGTCGAAAGATTGTCTACAAAGTAATCATGCTTTTCCAAATGCGTCGGAAACGCTCATATTCCATTGTTATACCAATTACTAAACAATAAACATGTACTTTGAAAAAATGATACTTTTCAGTTTTGTAAAAATTTGTTATGCTACGAAATTGATTAAGTATTTTGAACTATTGAAATCGGCCCTCGAAAAGTTAATATGCGTTGACTACGTCACAACATCTGAGGGGCTCGAAAAGAGTTCGGAAATTTTCTTACAATAAACACGGGTATATTTTAGAGAATGACGTATTCACGAAATTTTTTTGGGATAATGGTCAGATAAGAATTAATTGCAAATGATATTTGTTCTATTACAATTGTTGCTATTTGCCTTGAGGGTCCAAAAACACCGTACGCGGGTTACTGAGAACTTTTACAAAAGGTGACGGCATGCCCAAGCTCCGCGCATTGAGGTGGACTCAACTCAACACTATCCGGAAAGCTTGCACAGCGTTGCATGGAGCTTGGATCAGGGAGGTCTCGTTGTTGTCAAATACCGATCATCTTCGGAAATCATCGGCAGACTTCGTTAAACTTCCAAATATGGTCAATGCGAAATCGTGTACAGATGTATTTCGGAACATTGCAATCATAACCATGCAACTCATGTAAAACTCCAGATGCAAAAGTCTGTTTCCAAAGGGTGATTTTACAACTCTTCATTTTTCATTCACCAATTGTAAAACGTAATTTGTAGCATTGCTAAATGTGTATATCCCTCGTATTTGAAATACAAAAATGAGTTTCGACTTTAACATTTCTAAAATTACATTTGAACTTTGTAAAGTTGAGAACAGAAAGTTGAGTTTTACAGGAATGAAATGTTAGGTTTGCAGACTTGGACTTGTCTTTTCGAGAAGTGCATGGTTGAGAACAACATGTTACAACTTGCGAATTACGAGTTTACATGATTTCATTTTTGGCACACATCCCCTTCCATAATACCCATCCTGATAGAGCAGCGAACTATATCGTATAGCAATAGACAATCCATCGAATGTCCCACACATGCTCGATAAGGTTTAGGTCAAGACAACGCACGGGCCTTTACGAAATGGTTCACCACCCATTCAGTATAGGGATGGGCGTTATCATGCATCAAGATAAAGTCTCCTCTCATCTCTCAAAGATATATTTAGTTCCGTCCGTCATTCCTTCTAATTCCTCCCAAGACCATAATCGATCCGCTACCATAATGGTCATGTTCGCTGTCGAGTTACCATGAAATCGATTACGTTGTCTTCGCTAAACCCGTTGCCTCCTGTCAGTAAAGTCGAATGGAATCATCAGTAAAGAGAACTGAAGACCAATTCTCAGTTCCCGCCTGAGACGAACGGTCAACGAATGCAAACGAATAACTTGGGCCGACAGTATGAAGACAATTTGTTACGTTTGACTCAATAGTTTCACCCCATAGACATTAAGGGAGTTAGTTAGAACATATACTTGACTACCCAGAAAGGTGCATTTAGTGCCTGAAATGTGACTATTTGGTCTTGTTTTGTAATCGACACCCTACGCCCAACGTTACACATCAAACGTTTGATGCCGGTTCCACGCCCAGTTAACAACGCTTTGGCTGACGTTAAGAACATTATCATCGTAAGGCTGTGAGAATCTAGAGTAGATCATTCTGATGCATAACGTCAACCGTTCTGAAGTCAAGAGACTGCTGAGACTATCAGGAGACATTGTTAGCGCTGAACGCAATGCAAAAGTTTTGGAAGTTCAAAACTTAAACCATTGACCAACACACAAAGCTGAGTTGAAACAGTGACTTGTTCTAAAAATGGATAAATTAGAGGACGCACGGTCTTTTAATGTTATAAAATCTACTTGCAAATGTGTCTTGTGTCCTATACAAGTCATTTTGACAGTATCTCGGGCATCAGTGGCCGTTAGCTAAAATGCATATCAATTCATAGAGATGACGCGTGGATCCCTAATGAATTGCGAACAGTTAATATCACGAAATAAAAGTAGCGTTTGTATTTTTTTTTGTGAGATCATTTTCTTTCCCTCAGAAACGTGAAACAGTGGCTTTACAATGACTCTTACTGAGTTTCTTAGGTAAGGATATCTCTCTTAGTTCCACCCTAAAATCCAACAAAAAGCAAGTTGCCCAGCAACAGAATCTATTGAAACACTGAACCGTGGCATTACTTCTACTCTATATTTTAAGATAAATTCATTTACCATGAAATCGCCTTCAAGCAATAAACTACAAAACAAATGTGTCGACTAGCATTTTTATATGTGAACACAGTTCATCAGCACGAAACATGTTCTGCGAGAGTTCAACCAAAGAATGGACTTATCATTGGATGACCCATGAATTGGGGGCCCATCATTTGATTAAATCCTATTTGATTGCCCCCAATCTGGTTGTTTTGTGCTTGATTGCCTTGCATCTGGTTTTGGCTTTGTCCAGTTGTTAAACTTTGACTTGATTGACCTTGACCTTGGACTTCACCTTGACCTTGAAACTGCATTTGTCCATCAAACATCGAACGCCTCCTTAACATCAAATTATTGATTGCCAACACCGGATGTAAAAACCGGGACCGGAAGCCAAAGGCTCGATAGGGGGATATTACCGGCATCATGCCGGGCATAATTCTTGGCATCATGCTCGGCATCATTCTTGGCATCATTCCTGGTCCCATTGCCGACATGGGCATCTGACCGAACGGTGTAATCATATTCTGGTTCATAGAGTTTGTGTTCTGGGATTGAGTATTAGATCTGTCACTGAGCTCTATTTGACCAGTGACAATGTTGATAACGGCATTTTGTTGTTGACTGTTCATCTGGTTCATATTTTGTCCGAACTGGTTCATACCCCCGACTCCGTTCATGTTCGCCATGTTTGACATACTTCCGACTTGGTTCACGCTTGCCATGTTTGCCGTGCTTCCGACTTGGTTGCCCATCATGTTTGACATGCTCCCGACTTGGTTGCCCATCATGTTTGACATGCCGCCGACTTGGTTGCCCATCATGTCTGTCCCTCCGCCCATCATACCGCCTCCAATACTGCCGCCCCCCATACCTCCAGCGTTTAGGTCAATGCCGCCCATTGTATTGCCCCCGCCAATGTCAATGCCACCGATTGCATTGCCGCCGCCCAGGTCCATGCCACCTCCCATGCCGCCGCCCATATCCATACCACCAACGACGCCTCCCCCGCCGAAACCACTTGCTGTTTGGGCATTGGCGGAGACGGCCATTAGGGCGAAAGCGAGGGCGATTCTTAGGTCAATCATCTGAAAAATATATCCCCATGTTAACTAACTTTGTGTTACAGTCAAATCTACAACATTGGTTGTAATGACAAATTTGTTAAGATGCATCGTGCTGTTCGAACTACCTATAGAAAAAGAAACGTACCCACATTTTCCAAACTGTAATAAACAAAATGCTGCTGCCATAGATATCGACTTTGAATGTCAGTTTTAGGCACATATTTATCAAGAAGAAGAATTTCATACAATAGTGTAATATTTTCATATGTTTATCACTGTTTAAATACACTAGGGACGGAGAAATCGCTTTTTGAAAATTTGTTATGGGGCCAGAATGTGGCATTTAAAGTAAAGGTTGATAAATAGTAGAAATTTGGTCAATAAAAGATGTTATCATCTGTAACTTTCTTGGTCACTAATTCACCAACGCATAGTTACTTTAGCACGCCATGAAACTAGCCAAAGTTCTTGTCTAGTGAAGGAAATACCACAACGACGATTTTTTTATCACTTTAATTCTTTTCTGAGGGTATCGTACATAGTCATTTGACATACATTCTAAGTATTTACATTGAATATTTTCAGATAGGCATGACTGGATTTACATAGTATATATACACATCTTTATATCATAAGATATAGGTCATGTAGCAAATATCTTTAACTATGAATGCCATCAGATTCACATACTTGATTTATCATAATAAACAATTTCTTCAAAAGCACAAAGAAAAAAAAGAAGAAAGAAAGAGAAACGTTTCAAAAATAATTCTACGTAAAAAGACTGTCGCATGAAGACCAAAATGACATGAATTTTTCATACCTACATTCAGTATAGAATGTCTGCTTACTGACGTTATAAGTTTCTTGAAGGGCTGATTTCAGACCCTTTAATGAGGATTTTTGTTATTGCATTTACAGCTGTATATGAAGTGTTTGCTTGTAATAAAGATCAGATTTAAAACGCCGTCTTTTTTCTTTGTAACCAAACATCATATGAGTTATATTTGGTTCCAAAGTTATGTCAGTTTTACATCTGATCCATTCAAACAAGACTTCCTACATGTTCACAATTAAATAACACATGTTTTATCGTTTCATTTGAGCATTTACAGAATGTACATCTCGGAGAATCTTTTACTTTATAAATATATGCACTTGTATTCGTTATATATAAATGAAATATTCTGTAGTGAAACCATCTTAACTTATCACTAACTGTTTATCGAAATGGGATATATTTTCCACTCTTTTTCATCAATTTGCTACCCAATGTCAATTTCCCTTTTATTTCTTTTCTGACTTGATTGTTTGGCGAATCTGATTTTATCAGGTTCATATAATAGTCTTTACATCCTTAAGTTGACTTGAAAAGAATGTTCAAAATGTCAGGAATTAGAGGCATATCAACTTTATTTTCGATACTCAAAGCATTGCTCTGGATTTAGTTCTTTAAACAAAGAATCAAAACTGTATACTCCGAGAAGTTTGTTTTCAGGTGTTATAATTCTTAAAATTTTGTAAAATTGAGAATGTGCCATCTGTTTTCTAAAAAGTATTAATAAACTTTACATTTGCTGTTACATAGTGTTAAAGCAAAACCGTTTTTCTGTCAATCAACATACTGTCATGAGACATTTAGTTTTTAATTTGACCCATGCATCGAACACATCTTTCCAGAAAATATTTCTAATATTTAGTATAAAAAATCTCCTTAGATAATTCAATCTCATTTCTATTGGATTAAAAACAGTAAGTAAGCATTTAGTAAGATGATTCAACTTAGTAAACAATCTTCGAATCCTGGAATCTTTTTTTTCATAAATGGTGCTTTTATTGCCCCTTTTCATAGTTTTGTATGATCAATTTTATTTTTACTTGATCAGGTTTACCTCTCCAAATAAATAAGAAAAAATTCTGTTGAAATGTTTTTTTATCACATCAACCTTTGGGTTAAAATTTGATGTAAAGTGATGGTTTAGTGTTGGTATTATGTGACTTTAAAGAACAGTTATTTTACCCAAAGCGTGAGATTTCTCCGAGACCATTGAGTCATTTGGCGATTTTTTTTTGCAGCTTATCTTTGTAATTCATCTCAACCAATTCTGTCACATTGTGTTTAAATTATATACTCAGAAGAGTGAACGGACTATGAGTCCAATCCATGCCTATTGAGTCAAAATATTTTATTGATAAGTATTTCACTTTGGTTTTTTGTATGTTCATTTCGAGGCCAGAGAATGATGCATAGGCATTTAATGTGCCTCTTGTCGCCCTAAAACAGTTTTCGGTTCCGTCAAGAATTATCTTTGAATAGTCGGCAATTGTGCAACAGATCGCCCTAACTGCAACCTTCTGTAATTTTGAAAAAATCTGAGGCGAATCCGTTTAAAAAAACGCTTGAAGTTATGTCTATGTAAAACGTTTTTTTTATTATTAAGAGATAATTCAAATTTGATAAATTTCCATTCGACTGAATCGAATGCTTTTTCAAAGTAAAAAAGCAATAGAACTCTGGTTTGTTCATATAGTCTGTATACCATAATAAGTTGTACAAGTCTAGCACATTCTCCTATGTACCTGACTTTCATAAATCCTTTTGGACTTCACTATTGTTGTTTTGGTAAAAGTTTTGATACGCCCAACTATCGTTGCTGGTGCTATAATATAAGACGTATTAAGTAAATATATTGGTCGATATAAACGAGAAAACTACGATTTCTTAACTCGTATTTTTCATAAACTATTGTTCCAAAATTTCAGTCGTATTTATCACTCGTAGATGGGACATAACGTATTTTAACTTCCATGGTCAGCGATGTCTCTTGATTTGAACCCAATCGAACATGTTTGGGACATCATGGGCCGTCGGATACAAAGAAGGATTCCTCATCCACGAAACTTGAAGGAAGTAGGGGTAGCTCTTCACGAACACACAAGGAACCTGGTAAGCCAAGATGAGTTGCTGCAGTTATTCAGGCACGTGTTGGCAGCTTAATTTACTGATGTTTTGTGATTCTTCGGACACTGATCCACTATATTTAAGCTGCTTTTACCAGGTGGCACAAATCAAGACCATGAACTGACGATACTTAAACACCCATGTTTTTTATGAAATGCTATTTCAATTTCACTCTATGGTTTCATGAAATGATTGTGTAAATTTACTCATAAACAAATTTTCTCTCGGAGTGAATTGGTCATGCGAACACAAATAAAATTTACTAAGGTGAATAATTGTATTCTTATCTTATCTTATAGGTGTTTATAATTTATGATGATGTATTTACCTCTTCTGTGATTTTTCTGAAATTTCGAGAAAAAGTTACAATTTAATACTACATCTAAACAATCAAATATTACTGTCTAAGTAGAGGGACAATAGGTTTGAATTTCACTTTTAAATAACGGAATAAATAGTAGTTTGAAATATTCGTTTAAATTTCAATGAAGCCGTCTTAACCATTTACCATGTTGTATAAGGACCCAAATGACACATTAACATAAACAATAAATTAAGAAAAAATATTCATATTAGATTTTTTGAAACTGTAAGATGCTTAAATAAATAGTTTTTATAGTTTCACTTCTAGTTGTTATTCCTGTAATTATATAACAAATTGATAATTTAACATACTTTATTACCAAATCGATCTTGTGCACTACTCAACTTCATAATTTGTTCCAATGTTCCTCTAATTATTACCCTTCTGTAACCAAAAGAATAATCGGATTCTGCACTTTTTACAGCCAAAACTTCGGAAAGTTTACATTGTCAACGCGATTCTTATATTTTAAAATTTGTTATGGCGCTTAGTACATGTAGGTTTAATAACATGTAATGAATACAGTATATGAAATCCTTTTCATTATTATGGTTTAAAAGACATTGTAATAAAATATATGGCAAATCAAAACTTAAAGATTTTAAACATCACACCCACAATTATAGAGTCGAATATCGCTTTATCAAAACCATGTTCTTTAACCGTTACCCTCACAGGAGACTCACACTCGAGAGATGCACACATACCAATTATGTTACATATTACAATACATGTTACATAATTCATTTCTTAGTTTAATATGATTACATCACACCACAGTGTCTACACAAGCCTTATATATGTACAGCTACAACTCTATTTTATAAACACACATATATATCCTTATGAAATTGTTATTTTTACTACAATCATCCATGACTATAGTAAAAAACCACAATGTCTATTATGTACATGTATTTTTAGTGTTTATTTTCGATGATTTAGGGTGTCCATAAAGTTTTGCAAAAGTTTGTAAAAGTAGATTTGAATGAATCTATGTGAAATGTATAAATATATATTTCATGCGCGTGCATGTTAAATGCATCTATATCTATCTCAACTATGCGCATCCATGAATGGTTCTTATGTATTTTGTTCTGATATAACCAATGATTCATGCACCACATTTTTATGTTTCAGTATTTGATTAATAAATTATCTTCCTTGCACATGTTATGCCTGGGGACGTCACGACAAAAGTTTAGTTCCTGTAAAATTGTGTATGCATTATGATGTATGTTCTGAAATTCTTAGATATCATGATTACTACTTATGTTTTTAATTGGGAAAAAATACCCAAAATTTTGCACAAATGAGTAAATGTTGTTCATACATACAGAGTATGATTTAAAAGATTATCTGACGTGTATGTCTGAGACTGACGTATGTGTCTGAAAATGGGTTGTATATTTAAAAGTGGCTTGTATGTCTGAGAGTGGCTTCTATATCTAAAAGTGGCTTGTATGTCTGAGAGTGGCTTGTATATCTAAAAGTGGCTTGTATATTCTAAAGTGACTTGTATGTCTGAGAGTGGCTTGTATATTCTAAAGTGACTTGTATGTCTGAGAGTGGCTTCTATATCTAAAAGTGGCTTGTATGTCTGAGAGTGGCTTCTATATCTAAAAGTCGCTTGTATGTCTGAGAGTGGCTTGTATATTCTAAAGTGACTTGTATGTCTGAGAGTGGCTTCTATATTTAAAAGTGGCTTGTAGTTCTGAGAGTGGCTTATATCTCTGAGCGTGACGTGTATGTGAGATAATTATTGTTTAGAAATGCAAGTCAGTTTCAGACATACACGACACTCTCAGACATCGATCTCAAGTCGAGTGACGTGTATGTCTGAAAGTGATGTGTATGTCTGACAGTGACGTGTATGTCTGAGAGTGACGGGCATGTCTGAAAGTGACGTGTATGTCTGAAAGTGACGTGTATGTCTGAGAGTGATGTGTATGTCTGAGAGTGACGTGTATGTCTGAGAGTGACGTGTATGTCCGAGAGTTACGTGGATGTCTGAAAGTGACGTGTATATCTTACAGGGACGTGTATGTCTGAAAGTGATGTGTATGTCTGAGAGTGACGTGTATGTCTGAAAGTGACGTGTATGTCTGAGAGTGATGTGTATGTCTGAGAGTGACGCATATCTCTGAGAGTGACGCATATGTCTTAGAGTGACGTGGATGTCTGAGAGTGACGCATATGTCTTAGAGTGACGCATATGTCTGAGAGTGACGTGTATGTCTTAGAGTGACGCATATGTCTTAGAGTGACGCATATGTCTGAGAGTGACGTGTATGTATGAGAATGACGTGTATGTCTGAGAGTGACGTGTATGTCTGACAGGGACGTGCATATCTGAGAGTGACGTGTATGTCTGAGAGTTACGTGTATGTCTGACAGGGACGTGCATGTCTGAGAGTGACGTGTATGTCTGACAGGGACGTGTATGTCTGACAGTGACACGAATATCTTCGAGTGATGTGTATGTCTGAAAGTGACGTGTATGTCTGAGAGTGACGTGTATGTCTGAGAGTGACGTGTATGTCTGAGAGTGACGTGTATGTCTGAGAGTGACGTGTATGTCTGAAAGTGACATGCATATCAGAGAGTGACGTGTATGTCTGACAGGGACGTGTATGTCTGAAAGTAACATGTATGTCTGAGCGTGACGTGTATGTCTGACAGTGACATGAATTTATATTCGTTTGTGAGTGTTTCCTCTCGTTACGTATTGGTCTAAGGTTGACCTTTGTGTCCGAAAGTATGTACATACTAGTATGACATATGCATGTATGCATGTGAGTGACACTTGTGTCTAAATCATGTGTCTTAGAGTGTCTTACGTCTGAGTTATATATATCTGTCCGTGATCTTGTTGTCTTTGAGTAGCCTGCGTGTCTGAGAGTAACCGTTATATAGTTGAAACATGTGTAACTAGTAGTTTCCCCTATGTCTCAAATAACAAAAGTGTCTGTCTGTGTGTCATAAATAACATTGTGTTTGGTCCTAAAACCTTACTTGATACGTATCACAACTTGTAAATTCTGGGGAGGGATACGTTTTGAATTAACACTATTTTAATGATATTATTATTTTAGAATCATAATAATTACCAAATTAGACCTTTTCGTAGAACATATATCTGCATCAAAATCATTGATAACTGTTAATGAATTTGTTTACATTTGAATCTGTTTAGAATGAATAATTATTTTGCATTTTGTATTATTTGTTTTTGCATCTGTAAACGTTTGCTACACATATTTCGGTAGTTTTATTAACTGTTCTCGATTAGGTATAGAAAATGACATAAAAAACTTGAAGTGGAACATTTGATACCTTGTAGACAGCAAACTTGAAAACTATTTTTGGCACGGTATCTTTTCTGTAGCTGTCAGAGTATAAAGGGGTTAATAGGTTTATAAAGGATAGTTTCAGGTCAAATATATAAATGCCATTGATACAGTTTGTTAAACGTAGTTCTTTTTATCTTTGAGCTCGGTCACATTTCTAGTTAGTTTGTTAGCATCACCGTATGGTTGACTAAATAGTTAACATATTCTGCCTTACATGTGGTGCCTGTAATTCATAAAATTTTGATAAATCAGATTGGATGTTAATCACAGATAAAAATCACATATTTGTCTATTTTCTTAATCTACAGTTTTTGAAGAGTAGTTAATTACTTATAAGAATTTATCTCAAAATTTAGATAATTTAGAGTTAAAAATATATTTTTTCCTAAAATCGAAAATGTTAAACCTTCCAGTCGGAGATCTATGTCAATACGTAACTTTTGAATTATTGACACAATTAATTACGTCATTTGAATTCAAGACATTTCAATTTGAATTCTCAATCGAATAAATTGAAAGATTTGTGAAAACACATACCTCTTAATCGTGGTATATCCTCCCTGAAATGTACAATCTGGCCCTGAAAAGCATTACATCCTCGTGTGCGTATATACCCCAAGCACTTGTCAATATTGATATCTACATAATCAATTACTCTATGATATGATTGATTGATCGGTTTGTGTTGTAGATATCTTAGACTTTCATCATGGGATGGTTTCAGAAGCGAGAAATGCTTTTCACCTTGGGCTAAAGTCAATAAATTTGCAAGGAATTATCGTTTTGAACTTTGTTTTTACTTCCGCGTAAATAGAGTGTGTACGCCTTCGGTGATAAGTTATTGTGGTAATTAAATACGTCTTTGGCAATGTTTGGTTCTTAAAAAGCAGTCTGTCTAATAGCAAAGTTCTCCATAACCGAACAGAACAGAATTTTATTTCTCGTCATTTACATAAGTGACTTAGAGAACAATATCGTAAATTATGTAAATTTTTTAAATGTCCATGTATACAAAATGAAATTATATATCATATAGTTAAACGTGTTGTTTGATCTTTTTTTTAAGTCAAAGATAAAACAGATCTTCTTTGATTAATTATGACAATTTTGATAAAAGAGGATAATAAGTGGCTTTCTTAAGGATAGATGAACTTTTCAATTGTAGGATATTTACAATAATATGAAAGTAAGTACTTACTTCTTGTTTGGGATAGGAAGGGACAGACCAAAAGAAAATTGAATTCGTCACCGTTGGGGATATTACAAAGTTTACGAATTATTTTTAACAATTTTACTTCAAAAACCGTTTCAATAAGTAATCTTTGGTTTGAAAAGCAAACACTGTATAGCAATTAGGCTTGAGAATTTCAATATTGGTGTTACCAGATTATGAAGTCAAAGAAGAAATGAGGTTAGGTGAGTTTTGGTTTAAAGCAGAGTTCGACAGTATTTAACTTATATCTGCTATTATTATTATTGCTGGGAGAAAGCCCGCAATAATATTATGGCTTAGCATTGCGGTGAAACCATCAGCTGGAACTAGCGAACCATTGGTGGCACTGCGCTCAAATTCAGGGTCGCTTTGCATCCAAACCTTACTGCGTGTAAAACAGTTCAGTTCTGCAGGCAAAGTTGCCGAGCCCCTGGCGGGATTCAAACACCGGACCTATTGATCCGGAGCCAAACGCTTTACCACGGCGCTATCCTGCCCCCAATGACAAATTGGGTCTCTAGCAAAGACACGACACAGCATTTAACTCGCGTCAAAATGTCATCGTCACTGAGAAGTCAATATCGTTTGTGAAAATATGTTTTCATGGCGTTGGCGTCTAATCGATTCCGGTAACAATGTCTGAATGTTCTGAATGTTATTGCCCCAAGCCTCTCAACTCGTTCCGTAAGTAACACAGACCGACAGAGAAGGTTGATATCATTCAAAGTCTTCCGAGGACGAACAAGTGGTATTCCATGCATTAAGTGGAAACCCACGCGAAAATCTAACTTAGGTTCTTTGGAAGTCATAAGGTATCACTGCAATCGTTGGTCGGTACTCAGCCACGAAATGGCTAATAGTATGGTTTTACTGTACTTCTGTCTCCGGAGGCATGCCTTTCCTGTGTCCGTTGCTGAGAAAGCCATCAGAAAGTTGGTTTTGTGCATTTCAAAGAGACCGTTTGAACAGATTTCCATCCATGCTTTATCGTCTTTAAAAGTAGACTTGATTACATTTGACAAAATTCATCCGATGACAAATATTAAACCTCTGGAAAGGTACATGAACAATCACCATAGACATACAGCTTGGACCTATATATCAATATATTACTCGAGATAAAAATCTCATTTGGATTGTAAGCATGCATGTTTTTTCTAATGTGTCCTATCGGAGGGTTAATTCATGTAACAGAAATACAGATTTCTTTACCTCGATTTTGCCTGGATGGCGAGTTTCATAGCTATCGTACGGCAAAAGATGGCTTCGAATCAGGAAAGAGTACACGAACTTTTATAATTGCAGATAGTATAATCCAATATATACCAATAAAACAGTCAGAATATTGGTCCAAAAATGCCTGATGCGTCCATACAACACGTATTTTATCACCAAAACCGAAAAACTTGGCAAATTGTTATCCATGCCTATTTCACATCACGACATGAACAAGTTACAGATTTTAAAGGCTTCCTATAAACCACAATTAAAACTGCATAGAGTTAATTTCATTTAAACGTTTAGTTGTATAATGAATGCACCTGCCCACAAAACTGCCGTGAGTTCAAGAATTGAATGTGAATGTGTGTTGATTTTACAAACTGTTCAATAGATTCTCTTTATAAATAATGAAAATAACAAACCCATTTACGTTCAATGATTATGACGTCATTGAAAGGAAATATAACGCCTTTGGCAAAATTATGCGATGCTACACCCCTCTTTGACATCAGTTATGTAACGATTTAACTTTTATAATTCCTTTCCAACCTCATTTCATTTTGTCAAATATATACCTTTAAATCAACAATTTGCCATGACATATGTCCCTTTGAACGCCACATTTCATTTTAGAAATTAAAATTGTACATCTGAATCGTTTATGCATTGCTTTTATCAAAATAAGTTCAAACTAAATCATGAATCTTTTGACTATCTTAAAGTTTAAAAATAGGTCACATCTAATTCATTTCCTCCGAGGCACATTTTCAAGCCATAAAATAAGTATAAAACACCAGTAGGTATACCGGATATATAGATTAATGAGTCGATAACCCTCTTAAGGGAATGTCTGAATTTGAAAAATGTTTATTTTTAATTATGTTTATTAAAAACTTACATTCTTAAATTGATAAGATTTTTTCCGACTTGTTTCTGATTCAATACGAAAGCGATGTTTGATAAATACCGAAATCAATATTCGAAATTAGTTCTAATATACAATTTTAATATTTAAAAGTTCTGTGACATTATGTATGTTTTAATTGACGTTTAATATAAAGTAATTTTCTATCACATAGAATGATTATATACAGTTGCGCCGGAAAGTAATGTCACCTTTTCCCTTTTCTTTTATATCATTTTACTTGCATTTGTCCCAATTATGGTCTACTTATGGTAAATATTTACCAAGCGTTTTTAACTCCTAAGAAACTGCATATCATAATCTCCATAGTTTGGAAGTGTTAAGTATAGATTCATTGTTCTTTTTTGTCAATAATTTCTAAGGAACATATGTTTGAATTCACTAAATGACAAATAAAGAAACATTTTGCGTTTATATTTCCCTAGGGCACCTTTTTAGTATCTACTTACTCGTGATAACTGTTGTGAATTGATTGTTTGGTTTAACCATTCACAAAGATTCAGATAGGAAATGAGAACCTCCTTTCCTTGGGATTTACAATATAGATATATACATATATACAGAAAACGATGACAGATAAGAGATACAAAGTGACAGTGGGGGGACTAAATACACAAATATCCCATTTTATACAACTCGTTTTATGTCACAAAATTTAACCAATATGAATACGCGTACGTTTTGTCAATCTGACAGATCTGAAGTATCGTCTTACAAAATTTAGAATTGATTCAAATATTTGGTAAGTTCTCAGTGCGTTTCATGGTAAACGTGACTTTTTCTCTCTGTGTTTGAAATAACCGACATTTAAAGAAACAGTGATTCGAAACTTCCACATTACCAAATGTATGCACTTAGGGTCAGGTTTCTTTACATTTCTGTATAATTTGAAATTTAATAAGCTTACAACGTACCGTAGTTTTTCGTACGCATATATAAAGAAGGAATATAGAAAGAAAATAATTAAGTGCAAAGGTAACGCTATCAGCGACAATGAATTAAAAGCCGAATTAATACATGATTTTCGGATATTCGCTGGTAAATTATTTAATATATTTATTGTTGAAGGGGAAAAATTCTTTTGAATTCGTAAGCCTTTGATTGTTAAAACGTGTACCTAAACATTAACGAGATTTTCTAAACATGTTAATCCGAATGCAGAAGAACAGTCGTCAAACGTCGGAAAAAAATGCTAAGCTAACTACAACTGAACGAAAGAGGGGAACTGGGATCCTACAAATTGCGGCTACAACGTCAACGTCAACGTCAAAAACGTAAAAGTCTTTTCCTGGTATAATAAGGAATATATTAATATGACCTCAATTATGCTTGAGAATGTACAACCATTTATACCAGACGGGAGAGAGGCCTCCATCCTATCCGTGATGACGTCATCAGATTCTTGATCACTTCAGCCAGTAGAGGAGTGCTTGTATGTACCCAGCTCAGAGGTGGACACACCCAATGTGAGAGACTAGAATCTTCGAGGCTTCTTGACTTTTTCCAAATTAAACCTGTTTGATGAACACGTGTCTAAAAATCCGGTTGAATGCAAAAAAGGAAAACATTATATCATCGTTGATTTTGAATAATTTCAAATGAATTGAACAAAACACTTTTTGCACGTCAATATATATATTCATAATTTAAATTTTACAACATAATTAAACACAACCCTGTGTTCAAACTTTCACATGCCTACATTTACTCATGTGGGTAAAATAAAATTGCTTAGTTCGCATGACATTACCATAAGGGATGTATTTCATTTTCACCTTCTTTTCATAAACATAACCATAATCTGTATAAATTCGAGCTTCCACTAAGCATTTTATAACATATATGCATAATGCATGCACAGTATTGCATTTCTTGTACGAGTGACGTATCTGACCTAAAATACGATGATATATTTTATGATGAATAACATGATTCGCATACAAGCATTCAACCTACACATTTAATATATACTCTTCCATGTCACAAAAACTTATACAAAAATAGTTCTTTACAAACATTTGCAGATGTTATTACAAACAGAATTACATTGAAATGTCCACACTACATATTCATGACAAATTTGTGTACATATTGTATGCATGAATGATTGTCCATAAACAAAATGTAAAGGATCAAATATGAATACATATGTATGATTATGCATGAATGTGCAGCTTTATATTCAAAGGAAGTATATATTGTGGCGCGTATGCGTTCATATCAATGTATTATATTTAACACTTGTGTTAATGTTTCATACTGGTGTGTGTATTCATCAAGTGAATTTATTTGAGGCTAACGTATATAGAGATTTTCACTTCACGAAGCGTGTAATATGACTCTCGCGAAAAGAGTGTGACCTTTTCATTACCCGAGGGAGAGAAAGTTTCATACACAAAATTACACAAGTTTTATATATAAAAGTTATATGGCACTCTTCCGATTGTATCAATTTCTTTTTTTGCCCCTTTTATATCATTTAAATCTATTTGAAATTTTCAGAAAATAGCCTATCACAGTGACGTCACAAACAATGGTTTCAGGATGTCACAGACATAGAGATTATTATCCGAGGAAGTGTGTCATGTGAATTTTACGAAACGAGTGTAAATGTTTGTATTACCCGAGCGAGAGGGGCGTTATACACAAATTCGCAAGAGTCTAGTAAAATTCATATGACAGACTTCCGAGTAAAATAATTTCTTTATTACCGATTCCATTCCATTTCAAATGCTATTCAGAAAACGGCCTCCTTCCCTTACGACGTCCCGAACAATGGTTTTTTGGCATCACAGACGACGAAATACGGTAACTCGCGCTTAGACAATCGTTGATAGTCAAAAGTGATATGTGCACATATGCTCATATTGAAAATATGTCACCGCTTTTGAATAACCAAATTCGTAATAAGACAAAATACGGGATGTCGCACTTGCTAGGCAATAGTAATATGTGTACATCAGCACATATAAAATAATTGTCACTACTAATTATTATAAAATGGACAATGTATGGTAAGATGATTAATTTGCACAAGAATATAAAAAAAACGGATGTGATCAAGACCATGAACCTTTGATGTCAATGTATTGACAATGTTCTGACAATGTCATCACTTATGTGAAAATAACGCTAAATACTGCAGTTATTACAGACACTGTCCGTGTCATCAAATTGTCACATATAGCCTTCCGTTTTTAAGCATAGAATGTGAATGTGACTATAAACAAGTACATACCATAAAAGGGTATTTATTGATAAAGAAAATGTTTGGAAACTATTTGAATAAATAATGTCATTCACTAAATCGCAATGATTTTTAAAAAAATCATGCCTAATATGATATGAATATACAGATAATCTAAATAATCTTGATACGCTACATAATCATGATATACGAAAATTCTCGCATTTCAGAAATTTAGCTTTGAATACATTATGATAACAAAACTAAGCCGAAATCCTAATGTTTTTGAAAGTAATCAGTCATCTATACATCTTTGTAGGTTTGCCTCTATCATGTTTCCTTACAAAGGAATTTTGGACGTCTCTGGAATGTTATCATGACTTTCACGAAGAAATACATTTCTAATTGGTCATTTTCTTGTCAATTTGTTTTCATATAAATTCGAATTGAAATTTATAAGTATAGTGATAATGAGTCTAATAAAAATATAATATGAAAATTATAAACTTTTCTTGAAATCAAGATTCTTAAAAATAGACATAAAATACCAAATATGCAACCTTTAAGGCTTTATAATTTATATCAAACACTTTGTGAAGTAACATAAAAGCTCAGTAGTAAAGTTGATATTTCTGCTTTGCGTTCCCTTGACAAATTTACTCCGGGAACATATTTCTTCATAAGTAAATATACTTTTGTAGAGCCTCTTGGCTACTTACTTCTAGAGTAAATTTACTAAGGTGAGTAAATTCGTTCGCATGCACTAAAATTAATACTCGCTTAAGTAAATTTACGTGAATGAATTTACGCACGTGAGTAAAACAGTGAATGATTAGTGGGTATAGGCTTAAGTTTGTTTTCGTGATTATTTAAAACTCTGCAGTACGTTAGAGCGAAATGATTCATTGTATTCACGAAGATTTGGTCCGATTGGTGTTTTCTTATTCTAGAGCACGTGCAATACAGTTCCCAGGAATGTCAAGAAGTTTTCATCCGAAAATCATGTCCGCCAATCTGCCAGCCTTTTGTGTGAGAGGGCACTTCCTCCTCAGTGGAGTCGAGTTCATATGAGAATGCCATTATGAGATTGCAGTCGCAATTATCGAGACTTCATTTCCAATGCATGTGCCCAACATGACAAGCATTTTTGTCCCTTGAACAGCATTCATGAGCATTGGGGAAATATATGGCCAAGCGATCGGAAAGTTATAACATAGGACCTCAATACTTGAACTGGCCTTGAAGTACCTTGAATTTTAGAATACATTTCAAATTTAATGAAATAATAACGACCTTTCCTTCCGATTAAATTAAAAAATCATTCTGCTTTAAACCGTCCATAGGGATTTGGAATATTGAGGATCAAAGCCCTCATTTACGATAGAGTATAAAGATTCGAAGTATCATTTGTTATCTACAAGAGTGAAACAGGATTATCGTTGATTACAATCACAACAATGCAATCGAAATTTCTTTCACGTTGCAGTTTAAAAGAGATAAATATATTCAACAACCGCATGTTTTCCACATACTCGCTCGTGTTCAATAAGTGGTTATTTTAGGTCCGCTTCAGCGGAGTTGAATTTTCACTGAGGTTAATTAACGCCGATGAGCTTTTGGGTAAAAGCTGGGCTATATGATAAAATTTGTGTCCTTTAATCTTATTCCTAATAGTTTTAAACATAAGAAGAAATTGTGAAATCATCAGACCAAGTTATGTTACGCCACTTACCAATGATATTTGTTCTAAGGAAGACATAACGAGAAGCGTGTAATTCTAAAAAATACGTTTACAAAACAATAGAAAAAATCAATTGATAGGTTACCGAAGTTCATCTACGACATCCATAGACAGTTACATCTGAATAATTGAAATACTTTGAATAGATAACAATCTAATTTTAGATCATGGACAGCAAGTCTGAATAAAGTGATTGATTAAAGCGGACGTAAAATATAGAAAATTACACTGAATATCGCATTGAACGAAACTGAAAATCGTGTATGGGATCGAGATATATCGGCTTCTCGGGGACAATAAATGAAACAAATAACAAAAATTATATTCATTTAAGATATAGATATCGTTGTAAGTTTCAACATCATTTAATGGATACTTTCTTGTTTACAACATAATGAGAAGGAGAAGGAAAACTCATATTTGTGTAATACTGCTGTCTATGTTTATTAACATTATTTTCGAAATAATCGACCGTGTTTCAATCATATAATAAACATAATTGCTGAGAAGTTAACTCCTTTCGGTTAATGTTCCCTTAGACATTGACCCAGGTCCAACTTTCCCTTTAAACGGGTGAGTTTAATGCACAATGCAAGTTCATGTCAAACTCATTATCATACTTGACTCAGTATGACTAATCATAAATATGTAAAAACATACCTTTATAAGAATATTATAAAAAGTCAGTAATATAGTCTTGACTCTGAAGAGTGTCATAAATGTTTTTATTACAAACATTTCTCATAAATTTAAAGGCGTCTAAGAGGCCATTTTACAGCCAAACTGGATTAAATTTACCCTAGGGGTGTCATTAAATAAGGTTACATTTAATTATTACATTTTAAATGTTATGTGAACATGCCAAAATTAATGTTTTTAACCGTTGATGGGACATATTATCTCTTTATCATGTTGGAAGCGACACTAAGATTTATGGCTGGCAGCTTATGGCGACAGAGAGGAAATTCTTTATTCAGTTGCTAAAAAAAGAACTTGAAATTCATGAAAAATGAAAACATTAAGATCCCGTGATATCATTTAAGGGTCTGGGAGGTATACATTTTTATTACTCGCCCGTGTAAGATATCGCAGTGTAATATTTATACGGTGATATTAAACTAGTGTAATACCGCTGCACGTATGACGTCATATTATTGTGTGGTTGTGACGTCATAATGTTGGCACCGCCGTCAATGGCGGCCAAGTCGCGGAAATGCTTCGTTCAGTACACTTCATGCTTGATTACTGAGGTCAAGTAATAAACAGAATACTAAACTTCCTTCAATTTAATACTATTTCTATTAAACTCGTTAATGATTAGGTATTAAACTCGCTTTCGCTCGTTTTATGCTTAATCATTAACTCGTTTAATAAAAATAGTATTAAATGGAAGGTCGTTTAGTATCCTCTATATATTACTACAGTTTCATTTACATTGATGGTGATCTGAATACTTTCGAGAATGTCATCTTTTCCAAAAAATAATTCTAGGCATCATGCGGCTCATTAAAGCTACTAAACACATTCTATCGTTTCGGACTAAGGATTTGCGAGTTTTATTTATCTGTAACCTTATGTAGTGGTCAAAGTGGGATTAAAGAAAGAGAGAAAATTAAAGAGTTCGATATTTATAAAAATAATACTTAGACTTACCTGGTACTAAGTAATATTCAGCCTTAGAATTACTGTTATTTGTTATTCGTCGAACACATTGTAATTGATTTCGATTGAAAATAGTCAAGTAAGAATTGAATCGAAATTGAATAAGAGTTAAATAGTAACACGGTTCGCCTAATATCAAGGTTGCTGCTATTGAATGTATTGAATAAATAAGTATCCTTCACAGAGAACAAAGAAGAAGACGAAGAAGAAGAAGAAGAAGAAGAAGAAGAAGAAGAAGAAGAAGTAGAAGAAAAAGAAGAAGAAGAAGTAGAAGAAAAAGAAATGGACAAAGAAGAAGACGAAGAAGTATAATAAAGAGAAGAAAAAGGAATACTCATATTTGTGTAAAACTGCTATCTATGTTTATTAACATTTTTTTCGGAACAATGGACCATGTTTTCATCATAATAAACATAATTGCCGAAAAGTTAACATCCTCACGGTTCATTTTCCTATAAAATGACTCAGGTCTAACTTTCCCTTAAAACGTGGTGAGGTGACGTGATTTGGGGCTAAACGCCGCTTTCAAGAGTATTTTACTTATATCGCGGTTGCAGGGAGAAAGCCCGCAACATCATTGTGGCTATGCATTGCAGTGAATCCTGCGAGCTTCGGTTGGAACTAGCGAACCATGGATAGTAATGCCTTTAAACGGGGTAGTTTAATGTAAATATATAAGTTTATGTCAAATACATTATCATACCTGACTCATTATGAATAATCATAAAAATGTAAAAACATACCTATTTGAGAATATCATAAAAAGTCTGTAACATAGTCTTGACTCGAAGAAGTGTCATATACGTTTCATTTCACAAATTCCTCTGGAATTAAAAGGCGTCTAAATTTTCCGTAGGGGTGTCATTGAATAAGGTTACATTTACTTATTACTTTTTAATTGTTATGTGAACAAGAAACAAAAGAAGCTTTAGAAAAAGTAGAAGGAGTAGAAGTAGAAGATAAAGAAGAAGAAGAAGAAGAAGAAATAATAATGAAGGAAGGAGAATAGGAGAATAGGAAGAAGAAAAGGGAGTAAAGAAGTAGAAGAGAAAGAGGAAGTAGAAGAGGAAAAAGAAGTAGAAGAGGAAAAAGAAGTAGTAGAAGAATGAAAAAAGAGAACGTAGAAGAACAAGACGTCGAAGAAGAAAAGTAAAAGAAGAAGAAGTGAAAAAATCACCAGAAGGAGAATATTTAGAAGAAATAGAAGAGGGAGAAGAAGAAGTAGAAGAAGAAGAAGAAGAAGACAACGAAAAAGTAAGGAATAATAATGCTAGAATTTAAAGAAGAAGAGGAAGACACAAAGGAGAGGTAGAAGTAAAAGAAAAAGAAGATGAAGAAGAAGAAAAAAAGTTGAAAAATAAGTAGTAGAGGAAGTACAAGCAGTAAAAAGAAGAAGAAGAAGAAGTAGAAGTTGAAGAAGTAGAAGAATAAGAAGAAGTAAAAGAGGAAGAAGAATAAGAAAAAGAAAAGGAATAATATAAGATGAGGTAGAAGAAGAAGAAGTCGAAGTAGAAGAGGAAAAAGAGGTAGAGGAGAAAAAAGGATTGGAAGAACAAGGAGAAGTAGAAGAAGAATAAAGAGAAGAAGACGAAGCATAAGTAAAAGAATAAGTAGAAGACGTAGAAGAAAAAAGTAAAAGAAACAGAAGTGAAAGAATCACGAAACGAAGAATATTAAGTAAAAGTTTAATTAGAAGAAGTAGAAGAGGAAGATAAGAAAAAGAAAAAGAATAAAAAAAGAAAACGTACAAGAAGACGTAGAAGAAGAAAAAGTAAAAGAAGAAGAAGGAATAAGAAGAAGAAGGAGAAGAAGACGAATACGAAGAAGTAAGGAATGATTAGCCTAGAAGTAGAAGACGAAGAAGAAAGTAGAAGAAGTAGAAGAAGTAAAAGGAGACGTAGAAGTAAAAGAATATGTAAGAAAAATAAATAGTAGAAGAAAAAAGAGAAGAAGACGAAGCATAAGTAAAAGAATAAGTAGATGAAGAAGTAGAAGAAAAAAGTAAAAGAAGGAGGAGAAGTGAAAAATCACTATACGAAGAAAGTATAAGTTTAAGAAGAAGAAGAAGAAGTAGAATAAGACGAAGAAAAGTAAACAAAGAAGGTGAAATGAAAAAAAAAACACTAGACGAATAATATTAAGTATACATTTAAGGAGAAGAGGAATAAGTAGAAAAGGAAGAAGAAGTAGAAACATAACAAAGGAAACGTAGAAGAAGACGTAGAAGAAGAAAAAGTAAAAGAAGAAGAAGTGAAAGAATCACTAGAAGAATATTTAGTAGAAATCGAAGAGAAATAATAAGAAGTAGAAGAAGAAGTAGAAGAAGAAGGAGAAGAAGACGAAGACGAAAAGGTAAGGAATAATAAGGAGACGTAAAAGTAAAAAACAAGTCAGGAAAATAAGTGGTAGAAGAAGAAGTTTATTCAGTATTTAAGGTCTTATGGCCAAGAGTACAATCATTTAAAATAATAGTTCGTGGATGGATACATTAACATGTAATTATAACAACTTTTATACTCAGGCAAATCTAGAAATGTTGCAACAGTTTGCAAATGTTGCTAAAAGTTGTTTGAAATTTAATTCTACTGAAAAAGTATGCCAATAACTGGTACATAAAATTTTATTTGTATAGAAGAATATAACAGAATAAAATGGGCAAACAAACAGAAAATGAAATTCGTCTTTTTATACATTAAAATCACATTTGTGACATTTTCACCCCTTGTGAAAATCATAAATGATTGCTCCTGAATATAACACTTGTGGCTTAGAAATCGAAATTTTGATATTTTTTTTATTAAGTTTTCAAATGTATTCATCGGGTTCCAGGGTTGATGTTAACCCGGAATGCCAAATCTGAATTATTAATATCCAATGTATAGTAATATCTTTACACGTTTGTTAATTCACTATCAAGGTCGTCGATGTTCCCACATGCTTGTGTAATCCAAACATAAGAAAAGCCAGTTCGGAACAAATGCAAACCGTACGTGCGTCACCCAAATGTAGCTGCCATTGCCATCTTGAAACTTTACCATATAGCATGCTCACAATGCGATATCCGAGTCTCTAAACTCATATCTAAACTAGTTGTAGTAGCGAACTTTTTATCTAAGGATAAACCAAGCAGACTTGCTTGATAGTTGATTATTTGCTCCACGACTACGACTGATGATAAAATTGAGTAGTCTGATGTTTTGACCTCTGAAGAAAATACATTTGGCATAAATCAAATTTATTGGGGGGAAATGAAGAAATAATGAAGACAAACACGATCGTCTGTCCCTTTGAGTGTTGATTCAATCTATCATACCTTTAAAACAAATGGTGCCACGGAGGATTTTTTATGTGACGCAATTTATTTAAATTTCTCGTTTGTGCGTTTGTTCCATGACTCTGCAAATAAAAGGAGTAACTTGGATATTGTTCATACTGTAAGAATAACGGTAAAATGTATTCTTGCGAATCATTTTCAACAAAATTATCCTAATCCCTTTAGCCAAGACAGATTCTTGACGCTCAGCACAGCAGTGCTGTAAAAATAACACAGACATGATACTTTCAACTAGCTTCAAAACTTGTAGAGTACAGAAAACAAATATAATATATATGTAGATAATATAAATTAAGTTGAATCACGAACCTTAAAATGTGTCTTGTCATGCTACAGGTTAACTGTTGTGAAAAATTAAAATGTCAATTCGACAATATTTGTCATGTCATACAACGGACGTGCCATTCACGAGTACAATCTTAGCGCCTTGGAATAATTATTAAGTGACAACTATAGTGTTAAGTGCAAAGGGTACCATGTACGCACATTCTTCGGGCGGTATGAGGCGACGCGAATCTTGTGTCCATTAAGCAATTTCATGCATTTATAGCTGCTTCAAGGGACGTTAGAAGCTCATTTTTTTAAGATTAAAAAAAGTTGTCCCAAGAAAACGAAAATATATGTTTACAATTGCAAGACAACATGAAACAGTTTTACAACGAACGTTCTGTTCTGTTAAGCTGTTATTTCGATTCATTAAATGTTTACCAGGTGTTCCCTCTAAAATGGCCGCCAGTAGTTTTTCGCTTCATAGTTGATACATGTACGTTCTTCTTCACATACGGATAAAACCGTTTGGTAATGAATTGTTAGGCCCTCTGAAAATAATACATTTGGCATAAATATACATTTATTTTGGAAATTATGAAGAAAACAAAATCCCTTTATACATTGCTACTGCCCCTATAGCAAGTGCTCGTTGTTACGCTGTGCATGTTTTATTTCGTTTTGCAACATAATTATTCGAGCCAAATGTACAGAAAATAATCCTTCATCGACATACCTCAAACATGAATTTATTTGCTCTGTTCAATTTGTCTACTCGGGATGGTAGTTGAGATCAATTTTATTTGTCTGATTGTGTATACCTTGAATAACGATATCGAAATTCAAGGAAACGCTGGTTTTTATGGCTTTTCAACAGAAACAAAATGATATTGAACAGGTAAAATTTGTACTTCTCGAGTTATAAACTTATATTTCACAAGTTTTTACTTATGTGGAGATTTGTAATTGGTTTGGATTTGAAACTTCAAAACTTCTAAAGTGTCTTCTGGATAAAAATAAGCTGTTAAAGTAAATGAAATATGTTTTCAGCAAAGATGGATGTCAAATGAAACTTCTTCAAAGCATCTTTAAAATTTACCTCTTAATCTTTAACAATATTCAAAATCTCTGAAATTCCGAGCTAAGAATCAATTTCTCCTAACCAAGATGTAGATTGCGACGAATTCCAGTAAATGATAGAAAATGTACTCGTTGTGATGTAAATGATAGAACGTGTACTCTTTGTGATATAAAGATAGAAAATGTACTCTTTTTGATGTAAATAATATTGGTGACCAAGATCATTATTAATTTTTCTGTCCGAAATAAGAACTAGAAATGGAAAAAATAAATTCACAAACTTTATCATTGTGGCGAAATATGTATAATATGAATAACCATTTCAAGACCATTAAGATAGCAACCGTAATAAAACAGTGAACATTTTAAAAGATTATCCTCGTCCATGACAAAAAGCATGTATCGATAATCTAAATGTAATATATCAAATGTACCAAATTCTATAATTTTGTATGTTCGGATTCACTGAAGTTCCTATTACAGTGACAAGTGATCTGCATACATAGGGGAGTCAAAAAGTTAATAGAAGTGAGTATGAATAAACCCCTGAAAAAATCATCGTTGATGCCATTACTGATATAGGCCATCTGACGAGAGTTTACAGACATAAAAACCCTTCTTCACAGTGTGGCATTTCTAATGGAAGGGTTTCCACCATAATCAATGAGCATAAACGCTCTCCTGCACCCAAGAAGTTCAGAACTCAGCCTTCGTCTGGCAAGAGAAAGACACAGACACAGACACAGACACAGACAATTGTAGAGACAAAGACTGAGACAAAGGCAAACAAAGGCAGAGACAGAGACAATTGTAGAGACAAAGACAGAGACAGAGACAATTGTAGAGACAAAGACTGAGACAAAGACAGAGACAGAGACAATTGTAGAGACAAAGACAGAAACAAAGGCAGTGACAGAGGCAATTGTAGAGACAAAGACAGAGACAAAGACAGAGACAGGGACAATTGTAGAGACAAAGACAGAGACAAAGACAATTGTAGAGACAAAGACAGAGGCAGAGACAAAGACAGAAACGGAGAGAGAGACATACACAGACAAAGCCGGAGATAGAGAAAGACATTGTACAGAGGCAGATACTAAGATACAAATACTGACAGAGATACGGAGGAAAAGGCCAAAGTGAAACAGACCTCGTACGTGCCTGACCATAGACCATGTGATACATGTGCATGAAAATGTGTGTATGACTTTACAAATAAATTCTTGAAAGGGACCTGTAAACGAAAAATAACATGCTGCAATGTCATTGTAAAGAACAGAAGTTAAGATATGTTATACATAAAGAACTATAAATAAATTATCACAAGAAGGTTTAGTTTCATGCATTACGTAATACAGAATATATCGAGGAAATTACTCGGAAAGTGATAAAGCTTTGTGCCTTATTACCGCTTTGACGCGTTATCTTTTAGCACGCGTTATCGTCAAATCTTCATTGGGATATGGAGTCTGACTTTTAGCCTCGTATATTTCAATTCTAACTTTTGCCATGGGTTCATTTCCTGTCTCCTTTTAAGTTTATTGGTTTCGTTACAGTTACGTCCCTTCGTACCAATGCGATGCCATTACGCCGTGCCCCTAGTTCATTGGGTTAGGAATACACGGCGTAAATTTAACGAAAAATAAATTGAAAATGCATTTGAAGATAACTGAAAGGAAACGGAAATGGTTTATTTGATCTGATTTCTCTGGTGTTTGTTGTTAAACATTTGTCACTGTTTTGTGTCATTTCATATTGGGTTGCATTTTAAAAAATGTTCAACATATAGGTTTCATTAATTCATTAACATTTTATTAATCTTTTATCTATACATTTACTATTATCCATATTTTCACTGACAAAACCTTATAATATACTACTTGAAAATGGTTTGCGGTGTAATTAACATATTCTTATTCAAATATTTACATTTCTTTTTCTATACCTTTCAAGTTTATAAGTAAAGTTTTATGAAAAAGCATGAAGCAAACATAAATCTTCGTCACCATAATTTGTTCCTACTTTTTAAGACGATGTCAGTCCGTGTTTCTTTTACAGCAAGAAAATATGACTATTTGCAGATACATTAATAGCAATAAATGACAAAATTAATTACATGAACAGGGAAAAAATGAATTTGTCTATATAGCTGCAAGTGTTGGCACGAGAGCTTGTGGATTGCTCAGTTGACGGCTACCAGTGAAATTCAATAATATCGGGTGTGGTTTGTCAGATAGAAGTGAAGGCAATGTGACACATTAGCATTAAAACCCTTAGTCAGATGTTGAGTTATTTGGTCATATGGGGTTTAGAGTGAAAAAGTGATGTTCATCCTACACCATAGTAATAATGTGGAGCTTGGGGTGTGGAGTCCAGCGTTAGTCGAAATAAGGACTTATGAACTAATGACTTATATGAACATACCTCAAAGTTCGTGGATATTTCACACGATCCACGAAACCCTGTTCACGACATCTCTGAACCTAAGGGGACATTAGCATGGCTTCTAGGTGGAGAATGCGATCTTACGAAAACGAGAATAAATGTTCACCAATTGCAAGGTAGTCTTTATAATGAAAAGATTCAGTTCTCAGACGAACATAACATATTCAATTACGTTACGCGAATCAATTTCCCTACCTTAATTGATTAAAAGGCGTTCACACTATAATGGCCTGCAGCAGTTTCCGCTGGATACTTGATACCTTTTTCTATGACTACGTATACTCGGGTTGAGTAATGAAGTGTTTGAGCCTCTGCTCATGATGCATTTGGCATAAACATTTATTTAAGAGGGAAAATTTGAAGAAATATATCTATTTAATCCAGTACTAATGTCCCCTGCAAGGATACTTACAGACCCGCCACACTGATCATTGACATGCAATGTCAGCAATTGAATATGAAAAGGTTTTAGTTCCTTATAATTCTCTCATAAATATAACCGTTAAAATGTAGTAAGTAACTAAAGTGTAAACGTAACACACTATTGCAAAATTTGATATTCCTTGAACGAAAGGAAATTTAATTCCGATATTTACCTAACAATGTATGGTCTACAAAGACAGTTGGATTCTAATGGATGTCGGTGTAGAGAGATGGCACCGGAACTTTAGTGGATTCATGGTAAAAAATATGTTTGACAATTAGTTCTGGGAACAATTTAATTATTCAGTACCATAAAACACTATGTTGACAAGTTTAGCTTAATTCAAAGGAGGCATCCGGAAACATTCAGATTTCTCTTCAAGCATAGTTTACAATATTTCAAAACAATCCAAACATTTACTCACATTGTCGACAACATCTGAGCGACTCTCGTTTTCGAATGAACTGAAGCCAAAAACTATTTAATACAAGCTGGCAATAGAAATGATAATAGAATATCACATTAAGTAGAAAATGACGTCATATTGGCTGGAAACGTATCGTATTAGTGCCAAACTTCCATTAAACGTATCAGACTACATAAGCTCGTGCAATTTCCCGCGCTGATATCAACAAAATGTCAATCAAGCTTGAAAAATCAGTAAACGATCGCTGTAAGTGACAATATTCGAATAGGGTGTCTAAAACAAATAATTGGTCGACGGCAATCGGATTACTTCGGAAAGCTCAGCGAACGTAACCCCATATTGCTGTGCTCATTACTGCCCGGAGACGTAATCGTTTAGAGTCGGAACCCAGTCAAGTAATAGCATTAGACCTCTTGGAGACCAGTTTGTTTTCGTTTGTCACTCGAAGATCGTATTAGCAGTTCCGAATGACAGTTTTGAGTCGAGGCATGACAGGACTCGGCTGTTTTGCCGAGTATTAACGATGTTTCTGCGAATGCTTGGCGGGATTGCGTCTGCATTTGGGCCCATGTGACAAGTGTCACTCATGTCCTTGAAATAGACAACAGGTTGTGTCCCGGCACGTGAAAAGCGTGCAGGGCGGAAACTTCCTGCCAAGTACGAGGTCACCAGGTGTGAAAGAAAACATGGATTCATGTCTATTAAAATTTGATAACAACTTTAACATGTCATCCTCATGAAATTAACATAAAATACAATTTAAATTATGTAACCGCAAGGTTCACTATAAGACACATTTTGTTTTGCATAATTAAGCCATAAAAGGTTTGGTTAGTGTTTGCAATCTTGCATGTTTCAAGTTTAAGTTGATTGTACGAATAACAGGATATTAAGCTACAAAAAAGTTGGGGTAAATTTTAACAGGAGCGTTCTTTGAATTTTCAAAAATGTATGACTCAGTTTTACTTTTATAATATGAAACGTGACATGACTTTAGAAAATTGGAAGACAAAGCTTCGTTCTCAATATCCCTCCATCTAGCATTGATTTTACACGCTGAAACTGAATGTTATTCGCTATCCCATTGGAGTTATTTCCCTTCCACCACTTTCTCTATACACACCGGTACCTTCCATTGTACAGTAAAACGTTGAGACCTAAGGAATCTGTTCAAGCTTATGCTTGATCCATTTATTCCAATGTATTTTACTCTGCCAATGTGGGCCTTTAACAATTTTATAATTGTAATAGCAGTTTAATCACCATAGGTAATTTACAATATTCAACAAGTGATTTTTAAACAAAAACTATCATTTTTTATGTCTATATAAACTCACGGGAAAAGAAACTATACCAAAATATTTTTGTTTTAAAATGTTGAAACTAGCTTTTGAAATGGAATTTTTATTATCAAACTATGTCACAAGAACGAAACTTCATAATTACTGAGAAAAAAATCATTTTTCTTACCAAATATGGACTTTGTCACACGTTTTTTGAGCAAAATGGTATGCATGTGCATCACGTTCATATGGCACCGAACTGTATAAAACCACGAATCTCCATGCTTTAGACCTCAGTCGTAACGAACACAACAACTGACATGCCGAGACTTACCACAGAGGAACGAGAGAGAGCGATTGGTATGTTGCAGTTGGGCGCACGTCACGCCCACGTTTCTCGTATCTTCAACTGCACCCGCACTACGATAACCAGACTGCACACAAGAATGGTACAGACAGGTGGGACCCAGGACCGGCCAAAAAGTGGAAAACCCAGGGTCACAACCGCAAACGACGACCGCTACATCCGCACGATTCACCTACGCAATCGTTTCGTCACAGTGACGTCATCAGCAGCAACAGCGCTACACCGTGTTATCAGCAGAAGGACAGTGATCAGACGTCTTCGTGAACATGGCATTCGAGCGTACCGGCCCTTCCGCGGGATGATGCTGAGCCGACGTGACCGACGTAACCGTCACCAGTGGACAAGAATGGTAGAGTGGTGGCAGAACAGGAACTGGCAAAGAATTGTGTTTACAGATGAAAGCAGGTTCCAGCTACACAGAGCTTGGCCGAGTGCGCATTTATCGTCGGAGAGAGAACGGCCCCGTGTTGTGTCCAGGAGGTTGTGCCATTCGGCGGCGGTAGCGTCATGGTTTGGGGTGGAATGTGCAGGGACCATACAACAGAACTTGTTTCTTTGACCGTACTTTGAATGACTAAGGCTACATCGACACCGTTTTACGTGCTGTGGTGCTCCTTTTAATACCCCTGAGAAATCCAAGAGTAATCCTCTAACAAGACCATGCTCGCCCCCACACAGCCAGAGTCACCAGAGACTTCCAGCGAGATCACCGGATTTATCACCGATCGAACACTTGTGGGATCATTTGGACAGGCAGATAAAGCAGAGAAATCCACCTCTATCAAGTCGGCAAACGTTTATCCAGGCACTCGTGGAAGAATGACAAGCCATCCCTAATGACGTCATCAGGCGCCTTGTGAATTCTGTGCGTCGACGTGTGCAGGCCTGTATTCAAAGGAACGGAGGCCATATCAGATACTGACAGTTTTCCAGTGTTTCCTTTGTGAATAAAAGCGTTTTCTGTAGTCTCTAAAAAGTCTTCTTTATTTTTGCAAATTGACATTTACCCCCAGTGTCATTCATTGCATTCTACTGCATTAACTGTATGTGCCACCTTTTCTAAATTTCGATCAAATAATGGTCAGTTAAATTGTCTTTAAAACAATGTTGGTATAGTTTCTTTTGCCCGTGAGTTTATTCGGAATAGCATACGAACACAAAATACTCGTGCAAAGTAACGTCAATCGTAACAAGAGTGTCTATGCAACACCAGCCTTGATTCAACTCAACAAGAATCTTATATTATACCACAAATCATTCATTGTTAGTTTAATCGTAAGACTCTAACTCAACAGATGATATTAAATTAATTTCTAAAAGTTTGAAAACTATGATATCAACTATCCAAATCTCTCTTCCTGGCGAAATCAGATAGGCAAATAGACATCATTGGTAGCGTTGTCTTTTTGTTATTTAGTCTTTAGAGCACTGGCAATATAATGTTTGCACTTCGGTTGTGCAAGTTTTGTAAACTTGTGTAATGGGTTTTAAATAGTAATATTAACATTTGAATTGGTGAGTTGATATTCTGATGCAGACCGTAAAAATTGAGATTGAAATGATAGAAATGTTCACTTCTATGAAAAAATTATTATCGGGTTTTGTAGCACTGTGATGATAATTAAAAACTATCAATAACATTAAATGAAATTAAATTGTTATAAAACTTTCAATCCCTTACCCTTAAGTTGTTGGTCGACTACTCGACGTATCTGCCACAATCACACACTGAGCATCGGTATGATTTGTCATACAGTTTCCTTTATTGTTTTGTATTTCCTTTCGATTTATATATAATTTGAATAGCATTGATATTAACAATAAAAAAGGTTAATCACTTGACCTTTTGTTAAACTATGTATACAAAATCCTTTCAACGTCAAATAAAAAGATTTAACAGACTAATATGGAAATTCATTCTCTCCTCACAAATTAAGGTAGCTCCGTCATAATTCCTATAGGAACATATGATAATCTCTCAATTTCAGTAGCGATCATTCGAGAAGCGTCAACCATTACCGTATGCTTCGGGAACGATAAAGTTTATTCGTATGTATACATTGCTTTTGAATCTTTATTAACAAAACACACTCTTGTAGCGACTGTATCATTGCATAGGCCTCGGCGACAACAAATAGGTTATCTAAGCAAGCGGCGTATTCATTGGTTGCGATCTTGCAAGGAAGTTCATATTGCAATATTTCGTTGCTTGTGTAACCTGTCGGAAGCCTGAGAATAGCTTGTATTACGACAGAAGTTCGTAAAGGATTTTATGACGAAGCTACCTCTGTTGGGAGAGAATGATGGATATAAAACACATATTTTGTCTATAATCTAAACCGTACAGGAAATATACACGGAGAAGCAGTCTCGATCTATTGCTTGTGTTCTATGAATACGTAATATTAGCGGACAGTTTGACAATCTTAAAATTAGTCTGATATTCTAAGTTCGGAACCAATACGTAAACAAAAAAGATGAATATATTTATGAATTGACATTAGAGTCCTCCTATGCTCCAGAAATTAAAATTATCAATTCATGATGTAGTTTGATATATATATATATATATATATATATTTACTAGGTATATTTACTTTTGCGAAAGAAAAAACAATAAAACGATATGTATTGTTCCCAAAGTTTATAATAATTGGAATTTAGAGGAAAAAAACATCAAGACCAAATGTACTGCTATGCTTCGAGGTTTTCTTAGAATTATTCTTATAGATCACAGGGAATTGTAAGCTTTTTATTAATGGCAGTGACTTTAGTCCAAAACAATCACAACAATATTCAGTTTCAGTTCAAGTTCAGTTTAGTCAATTGTAAAGGTAGTTTCTTAGAAAGGAACTGTCAGTGAAAGCAACAAAATCGGAACAAACAGCAAGTTTGTATTTATTAGTTCAGTTATGAAAATTCAAAAAGCATAAACATTATAATGTATAAAATCGAAAGGTGTAACGATACTATAGCTGAAAGAATCAATTTTACTATCCAACATTCAAGACAAATCCACTTTCATAAAGTGGCAAGCATTTTTTCAAGTTATCTGAAATCACAGTGTTAATTCTATTTTCAGAGAACAAAAGTTATGAATTTTCAAGCAATAAAGTTATCGTAAGGTCGTAACTGCATTGAAAATATATTAAGCAGGCCCTTGCAGTAGTTTAGAATAATTAAGTACGGCTCATTTAATCATGACATTCCTCCGTATTTTTTCAACGCTTGCTTCCGCTATGCGGGAATCCTTTGGGGCGGTTTTGTAAGTTTTGATTACTCGGCGATATTCCCATTTGGCTAATTTCCTGCGTGAAACTCATGACGCGGTATTATACGTCCCATTCGCAATTTAACCGACCCCAAAATGCCATCTTCTCAATGGTTCTGATTTCGGGAAATTTCTCGCGCGGCTTCGCGCCAACAAATTCTTGATTGACAGCGACAAGCTGGAATTGACATCTTCTTCTGCGCAGGCTCGCATGCCTTACCACTTCCGCTCTGGAGCCTTATCAAATTCCGAAATCTTTATTCTTAACGATACGAAATCGGAGGATGTTTTTAAATCCAAACGAATAAGGCTTCTTCTTAGGGACAGCTGATGAAAACGAGGCTCTTAGAAGCAGTCACGTGCGTTGTTAATTTCACTCGTGTGAGTTTCACATGTTTGTTGTCGATGTCAATGTTATTGTAAACTTTTTCACTCAAAGTCTCTTTTTCATACTGGCAATGTTGAATCGATTTTATCCCCCTTTCCGTCGAAAACAGTGAAGAAAAATTCTTTAAGAAGCTAATATTGCTTTTTATCTTCCCTAAAGACTCTTGGGGTTTTCTTTGTTGTATAAAAGGTTAAGAAAAAGTTTTCCCTGCTCGTTTATCTTGCAATCTTATCTCAATAATTTAAAGAGACGCAATGCGGCATCAGCTGTTGAAGTTATTTCTAAACAAACGTTTTTATCAAGTTAGAGTTAATGTTGGGTTAATTATGAGATGTAAGTCGTTGATTATGTCTTTGGCAGTCGCTAAAGTTTGCTTAAGACATATTTAATTGAGACAAATGGCTCAAAATGCTTATTTTCAATATTTCAACACTTTTAAACTCCTATGAAAATACGTCTTATCTGAGCGGTGATGCGAAAAGTATGATTTTCGCATTAGATAAATCCATGGACAGCGACTTAGTTAAATATTTTCTTTAAAATGTTTTTATAGTTTTTTATGCATGACACTTGCCTTAGTCGGCAGGTTTAGTTCGATTTAGTGTACAGCAAAGAGAGAACACCTCATAAGAGTAAATGAAGTCGTCTCGATCAGGCGAATTGTATTACGATTGTAAACAGCGTTAAATATCACAATTAAAAAGACTTCAAGGGTTTGAAAAAAAAAGAAAATAGAACATAATAGGTAATTAGTCGTTTGTACAAACATACATTCTCTACAAGGAGGAAAGTTTGGGCTCGATGACTGAAAGACGATCTTACAAGTAAGAAGTAATTGATGGCAATGACAAAAATGACGACGACGACGACGACGATGATGATAAAATGATGATGCAAATATTGTCTTTTCAGATGTTGTTTTTGATTTTTGTGAATTTTTTGTTGATGATGATGATGAATATGGAAATGATGATGATGGCGTTTGCTGCTGATATATGATGATAATGAAAAGAACAATATTATGCTTCCCTTTACGTTAATGATTTTGTTGATGTGTTGATGATGACGACAGAAATGTCGATGCTTCAGCTGCTGATGATGATAATTATGATGATGGAATGATGATGTTGACAGATAGTATTGATGATGACGCTTCATATCATAATGACCATGACGTTTAAGATTTTTAAGATTAGAATGTGGGAAGAAATTATAATCAGTTCATTAACGCTGGTGATACTTATGTTGGTTAAAGTATTTATAAGCGGCAAATAACCACATTTCCGGGGATACGCGATATAAGAACGATTAACCGTTGTTGTTTTTTCATTGTTATCTCCTACGGAAGTGTTTAGGTATACAATATGAGAAAATGGAACTCATATCTCAGTATATGGCAGAGATTCAACCTTCACACTCTCAGTTAACAGACGATGAAACGGGTCACCGTTCCAGTGATAAACGGTACCCATTGATGTTGAACTGTTGTGATGAGGGTTAATCATTAGGGGTTGGTAATAGTGAATTGTCTATGTGTCGTGTATACTACCTCTGTAACACGTCTTATGTTAACAATTACTCTTACGGCCATCCCTTGGTCAAGGAAATATTAACCACAGTGATCAAATTTGACAAATTCCGAAATATTCGATTTCTTTTTTTCTCCGCAATTACTTATATGATACTTATATACTTACTGATATGATAATTATCTTGAAAAATTATGCACTTAAAAGGATGACATCAATTTCAATACATAATGTAAACGCATAATTTGTATTGATAGATATACAGTAATAAGATAATAACTGTGGTAAACATATGACATTTCAAAAGGAGTATCAATTATTATTTATAATTTTACAATAAGGCATTGCCTAAAATATTTTCCTCGCTAATATTACAACAGGAGACCTTTAAACGATGAACATAAGCAAATGTAAACGTATCCTGCCGCGTATACACGAACCTTTCATGTAACTAATTATCTGTCAAGTCATAAGCTCTTAATTATCCCTAGCGGAGTGGGTATATACACATGTTTTTTAGTTTCCTGTATTAAAACGATATTTTTACGCAGTCATGCTTTTCAAAGAGGAAAAATAAATGGCTTTATACTTCTTCGCCCGTCAAAGCTGAAAACTCTTTATTATCCGTCGGTATTAATTAAGTAAGCTGCACGTGATAAGAAAATGACTGGAGTCAAAGTTTTGGTTTAAAATTGAGCGTTTGAATTTGTCAACGAGGAGAGGCGCTTAAAGGAGATCAAGCTTACTTCCTATGGTTAATTACAGCCGGGTACACATCATTTGGCTTACAGGGGGTTAACTTTAAAGCGATTCATCTACTTCCGACGTAATAAGTCGGGTCGTAAAATTATAAATTACACAGCTCGTAAACAGACTCTTTATATTTGGGTTTGTAAATTGCCAAAAAAAGAGATTTTTAAAGCGATGTCTAGATAATTTTTCATGAAAATCATATTCTAGATTATTTCACGAGTAAAATTCTACTAGATAGCTTTCTAAAATGGTTGACCTAGATGAACAGACTGATATTTGAATTCGACGAATGGAAGAATGGTTGACTTTGATTATTGGAACTGATGGTTGGCTCATGATTGTTTGAACAGATGGTTGACTTTGGTTATTGGAACTGATGGTAGGCTCATGATTGTTTGAACATATGGTTGACTTTGATTATTGGAACTGAGAAGTTGATTGTGATTTTTGAAATTTTTGTTTGACACGCTATGGAACTGATGGTTGACTCTGATTATTGAACTGATGGTTGACTCTGATTTTGGAACTGTTATTTGATTGTGATTATTGGAACTGTTGGTTGACTCTGTTTTTTGGAACTGATGGTTGTTTCTGATTATTTGAGTTGACTCTAATTTTAGAAGTGATGAGTTGACTCTTATTTTGTAACTGACGGTTGACCCTGGTTGAAACTAATGAGTTGGATTGATTGATAACATAAAGAGATAAAAATTATGTTTTACTTGGTTCATCTTATGACTGACTCTAATGATTGGAACCAATGTGTTGAATTGTTATTTGAGTAGGTGATTCTGCTGATGGTTGACTTAAATGACTGCTTATGTGTTTGACTTTGTCTGCATGTACTAGAAGTGATCGTTGGCTTTGATGAATGAATTAGATTACCAGTGGGTTATCTTTAATTTTTGGAACTGATTGTTGACTTGACGTGTTGTTTTGTTATTATATGTTTTGTTGCTAGTGAAACTCATGGTGGAATTTGACAAGAAGAACTTATCATTAACGAGTCGAATTGATGTTTGACTATGACTAGCAAAACTGATGGCTGACTGAGACAAAGAGACCTGATGGTTGACTTTGACAAATGCAATTCTTGGTTCACTGTGACAAGCAGAATTGATTTGGTTGAATGGATTTGTTTGACTAGTAGAATTGATTTTAAGTTTTCAAAAGGGTTCCAAAGGATTAATTTAGCTAGTAAAACCAATTTTTGATATTGAGAAGTGGAACTGTTAGTAGTGGACCTTACAAAACGTTTATTGATTAAACATGCGATGGAACTATGATGTTGACGTTTTATGATGCATGAACTTATTATTTAGTTTCAAAAGAAACTCGTATAATGTTTAACAAATGGTCCAACTTCGTTTGAAAGCGATGCTGTAACATTATGATATAATTATTTTGTAAACTCGTATAATACTTAATATTGCCAGAAAGTAAACTAAAATTTATCATAGATGAGAACAGATAAGATAGATCGACAGACAAAGGAACAAAAACAGCTACAAAAAGATGATCTTTGATATTGTGTTTTTACTTTGAAGAACAACTTCTATAGCTCTAAGAAACGTTTTGTTTAACAACAGAGTTAAATTGTGTAGATAAAGTATTGAGAAATGATGGCCTGCTGTGTGATATAGAATCAAAATCTAGTTGAAAAGCGAAACCAATCTTTAAAGAATCTTACTTGTGTGAACCAACGACATTTTGTGAATCAATCCATTTATGTGTATCATCAATGTTTTTTTGTATATCAACCATTATTAGTCATTAACTTTGTCAATAAATTCTATCTTATTAATCCTGGGGGAAAATTAAAACTGAGCATTAATTAGAAAAAAACCTCTCGAATTAATTAAACTGACAGTCCTTAGTTTTGTAGATTAAGGAGTATAAATGTTTATTGACAATTATTTCCTAACCGGAAAGTTACTACACGAATAATATGAAATGAGACCTTGAAGGTGTATACCCAGATTACCAATCCTCTATATTCTCATCATACCGATTAGTGACATCGAGTGACACCACCACCCATCTTACCACTTACCACCCACACTGAGTCTAACGATTACTTCAGCATTTACCACCCATAACACATTCACCCATTTCCTCCTTATAAATGCGTTTGTGTGACATGTTACTAATATCCGATGCTTGTATACGCTGGATTATCGTAACACATTAGGTGTAAACCTGATACGGCCACGCCTTCTCGTTAATCCTTGGTGGGTAGGGCTATATATCCTTGAAAGAAACGGAAGATATTGATGTTTATGGTGGTTGATTTCTGCCATTAGTGTATCAATGTGACACAATAGTTTATTTCATGATTTTTAATGTTTAATATTTAGTATGAGCCAAAATACCTTAATGACCAGTGTTAAGTTAAAATTGCCTCCCAAAATTCGCATCTTTATCACTAAATGTGTATAAAGTTATTCTCAATGACAATGTATCAACATTCAGGTGCCGTAAATGCCAACTTTTGTGTTTAGCTTCTTACTTCCTGAATATTTAATTGGTAGCTAACAATAAAAAAAATGCTATTTCTTAAATGTTATTAAACTTGAAAACTTATATCAGGTTTTGATATTGTCTGAGGTATTTTAAGCAATATTCGTATAAAAGACTCTTTGAAAACGAGTTTTAAATGAGAATGGTTTACAATATTACTTTTACATTTTACAAACAATCATGAGTATAAAATCATAAAACATTTGTCAAAATGTTCATAAATATCAAAATGTTTATACTGTAGCAATTTTACAATCGCCTCTCAATCCGTTTGCCTGTAGGTTTGCTCGTTTAATAAGTTTTTCTTGTGCATTTCACGATGTAAAATTCTCTGTTAGCACGGTCCTTTTCTTCATTGCTTTGAAATGAAAATTGAATTTACGTGATTTGTATGTACAAGGTACCGTTCAAGACAAAATATCATTTTATCGTGTATTTTTATTCTTAAAAATATTCTTCAAACATGCTTATCTCAGTCCAAGTTAAGGCAGTCTTCGTAAAATAAATTAGGCTGCTTGTGAAAAGAAAAGGAAACAGTCTCGCCTCGATGTATCCCAGAGGTTCATTTATGACAGCTAATTCTTTAGGCCTTCATCTTTCAAACTTAATTGCGTTTTGACAAAAATTAATCATACGATTTTTGACATTTGTTCGAAATTTTGATGAGACTAAATAAGGTCTGCGAGTAAAGTTCCTGCGACTGGCTGAATGCCGACAGGAAGACATCCGAAGCATCAGCTCCCCAACACAGTGGGTGGTGAATGGTTGGAATTGCTAAGTGTTGTAAACCCTTAGCTTGCCGCTCTCTAAATATCAATTTGTTGTCAAGCGTCGCACAGTGACACGTAACATTAGATTGAATGTAAAACTTTTAGCTCGCCCGCAAGTAGCGGAGTAGCGTCAAGTGGGCACTAATAGTCACCTGGCGCCGTGTAAACTCAAAGCTAACATGGAGATGCCGTCACAGGAGGCAATGGTTAACCGGGCGCTTTACTGCTTCATAGACAATCAGAAACCACATAGATAAAAGGACTATTACATGAGCAAGTGTGTTATACAATTTTAAGAAATTTAAATACGATTGAGCTGGAAATAGAATGAATGAAACTTTAATGTAATATTAATCACAGATGAGATTAATACCTAAGTACATGTAGGTGTGGTATTTGATTATTATAAAACGAGCGAGAGTTATTAGAAAACTTGAACTAGTTTCGTAAAGTTGTTTTCCACATTGGCTGCTCGATTCCAACGTTACCGTTAACTTTCACTTTAAAGGCACTAGTGCAAGTTTTTACGGTTTAAATTGGCTATTTTAAGGTTTAAGAGGACTTATGCATTCACTTAAGCTTTCTATCGATGCAATGAAATATTTAAAATTCTTTACAATTGACCTGCAATCAACGATGAAAAAAAATTGCCAGCCGCTGTCGGCTTGGACATATACAAAATCTACGGTTAGCTGTGCACAAAACGGATAAATTATAGACAGTTGAACGCGGCTGAACTACTGTTATGTGCAGCTGTTGAATTTACCTAAACTCTGAACGAAGAACAAAGAATGAAATATGTTTTATGAAAGCAATGTTGTAAATAAACCGATTTAATAACACAGCATTAGCATTGCTATTAGATTGACCAAAGCGGCTGCCGTTTCCGCTTTTTTGGTTATAAGCAATATCTTAATATTTCCGATATCGTAGTTCATGCGGTTTAAAAGTTACGTAACATTAAATACTTCCGGTCTTTAAAAATCAACTTTACTACCTGAATACGTTAATATTTTTACGAGGTAGATTACTTGAGTGAGGATTTTGAATAATATCGAGAGATATGCAGTATATCTGTGCATTCGTTGTGTATTCGAAATATTGGTGTGCACTAGTGCGTTTAAAGGAGTGCTGGTAAAGTCATGCTATGCAAGATTAAGATAACGTCCAGTTTAATATCTATGAAGTTTAAATTAAAGTACTGACAAAAGTTGCCATCTCGTCGGTTAAAGACATTACGAGCTAGTCAAGAATAGCCGGATAAGACAAAGTGAAACCTTTGTAACATTACCAGACAAAATAGTTTGCAATCCCGGACGAAAGGTAACACGGTGACCACCCCCTTCTACCTGTGTCGACTTTCAGGTGATTAATGACTTTATGAACACCTCCAATCACAGGTAAAAGGCAGGTGACAGGACCCATCTTTACCTGCTCAGGTGAAGTACGTGTGAGAGGAAAGTAAACAGATTATTTAGGCACCTTGCAGGTTATTCTACAAGGGGGTATTGAACACCAAGCTTTGATAAACACGTCTTTTATTCCGAAACAGATGTAATCTTTCACCTGTCGATCAAAGCGACAAGGGTTGACAAATGATGAAATGGACAATACGTTGAGGTGATGGGTGTGAAACATGACACTGGGTATGTTGGACATGCTGACAGGCGCTTGACGGGACTCTCACACACTGCACGGGATGCACGGGATGTCCGTGATGCCGAAATTGACAACCTTGTTTTCCTCAGAATTATTTTCTAGTTAGGCGTTTCCGGGATTCGTGTTTGTTTGTTTGGTCGTGAAAATGTGAAGTTTCTTTCTTATGAGAAATACTTCTCTAAGAGTGCCATTTTAGTTCGTAAGATTTAAATTTAAAGCCCAAGGACATCTATTTACTTCAATAAACGTGACCGAGTTTTCATTTAATGCTTTCAAGGACTAAAATGGCAAATTGCACTCAATGTTGCTTTCTGGAGGTTAATACCTACGTGAATGGAAAACAAAACAAGGCGAAAAAAGGTAAAGCTACTGAAATCACGATTTTCGTGTAAAGAATTCTAATCGTCACCTCACTTTCATAAGAATTCAGCATTTGGGGGCAATTAACAGATTTCAAACCTCTTGCGAAAGAAAAACAATTGCTGGTTTTATTGATACGTTGCGATGCGTTTCACAATAAATCTCTAACGAGACGATCGCCCAGTTTACTTTCTCAACAATGGAAGTAATTTTAAGGAAATGCAATAGGCGTCTGCAGCAATTGAGTGATATAGATCAAATCTATTTCTCTAACGCTGATAGCATGTCACCGTAGGCGTGATGTACGACACACATGAAATAAACATTATGTTTTTGTCACGAAAACAGCTGTTTTGATGGCAGGCAATTACTGAATGTGTGTGGTTGCAAGGCATGCATGTCGGTGGACTTTTTCCTATATTTACCTAAGCTCCGGTTTTTATTACGTTAAAAACAGAGAATGTAAGGAAATTAGAGATGCAATCGGAGTGTTATGTACACATGCAATCTACTTCGACACGTGCCTCGCTCCGTCAGAATGTCTATTTCAATGCGCGGGTTTGATGTCTTTTTCAAAGCACGAGTTTCATGTGCGTTTTACAGAATGCATGGACCTAACGTCTGTTTCAGTACGCGAGGTTAGATGTACGGAAATTTGTCTATTTCAATGTACATGATTTTTCTGCTTTGACTATTTGTATCTTCATCAGTGCGCGAGATCTTCATGCGAAAATTCACGAGATTTAGCATGTGCACGATACGTCCATTTCAAAGCACGATGTTTTAAAGCAATACGGTATGTCCATCCCCATCTGCTGGACGTGAAAATTAAATGCGTACGAAAACTAAGAACTATAATATTTTATATAATTCTAAAATAATCGCAAAACCACCAGTCATTTACCGAATCCCACTGAAATTTCCTCAACACAAAATTATTGAAAGATGTCATTTCTTCATAGAATTATAAGCATTTATTAAGATTTTTCGCAAAAGATGTCAGTTTGTAATTGCTCCTCTTAGAGGAATATTATAAACTATTATGTTAAAACTACAAGCTAGTTATTCCTAAACCATGTTTACTTATGTATGACAATGTACAGTCTTTAGTTTTCTTAATTCTCAAATGTTTCTAATATTTGTATTTTTCAAATCTTACAGTAGATACACATATCAGACCAGCAATTATAAAAGCGTTTACTCAAAAGTGGATCTCCGGATTTATCAATTAATTAAGAGGTTACCGCATTTCTTGTAATAACATATCAATAGGTAAAGCTTTACAACGACTCTGATGTGTTCAACGACTGCAAGTTTTACAAACCGATTAAATATAAGTTTATACAGGTTCAATTTCAACCTAAGACATAGAAATTATTTCCAAATTACTCTTACTCAATACGTTTGAGTTGTATTTTCTCCTTCGCCAAAATTTTCCAAATGTAATAATAGAGAAAGCGGGAATCAAACCCGTAACCCTTGGAACTGCGAAGAATTTTTAAGGACCATTAAACCGCAGTTGAGTGACTATTGTATTTTAAGAACAGGGTGTATTTTATGAGCGCTTTACAGTTTGACATCATGTACTCAAAACAATACAACAATAACATTCACATGTGTTTACGATACCCATGACGGTTTTTTTAATTTTCATTCTACATGTCTTCCAAAACCAATACCTCTTGTTTTGTCTTCTTGAAATATAATACATATTTTGTTGAAATTGAACGAACACTGCCATACCTCAAAGATTGAGGACATTTGTGTCCGCCATGACGAATACTTTCAGAGGAAGATCTCATTTCACTTAAGGCGCAAAGGCCGTGAGGATATTTCTATGGAACCTTTATGCAACTGCAGTTTCGTTAAAAATTGGTCGAACCTAAGTCATTATTTGATATATAAGCGGAACTCTGACTGTTTGAATTTATGGTCGGTGAGAGATCACATACTTCGTCACGTGACCTTTATGAAACAATGCTCCAAAATATGCAGATATGTACGATTTAGGTTTGATCAGATTTAAATTAAATTGATGCTTTTGGTGCATGATATAACATGCACTCAATTTTAAACCTGCATATTGGTCATGTAAGGGCATCATGGTCAGTTTGAATAAATATGAAAATATAACACATATCAAAATGATAAACAAAGGATGTATCGTCACTATTTTCGTTTGCACAAAATACCTCAGGCGTGAAAAAAATAAATTCCTTTTTCACTTAAACTTTGAACGTCAGATTTTACGAATTATATCATGATTCAGTCATGGACATACATGAAATTGACATATTCATAAAAAAAATCAGGGAAAGAACTGGAACTTGGAAAAAAATCACAAAAGAATCAAATGAACTGGACACAATGAACAAGAGCGGATAGGAGGATTTCATTGTATCGTATTTAATTTGTTTGCAAAAGTTGATAACTGATAATAAGTATTTACAGCATTACTTATTGATGTTTAATTCTCTTCGGTTGGTATATTCTTGAGAAATTCATAATTGGATGAAAACACCCGTTTGTGATTACGTAACTGCTAATCAAATCCTCATAGTTTTTATGCTTGAACTTTATCATGTATTTACAGTGTTATCCTGGTAAGAAGTAGAAGCACGTTCTTTGAAAGATTATTTCTTTAAATTTTCCCCATTAAACATTATTTATTACAAAGGTATTATCATAACAGCTTCAAAACATCTCATGGCTCAACCCGTTCACCCGTAGTCGTAGAGAAAATAATCATGTGTAAAGCAAAAACCACTGGCGGCCATTTTGGTGTAAACACCTTTTAATCGTTCCAGGTATGGAATTGGATTCGCTTAGCTCATCATGATTTAACGTTTTAGAACGGCTTCTTTTGATTTAAACAATTGTCTTTCAATTGGAAACATTTATTTGTTTTAATCTAATTTCATATCCAACTTTCATATCCAACTCATCAAGTCCTTTTTGCTTTTTGTTCATCAGCTTGAACGTGTCAACACATACATTTGAAAAAACATATAGGAAGTAATGGAACTTTTGAATGCTTATTGGTTAACTTACACATGTAATTAGGTTTTTAGAAATACCAATCGACCCCCCCCAAAAAACTTATTATAAATCTATTTTAATTATCATTTTATTTGAAAGGACTGAACGTGTCTACACGTCATATTTGAAATATTTTTCTACTGAATAATTAACTACAGGAACATGTTATTTTTTCAATGATTTTACGAAGGTTTGTTTATTTCCAGACAATGTTTACAGACAGATCGTCATTAATTTTTCTAACGCAGGGTTAGCGTGTATGAATAGTCATTTTTGTCGGAAGTCAAACGTTTTCAGGCCAAGAAGAGTATAAAATTACCCACAATACAATGTAACTTCCGGTACAGAATGGAAGGGGGGTATGTTGACTCCATGTTCAAAAAAGCATACGCCACAGGCTCCATCGCTCGAATATCCGACCCTCATTATTGTGAAAATGTTTCTGATAGATATTATTCAAAGGGAGATAACCGCGAATGGCAACGACCAATCGAGGTTTGGCAAGTCGCTTTCACAGTCAGTTGAACCAGCGACAAGGCGTATTGCCTGAAAAACCTTGAAGATACTTACTTGGTATTTTAAAATTGGCAGAAAAAGAACAAAATTTTCATGGAACCCACGTCGAGGGTTAGAAGATACACATTTTGCTCTTTGAACAACCGATCTGCGTTATTCGGCTCTACTTTCATTCCACTTCAAACGGAATTAATTATTGGATTTAGTGAGGCGTAACAATACACTTGGGCTCGATTGAGTAAACTTGCGGTGGGAAGGGAATAACATCTCTCTTTCCCCTCCTTATTATCTTTATATTGTACCTAGCTTCTTGGGTGTTTGGATTCCAGTGCTGTTAAACGCCTCAGACATTATGTAGTATTTATTATAGCTTTAAGAGACGAATTGCTTCTCTTATTTTTCCTTCTAATATCAATGCCCTACGGTTTTCTCCTTTCAGTGTGAAATGAAGATCGTATCATGAACAGTTAACGTCTCAATCGTCATAACATTGCACAGGCGAGATCTTTTCACTATTCATGTTGAACGCTCCCGGAATATTAATATTTCGATTGCTAATAAAACGTATGGTATTTAAGGAAGATCCGACGTATGTAGTGATAATCTTTTCTTCATAAAAACCTGAAAATTGTGTTCATTTTCTAAGTTTTAAATTCTAAATAGACGAATGCTTTTGGTAATATAATATTATTTCTTTTGAAGATGCCGTTTATCGGAAGATTAAAGTTAGTCGGTGATAAAGTGGCCAATCCTTACTGTTATAGACTTCATACGTTTGATAAAGGTAAACGACCTACCATTTACCTTTATTATTTTCTTAATTAAATTATAAACCTTTCTAGCTCCTTTTCGGCATATGGTGGAAAGTTTATTCGATTTCAAATTCAAATCGTAAATATTTCAGACGCCAGCACATTTTTGAAAAGACATTTGAGCTATTGAACCATTATGTAATTAATTACAAAATAAATGATTTTTAAAAAAAAAAAAACAAATAAAGCAAACACTTTGGATATCTACAACATAAATGCATTTTATCAGCGACTTTATTTTCAAGCAAGATACCCTATCGGTTTTTTTCGTACTTTTATAAGTAGAATATTTTAAGAAAACAACAAGATGGAAGGAATTACGATGTATCTGTCCTGAATGGTTTGGTGTGATTAATTCCGTGCTTTAGTGAGGAAGTTATCACAATAATTCATGAGGGACAGATAAACCATAATTCCCAGCTATAAGTTGGTTATTCTTTATCCCACTCGTGTCATATTTCACAATAGTTATGGTTCTTTCGGAATATACCTTCGTGCAGGCGACTTGAAAGTTAACACGGCTATTATATAATTAATGCACGTCAAATGGTCATGTCATGATCTTCATTCGCGCAGTCCTATGTAGTCCCAGCAATAGGCCATTTTCCGAGGGAAGCGAGATCTCACGAGACTCCCTAGAAACCGGTAATGGCGGACGAGAGCTGGGTCAAGCTTAATCTTAGCAACATGGCTATCGTTGCTTGCGGAGACGATTTAGATTCTTTCTCCGCCTCAGCTTTTAAATATTTGTTAAATAAAAAACGGAATATAGACGTCTTTATATCGAAAAATAGTTTGGCTACGTTTATCAATGTGTATTTGTGACCGAATGTTGAATTTGACCCCGATAGAGAAGAGAAAGTAACAGGAATTTTGTTTTCGATGATCCCTTTCAAATATATAAGAAAATTAGGCTTATATCATATCCTGTCTTTTATTCAACCATGCAAATTATACTAATTAAATGCATTCAAGTCATTTATAATTTCAAGACCATATGTGTAATTTCAACTGTAGGCCATATTTAAAATGTTTAATTTGTATCTTTTATTAACAAAAATGTATAGGAAAGACTTGCATACGTATGCAGTATAATATACCAAAAAAATGAATAAATGTTTCCCCTACGGTCATTATTGAGATTTCGTACATGGTTTCGCTGTCTTCTGTAAGTTTTGTGTATGATATGTTTGTATATGCATCAAGTTGCCCTTTAGTCTTTTATTCATGAAAAAATATCATCTTAGATAAAACCGATACTGGGCCTCATTCCTCAGCGTTATATATAATGTTTTTTAGAAATAAAGATAGAATTATAAACATGAACATCAAGAGTTCTGGATTGAAGGAATATTTTCCCAATATAAATTGTAGGAGACATTGCCTAAAGAAATGTAGGCCTATTTTTCAGAGTAGCTTTCTGAAGGGGGAGAAAATAACTTTACATATTGTATCTTGGTTTTTAAAATTGTTAATATATGTTGATGACTTGCTCTTACCTCAAACTGCACATACAATTCCACGTGTAATTTAACGTGTGCAAAGTAAAAAAAACTCATTACGAGAAACTATTATTCTAGTAAATGATACATATGCTATTTCGGTCTTGCCATCTACTTAATATGAGTAAGAGTGATGTTCGATTATTATTGAAAACAAACGTATTTTATATATTGGTATGAATCTGAGAGATGTCTTTAATTAATATCATGATCAAGAAAACCAAATGAAAGGTCTAGGAAATCACAAAGTGTCCTATTGAGATATCCCTTAATATACATATATGCATCTTAAAACCGTTAAAAGACTATTCTTCAGCTGAACATGAATTATCACAAATTCTTTTTAACCTTCAATTCAAATTTTAGAGCTACAAAGAATCGTTTTGACATTAATAATAACAATGACCATGAAATATTGTTGATCTTTAAAACATTTATTGCCAAAATTCATGAAAACATCGAGATAAATAAAAAGTGCATGGTACAGTACTACTCTTACAGGGTGCAAATATCCAGGTGTATAATGTAATTGATTTTTTTTGTTTTCAAATTATATAAAAAAGATACCCATATATGAGAATAAAGACAAAACGTTATTCTAAAAGTGAGGATTAAAATAAAAAGAAAATAGCCATAATTAACCGCTGAAAAGTAATGATTTACACGTATGTTGATGGGTGTCTTTAAATTGAAATATCTTTATAATATGCTTTTACATGTTCCAAAATTAAATTGTATGTTTTTATTGAGACATTACTCTATCCACACACCCAATTTGGTTTGTTTTGCATTCTCCTAAAGCACGTGATTTTACTCCCAAATTTCTCGACACGACAGTGAATTTCTAGTAGAAAACCGCCATTTTGCCCGTGAGCTTGTCCTCAGGTCACGTGATTTTTATGCCGGAAACAACTCTGCGCAGATGCGACAACTAGGGCGGAAAATCCAGTATTCAAAACGTGTTAATGGATCATATAAAATATATTCTATATACGTCTTTGGGCAAAACAATCTTATATCAAAGAAATAGTAAAACAAACAACATATAAACATTTTACGATTCATGACATTCTAAACGAAATACATAACAATGTTTTGAAGTTTTGTTGACACGTGTATGCTAGACTCACTGAACAAATGAATAGAAAGTAGTTCTGGCAGCCAATCAGATATCGAAGTTTTTAAAACTAAACCACTGTAATTCCCACGACCATTGTATGAAATTTAATTATATGTAGTTTTGACACAAAACTTGTAGGTAAATGGAGATTTTGGTGCGATGAATTGAGCATAGAGTTTCCTCTAATAAACATTAACACTTGACTTGGTATATCATACTGATAAATGAAATATTTTAATATGCGAAGTTTCAGAAAAGAAATGAACCAGATATGTAAGTTTTCTGCTTTGAGGCCGATTACCTTATTTGTAATTAATATGTCAATTCCATTGAGTATAATTTCGAACATAGAATTAAAAGAAAGATGAAAACGATGACATCATTCTATTGATTTTATTTAGTTTTGCGTTGCAGATAATCATTATTTTCCGTCCAGTTTTCAAACCTTCATTGCTTCATTTAGTCTAAATAGATTGCTATTTAGATGTTGTGACCATTGCAAGAATTTCAAAAGTTATAAAATATGTATGAATAAAAATGCAAGATGATACATGTACATGAAATATAGATGGACTGTTGTAGTAATCCGAAGTTATCCTTGACTTCAGTTTGTCAATAAGTACTCTGACAGTATGTTAATATGAAGTTAACAAAAGTACATAATTCACACTATAATCTTCAAATCCAAAAAATAAATCCAAAAGTATCTTAATTACATATTTTCAATTCTTAGAACTGTGGACACACACTAAACAACTTCCTCACTCGTCAGTACACATGGAAATTATTTACAACGCTTTAAATCCCCCTTTTGGCATTGTTTTGATAAGCGTGGCAGTTTTGTGGTCAGTTGCCATCGCATAAACTTTAACAGTGGTTAGTTCACTGTCAAAATATTTGCTTTCCACGTCTCGTAGGGTCATCTCGGGATTTCTCGACCGAGACTGTCCTTATGTTTGACCTGAAGATTGACCCCTCTGACCTTCGACCCTGTCATACCAGAATGAGGCAATGACATGAGTTACCGCCCTTCGACCTTTCTCACGAAAATTTGCCAAGTAATTTGCTAATTATTTTCATTCTCGGCGAGGATAAGGTTATTTACAAGCGTCCACGCATAAGTTTTAGCTTCTTTTGACACCTGATAAGAATATGGCGTTCGATTTTTATCTTCTTCCCCCATGAGGCGTAAAATAGTTTTCAAAACATTTCGGCGTGCCATGATGAGTTAGAAGAGGTTTGGATAATTAGTGCTCGCTCATAAAGTCCTAAAGCAGTAGAATTTTCTGTTAATTCCACCGCACGAAAACAAAATATGTTAGTGGGGTATTTATTGCATGCGATATACCACGGATTCTCAGGTCGTAAACTGTTTTATGACTTGTAACATCTTCTTTGAGTTGTAACATTACACAAGTTACATTTTGCAGACAGTTATCTATGTTACTGTCTTGTTCTTGATTTGATTAAGACTAAATTGTTATACTGTTTCCCTTGGTAATAAACCAATGTATTCAAGTATGCTGCTCTTTAAGGATTTCCATAACAAATTCAAACAAAAAAGAATTTTGTTCTCACCGAAACCCAGCTTCTTTCTAAAAATAATTATATTAGGTTATGAGATTCTGAATATTTGTGTCTAGTAACCCATATTAATGACAGAAAAAATATTATGCTTTCGTTTTTCATGTTTATTTGTTTTATGTTCCGACTGTGCAGATCTATGTTTTATCATCTGCCTAAGAAGAAATTCGATGTTATCTCAATGTTATTGAATATTAATTTAAATCTTCCCTGTTTAAAAGAATACTTAATATATAATTATCATTAACATAATAACCCTTTTCTTAAAACGTTCGTGTTTAATTATTTAATTTAATTTAATTTTCGAAACAACTAGTTTTCGATGTTTCTAAAAATGAATACTACAAATGTAAAATAAAAGGCTACGTAACTGAATTTATCATTCATGAAAAATATGTCTGAATTTAATTTTTTGACCAATGGGAAAGAAAGGATGTGTAGTTACCAATTGTTAACTTTCAAGTAGAGTAATACAGAAATGTATGACTTGTAGAAAACCACTTTCCACTTCACAAAGCTATTGTCATTTAGCATCTAATTATATCTTCATTTATCATGAATTTTGATAGGTTTACATTTGTAGGTTTAGGTTAATTTGATGTACTCATTTAAGAAAACACACCTCTCCAACACTATTTTGTTTTTGGTTTTGTTTGTTCCAACAATATGACATCACGTGACAAACCAATATGACTCATTCAAAATTCATTAAAATAATAGATGGTTTCCTTCCAGGCGATCCATTGGATAATATTATTGACAATAACATTTTTATGTTTACCAAATACTAAATATATAATATCCAAAACAGCAAAACTATACCGATAGATATACAACTATTAATCAAAATAAACTTTTCACAACATTGGAAATGTCATTTCAGAAAAAAGTGCATTTTCCAAAACATGACCAGCTTCCCTTTCCAAAGTATATTATTGTATATCAAACCAACGTTTTAATTATTAGCTCTCCTGCCATCATTCATTATTCCTGAATTCGATTCTTTACTTTGCATTTGTCTCTTTTTACTTTTGCTCATATAAACATTTTGGGAAAAACTGGATTATTCAAGGGATATATTGCGCATGTACATTTTATGATATCACTGCTCATGAAAATAATACTTTAACCATGCCTGAATATGCTTCAAATGAACTCCGGTTAACATTGGCTTCAAATGATCTATGGCTTATAAAGGCATAATGGCATAAATTAACAAACGGAATTTCCGTACATTTTTGGTTTAACGAAATCCCCTTTACGTTGTTTCTTTAAGGAATTATTCGAGCTGGGTTTATTCTTCCATCAGAGAGCGTTTATCACTGTGGCACGACTATATCGATCTTGTAAATGTACGCATGTGTATAGATAAGGTATAAATTGATTATATTTCTAACCTTTGAACGTTTGTGGGTGATCTTTGACACCTGAGAGAAAATAAATATATGTGAACGATAGACATAATGCTACATGTTCGTGGAAAGTAAATCCATATGTATGACATGTAAGTGTTCAGATGAAAATCTGAACTTTCAAAGATGATAAGCAAAGACATTTGCGACAGTTTGAAAATATATGAATAAAGCAATTATCATAGGTTCAACTTGTACAAAAACTCAAAGAGGACTGTATCGTTTTTTAATATTTTTAAGTTGTTTTATAACCTGAAAATATTTTTAAAATTCTGAAAAGAAATCCTATCCCTATTAACATATTATGTTACCTATCTATCACTGTGAAATAATGAAATTATCGTACTTACAATCAAAAGACGGGGATAGAATTCCGCTCAGTATGATAACAAATTGTTATGTAAAGATTTTTTGACTATCAATTTGGAATAATATGATGCACTATTCAACGTCTACTATAACATAAAATATTTCCCTTGTATTTTCAACTTCGAGTGTAAAGAAAATATATCCAATTATGATAAATTCCTTTAAGATACGTATATTCTATGAGTGAAAAGATCAGTGACGTTAGCATATACATTTTGATCAAAATGGAAAACTTACACACAACTGTGAAGATGGCAAATGAGACACTTAATGTAGCATGTTTGTCCATTCGAGATCACAAACACAATGTTGCTGAACAATTTCAAACTTATTCCTTCCTGATTATAAAGTTTACTCAAATTTCACGAATTTCCCGTGAATTTCATGACAATGTCAGATGCAACTCGCAGGTGTGCACGAGAATTTCGTGAAGCGTTGTCTCGTTGTCAATGGTAACACAATGTGACAGACAGGCGCGTTCCTGGCAGGTTGTACATAACAGCGGTCACTTCGGGCGCTTCCAGATGCATTGTGGGTGTCAGAGACAGATGTAGTTGGGCAGATGACCACTAAATAAACATCGAACGTCTCCGGCCTTCGCGTCTGGTCAACTTGATGACCCAGGAAGTGCGACTTAGCTCTGATTTATGACCAATATTAATAACACGTGAAGTTATGAAATTGAAAATGACACGCTGATGGCCTGTCATTGACAAATGTCGGTGTGACAGGTGATATGATGTGATATTTGTATCAACATCATATGTGTCTTAACCCTTACGACGCTTCCGTTGCAAATGAGAGTGGCATGAGACAATGCTATGTACTTTGTCCATCTCTTTTCTGCAGTATGTACAAGATTCTTTCTAACGTCGGAAAGGGGCATAAGCGTCCCTCATGATGCTATCAATAGTTCCGGAAACGTGAATTGAAAGACGAAAGACGAAACACTTGATAAGTTATTTTTACGGTTGAAGACTAACCGAACTTTCACACAGATTGATTTTTGATGAATTCTACTGATCTTTTTATTGTTGAGTGTCTTCTTATAGTTTGTATATAAAAAGTGCATCAATACCAGGAATTATGGTTACGTGATTTTCAGGACTATTCCCCTTATGATACACTTGGTAGTTACTTCTATTTAGAAGAAGCATGTAAATTAACATTAAACCACCGCAATGTTAATTTCAACAACTACGTTACACCGTCGAATTCTTAAAGAATGTAATTTCCAATGCATTTTTGATGTTTTTCAAAGATAAGGTTTTTTTTATAATTTTTCTTTTGCTTGTTACCTTACTATAATTCAAGAAAAGTGCTGTATTAGTTATTTCCTCTTGTTCAAAGTTGTATAAATCAATCTCTCATAATTATTTAATCAATTGATTGTAACTTAAATATAATTTTTATAATTTCATTCATGGTATTGAAAATCTTTCTTCCCTTCTCTCAACTTCCAACGGAATTTGGCAAAACAGTTAGGAAATTAACAGACTTAAATTCCGTTTAAAACGTAATTTTTGCCAGGTCAGCGAAAAATGCATCTAAACATATGTCAACAACATACTGAACCGTTTTGTTTAATAGGCGTTGACAAATGTGACACTTTATCATAAAACGGCCTCAAAATCTTATTTCCCATGTTGCAAGTTGTTAATCGATACGTGACGACCCCCGGGGAGCGCTAATAGATGAAGAAAACAAACTTATATTTCAACGCTTACTTTGCGGCCAGCATTTCGTTGTTTAAGAATGGCTCTTTACGAGACATGTTTTGAAAACTTTGGACATCAATCAACCGGCTTTCTCATCATCATCGAAGAATGTATTTCAACGACATGTGTGATATACAAAAGAGTTTTCATAAACCCAACGACCACCGCTTGTTATTCTCTTCAAAATTCGCCATGGCAAGAATGTTCTTCAAACGTCACGTACCGTCAGAGCCAACGTGGAAATGTCGTTGACGTCGCATCGTAAAAAACGTCCTTTAGACAACACAAATGATCCGTTCAGAAATCCCTTGGACTTGCGTGTTCTACCAGAGATCATCTTCCTTCGTACAAACATAAGCTTTGTTTAATTCGGTAAAGATCAAAGTCGGAAAACGTTGATTACTAAAACCAGCCTCAAGGGCATTAACTCTGGTGTATTTTCTCTGAAAACGGTTACAGACCACTAAAAACAGACATTACGCCAGGTTACCACTTGCTGGCAATAAATTACCAGTAGACGTTGGAAAGAAAAGCTTTTGACTTTGCTTCGCGGGTGAACGCGCGCCGTTCGTTATATGTGATTTGAAGCAAATGATTCATGTTAACATAGCTAGAGGGAAAATGAGTCGCGGTAAGGCTTGTGTAAACGGGAGCCAAAAACACCGATAAATTTCGACTCTCGACAGACTTTTTGCCCAAGTGTGATTGTTTTCCCCCCTTCCTCGCTGTCGGAAATTTGTAAACATTACTGTAACAGTTGCTTTTTCGTTGAAAAAAGGTAACTGCTTTTCATGCCGTTTTCTTTTTAAGCGTGCAGATTTAGCGAGACGAGTTTATAGCATTTTCCATTATTGCTGCTCGGTTAACAAAACACGGTAATTGTTCCTGCTTCTGTTAGGCGCTCGTGTGTGCAATTTGTCAAAACATCCAAATAAAAACGTCCGTTTATATTTTGCAAATGGTTTCATATTTTCGGAAATTGTCTGCCGAAAACGTCTCTATTCAGTCGTCGAGGCATGCAGCAGTTGCTAATATTTTAAATGTTAAAATAACGACACAATTTAAGTGAAAAGACAGAATTTTGACTGACGGGGAGAGGGAAGGAAACATGCTAGGGTGAAGTCGAACACTACTTCACACTCAATTAGAAACGTGAAGTTACACTCAAACGCAGTTTTTGGCTTGAGTAATTAGCAAAAGGTCAATTCTGTATCTCAAATTTGTTAACGATTTTCAAATCTGTATTGAGGATGCTTATGAGGTAAAAATGCACTCAAAATATTAAAGTGGCAGAAGCTAGTTTTGTAGATAAATAAAGTGAAATCTCATGAAATAGAAAATTAATGATTCCAGTTGCAACACTATGGTTGTAAATCAAAAGGTGCAGTTTTAAAACCAAATTCGGTTGAGCTGTTCTTATCCTTTTCTAACTTAAATGATTTAAAAGTGTTCACACACAAAATGGCATCGTGTGGTGTTTGCTCCATACTTGATTATTTCCTGAAAGACAACGGATGATTGGGTTGATTGATACTTTTATTGACCGTATATGGATGATACATTCTGCATAAACTAATGTTCATTTGGGAAAAGTTGAAGAAATAAATCTTGCAAAAGCGGGCTGCTGCGCCTCTAAGCCTAATGTAGTTAATGCCACAGACTGTAGCTTGAAATCTTTTTGAAAGAGTATGTCCATGACGTCTAAGATGATTTTACTGTTTTGCAGTGTGTACAATTTATACAAGTATCTTCATTATATCGAATAATATTTGAATCCCCCCAAACCCTGGGGGTCATATAAATACACTTTTTACCTACACGATGTGCTAATTCATTGCACAAGTGAAGACTTTCAATCTAATGTGAAAAGCATGTGAAAAAGAATATTCTCTAATGAAAGTATAACTGTGTTCTCTCTTGCCGCGGTACTGCATCAGAGGGCCCCGAGTACAAGAGGAAATTGATAACACCCCGAAATGGGCAATTTAGTTTGACAGAAAAGATACGTTGTTCTGGAAATCAAAACAGACAAACAGCCATAATTAATCATTTGCTAAAAAACGTAACGTCACTTTGCAAAATTGCACCCAGACTATCTTTTTAACGTACTGAAGCACTGAGTGCAAAATATGCCATGTATACATGTTTAAAACAGAAACTTAAGAAGTATCAAATGATAGATAGAAAACAAAATAATCTCACATCGAAACACAAGGCATGTCTTTAGAAACTCGTAACGCAAAATTGGATGCCGTGTTACTTCAAAAGTTGGAATCGAGACGCAAAAAGTGGAACTGGTGCTAAAACGAACGGTAATTTGACAAGTAGGAACAAGCCGCGATGAACGATGCGATATGTCAGCGCTTAAAACAAATTGCAACAAGTGTTAGGTATAAAATAAATGAAATGGATTTGCTTCGCCTGCTAACAGGATGTACGCTATAGTGTTAAGATATTATCGACGCGTCTAACAAGGGCAACATACATGTAAAGCAATTTCTTTTTATTACACCATCGGATTTCTTTAAGTAGAGGTTTTATCATACATATGTTCAAGTGCTTTCGCTTCGATTGGTTTCTTATAAAAACAAGTTTTTCAATGTGGTTTACATGTAAGTGTAGATCGGGGAGTATTTATGATAAGGAGGCACGTGTGCTATTTATTGCTCCGTTGATTGCAATCTGTGAAGTGCTAAACGGGCGCTGTTTATGTCCGGATTGGACTCTCAATTCAACCTGACCATTCTGACATTAAGACGGCAACACTCAGTTGTGAGATTTTCCATTACTCATGGTTTCTGTGCACCCAGCAGTATAGATGGGTACCCGGTTGACAAACTAATTCAATTCGAATCAATTTTGGCCCTTACACCAGGGAAATGATATTAAGAAGTCGTCTTGCACATGTATGGCCTTCTGCGTTTCTACCTTCTACATTATCTTATTGATAGTTGAAGTCTGTTTGGTTTGGCAATTTTTAGTGTTTAAAAATCACCAGTCATGATACTGGATGTTCACACACAACTATTTTGTTAATGACGCAGGTTTCGATTGCACGATTAGCATGCATGCTATTTTATAAATTTTCTGTGTTGCTATATGGTATCATATGGACATGTAAACGAAAGTGAATATTCTGCTAATAAATAGGTCAAATTGACCATTTTCCAGTTTCGCGAAACGAGTCGGTTTAGAGTGACGTCCCTTTGAAAAGTCACGTGACCGCGGGCAAGCTGTCCAAGCTTACGTTCAGTTGAACGTTGTTTTGGTCTACTTTCAACGCTCGCCTAGATCTTATCTTTCATCCCCTCGAACTATGGAAGGTCACAAATGATTGAAAACCGTATAAGTTAACATGAAAAAATCAAAGAAGGCGAATATGTTCGTAATAATTATTAAATGGTTAACTGTTTTTTTAGAGTGGTACTGACATAAGATTTGGTACATGTATCATTTTTAATTAAACTACTGGTGCAAAAAAAACATTAAATAATAATTTTTTAGAAGACAAGGTGTGGTTTTGTGTTAAACTTTCAATAATCAGACCAATATTGAAACGTGTATAAGGATAAAGAAAACGATCCGACCAGAATAAAAATTCGGCTTCTCCAAATTTTTAAACTTAACTTAAAGGCTGAAAGTAAAATAAGGGGCACAACAAAACTCTGCAATTTGCGCAGTTAACTACATATCTGATCTTTTGCATTGGGAAAAAAATCAAGAGCAGAACCTCACAACTTGTAAATTTAAGGGGCATGGGTACATGCCTACTTCGAAAGCGGCAACCATATATTTTCTTACGTTACAGATGTGATTTTCAAGCTTTCATTTAATATTTTTCATTTGAACGAGCTTTTATTATTTTACAAACACGTTTAATCTGGATAGAAAAAATATTAACTTATTCGACTATCAAGCGCATTGAAGGCTTTTAGAAAAGATTCGGCCTTTTATAACAATCGCTTAACTCAATGCTATGAGAAAGAAAATTCTGGATTTTTATAAAAGAAAAAATTCTGCAATCTTCATAATAATCTTCAGAATATTCAAATCGATTGTAGATTTTGCTTGCACGGTAATGAAAGAAATATACTGGCCATATTCACACAAACAGTAATGTACTCCCCCTTGACGATCATAAAAGTAAGAAAAAAGTAAGACTCATATGCCCGAATTAATGAAAGGGGTTTAACATTGTCAAGGTTTAACACTATTCTTCATTTCATTCCTATATTCTGCATCGGAATAACCGAAAACAAACTGCATGCTACTTAATTCGGACTTCGATTGACGCAGTTGAGATCAGAGATTAAAATTGGAAATAATCACTTTCATGATTAATTTTAATTATTTTAACACGCTTTACATCGATCAATGGTAAATCTACCCCCTAGCATGTTTACATTTTCGTGGTTTAATGCAGAATTTGGATCTGTTTCAATGTCACTTTTGTTTCTTTAATAGAGAAACAATTTTACCACGGAGTTTAGCATACGGCTAAACTAGCTTTAATCGCCCACTCTACTTTAAACGCCGAACGTTACCGAGTGGTGATGATGAACCTGTCGCAGTTTAAACTTGCTTCAAAAATGTAAAAAATGTGAGACTCAGTCTACATGCAAAGGATTAAACCTGGGTTTTATAAAAAAAAAACTTGCTTCACTAAGAGCAAATCTGGTTTCATGCTTGAGTTAGACCTGTTGTATGCATCATCGTGGTCTTAACCTGTTGATAAAATGTAAATGTTTGCAAATGTAAAACTTTTGCAATATTCAGCCATTTGTGCCGTCAGTAAGAAGACCTTCAATTCTACACAAATCTGGAAAGTTAATCCGTATGTGAAACTGTTGACCGACGGTCATAATTATAATCATAATAATAAACATTAACCCTTACGTCGCAATAAATATTAAATTATATGTTTAAATGATAATGATTAATTATAATATAATATGGTTTGCGAATGACGACAGTTTGCCGCAAGTGTTGATATGATGTGGGGTATGTCACTTCGCTACAATAACAAAGTATGGATAAATAATGGCTGTTTGCAATTTTGAAAGAATAAACACAATCTCAAATTTTGGAGAATAAGTTTTCAGTATTAATCATCATACTCCGACCAACGGTCAACGGAATATTCATATTGTAATACCGACGTGTCCATTCTCCGCAATAACTGCTAATGTTGTGCATTTTCGTGTGAAGAAATAGAATATTTACTTAAATCCATGTTTTGTCAGAACGATTGCATAATTAATACTTTTTATAATATAAGTGAAATAAATAATTGATGTTAGTCATATGAATATCAACGTAAACAATATGCAACGTGTATTTCTACTTTAAATATTTGATGGCTAAATTTTCTTCCTGTGTGTCGGATGATTTGAAATTAAACAATCTTCTTACAAATTAAAAAAAAATATGTATGATAAATAGTCCCCGCTGTAATGTAGGGCTAACCATGCTAAATGAATGTTATAAAACTAACGAGTCAAGGCATGATAATAAGTTGCTAATCTGTTCAAAAAATGCGCAATAAATGCATTTTTCGGATAATTTTTATAAATCGACAAGGAATTTTATGAACGTCTTCAATCGTTTGAAATAATTTAACGCATTTAGATAATTTAAACCCAGTCGGAATGAAAGCAACCTTGTAATATTTGATAGCAGTTTCGCCGTTCATCATTTCTTGAATTTGTTTTTGGCAAAGAATTATCAAGTAGGCTTACACATAATGCCACCTCGGTACTATATCCCTATAAGTAGGCCTACGTAGGGTTAGGCGCTATCACAATAAATGGCTTATTTGATTTTTAATTGTTAGAGAAAGAATTGAAATATTCATATTAATGGTTAAACAAGTTTAAATACTGGTTTATCCTTTTGAACTACGACTTTCTTATGCTATAAAGCCAACTTCTCAACACCCGTAAGTGGGCCCCCTTACTTCTCACCATTGACGCTTAGCGTGACGTTGCCCGCGGTCAAGGGCAGATAACTCTAAACGTCAAAACTGGAAAATGGTCAATTGTGCCTATAATAGGGACAGCAGCACGTTTATATGTAAATGAAATGTTATAAAACGGATATAAATGTTACCCATTGCAAGACAACGTTTTTCAAATGAAAGAAGCAGTTCTTAAAGAAGGTTCAATGTTCTGTTGAGCTATGTGAATCCAGATTTTTGACACTTTGAAGTTGATACATTTGGCATTACTAATGTTTATTAGGGAACATTTGTAGAAATAAATTATTCAAAAACGTGATGCTGCCCCTTCAATAATTCAAGAATTTTCGATCATTGTCCAGATTCCATAAAAAAGTGATAAAGTCTATAAAAGAAATTGGACATGCAGAAATTAAGATAAACACTAGACTAAGATTTAGTCTATGATTTTTTTTATAATTTACTGTTCCTTTATCCATAATATTTTTTTTCTTTGGGCTCCTAATGTGTATTCAGTAAATCTAGACTTGCCCAATGTGGACGTAGACTGTGTAAAAGGCTCCTTTATATACACAGTCATGAAGCAGGACTAGATAAACACATACATTTATATTTATACGAAATACATTTTAAATGTTCACTTTTCGATTACTATATTTCGATATGTTGTTTCTTTTTTATGCAATGTCGTTTTATCTCAGCGATACTTGACTACACAGTCAGTGTAACATGTTTCCGAAAATGTCAAGAAGTAAAAACCTGATTACTCCTTAGATAAACAGTATTTTTTTAAAAACACCATTTATTGCATCTCCAGGACAGGTGTTGTGCGTTATTTGAAACATATATTTACTTTTATTACGTTTTTATTTAATTGTTGATAAAAAATATTCCTTGCGAAATACACACTTTGAAATTCTAATCTAAACGTTGTTAATATCAATAAACGCCTTCCGTCAATATTTTGATCAAATGATGAAAGATAGTTAGCGATTTCATTATAGATATATACATCGGCATTTAAGAAAACCCAAATATTTCTTCTGAAATTACTGACCAGTCTTCAATAATAAACGATCCAAAGAGATTTGAAATTTTGTTAAGAGTTTATCAATAACATCAACAAACGTCATCAGGAGATATGTACATGCTATTGACATCAATAAGTGTCGTAATGAGTCACTCAGTACTTATTTACTAACACGGCGTCTTTGATTTCATGGCTGAAATGTGCATGAAATTAACACCGATCGCTGCTTGTTTATATACACTTCTTATAACTTAATCTCACGTGCCCGACAAATTAGCCGAGGGCACCTGTTGGTAAATGTAACAAGGGTATCGCGTCACTGTTGTCTATTGCAGCCTCGGCATCGATCAATCAAACCCAAAATTGACAAAAATAAACAAAATTTCATCTAATGACTCCACGCACCCCTCATCAGAAACATCTTGCTCTTGTGAAAATATTTGACAAGTGTTATATAGAGCAAAGCGGATGCGATACATGAGGATATTGCATAAGTGAAATCGGCGCCACTCAATTTCAACGCTTACACGCAGACAAGCATAACATTAGAGGTGTGGGAAAGCAATCGACAACGCGACCCCTCAACTTTAGTGCGCAACGGGAGGGTCCGTTCTCAACACTGACCACCCATCCTCCCTTGGACAGTGGTCAGTTATGGCTAGCAGGTTCGGGTCGCGTTACTAATCACCACAGTTGCGCCAGGGCTCTTCTCGACGTGGTGAAATCGATCCGTTATGTACATCACATGTACATGTCAGCCCTGAGATTGACATGCAATCTACACCGCTAGTTGTCTATCTCGCTGATAAAGACGACATTGTCCTGATTCTTAGCATATGCATGGGAATATGTTACAGCTTTCACTGGTCAGTTATCATGAGATGACCGCATCTATTGGTCAGTTTAAGCACGTGCGGTAACACGCCTGATAACGCCATGTCGTAATGACCGCTACTTACTCGCTGAATTGCAAACCGTAACTGGAAGTTTGTTTTCGGTTATGCTTGGCAACCGTTTACGTCATAATCTGCAACGTTACAGTAACTGACAGTTCTTGTAGACTCATTAACGCATGCGTAGAATACTATTTTGACTGTTCCTTGTGCCTTACAAGACCTTAACACGATGTCAAAATGCTAGTAGATGTACATCGACATGGCTCTGTGTAATAGGCTATTAGTCGCACGATAGTTTTAATGACTTTACGTTGACAGAAATGTAACATCGTATGGTGTAGATAAGAAACTTTATTTTTATCTTGTTATATATATGTTGAAAATCCATAAGTAACGTTGTCATATTACCCAGCTACAAATTTAGATCTTGATGCCAATCGATAAGTTGTTCAGAATATTACTTGAGCAATCGTATCATATGACTTACGATTTGAGTGAAACAGACTGAAAGTAGCGTGCTATTTCCTACAGCATATATTGCTTGACAAAGGAAATTGTATAGGATTGTTTATATGCAGACCGTTTCATTCACTGAATGTATTTGTTGGACAGTGCGACACATGGAAAGTAAATATAGACCTTGAAAGAAGTATTGGAATATCAAGGTTTCAATGACTGTCGTGATGAAAAATATTGATTTTGTTTTGATGATGATCTATTTAAGGAAAAAGTTGTTGTTTCGGCTTAAACCATGTCAGAAAACATAAACCAACAAACTCCTTAGTAATTACCCAGTTCATTACAGAGTTTGTTATTTTAAAAACAGACATCGCCGTAGTCCTTGTAAAACAGACATATTTCAGTATCGATAAAGTTTTGAGGACACAGCAATGTACGATCTGTAGAGATGGATGTCGATACTTACTGATGTCATACAAAAACATCAGTATTTAGTGTAACCCCGAGGAGATCAGACCGTTTCCGCAAAACGTCTCTTCCTTTTCCTAACAAAACGCTAAGCTATAAGTTGGTTCCGATTTATCAGAACATATCCTAATATAACTAGGAACCCCTCATGTGTTCAGGACTGTCTCAGAAATCAAGACATGGTTTTGCAAAACTTTCTTCCAGGTGTGTACGAGTAGGAAAAGATACAACTTAATTGTCCAAAATTATTTTCGGTAAATGGTTGACAATTAGAAGCTGTTAAATACATGTTTGATCTCAGAATAAGGGAGTCAATTCCATTATCGACAATTAATCAAAGATCAAACTGCCAAAAGATTTTATCATTATTGTTGTATGGATGTAAAATACTTGGACATGATAACACTTATATTATGTATAATATAATAGTAATAGTAATAGTAAAAGTGTTAGTTTTATTACACAAATGTTTATGTATGTGGGGAACGTAAGTATGTTGTCCAGATTCTAAAATAGAATAAAACGGTAAGCCTGTAGGAAGACTAGAAAGTCTGATTTTTAAAAATAAACAAGTTTCAGAGGTTCCTTGTTAGTTAATTGCAATTTCATTTATAAATATTGTCAAAATTTCGTTTCAGGGACTAAACTTTTGTCTAGAGGCACCGAAATGCACCCTCACAGTTTCCAATACCAAATCGACGTGTTTCTTATTGGTATAAATCAACATACTCATATTCACATAACAAAATGTAAGGATGTTGCTCTAAATCAACATACCCAGATTCAAATTCCCAAAATATTAGGATTAGTACATCTACAAAGAAAATGAGTCTAATTATTAACCTGGTTCAGTTATATCAAACATTTCGGATTACGTGGATTTTTAAACAAGTCTGGCCACTTAATCAAATACTTGTCCTGTTTCATGAAGATTTATTAAATTGCAGTCTTTAATACAGTCTATATCCTACTTCAGCAAGTCTAGATGTGACTGTATCCACTTTGAAATAGAAAGCCTATAGAAATGATTATTCAGAAATTTCCATAGACAATATTTAGTGTACTGAAATACCTTGATTATTTCAAATGTTTACACACATATTACAATCGTAAACGAGCGATATACAAACTTCATACAAAGGGGTTTATCAATCAATCTTGGACAATCTTTTAAACATAGATATTACCTAATCCCCTTAGAAGACAAGTCTAATCATTCTAAATGTTCGACGATCAACTCCCTGTAGAAGCCGACAGATTTTGTTACTTGCAAACTTATTATGGACGTATGTGGGTTTCTAGATCTGTTACAGGAACTAGACAAGTTTTGTTAACTTATCTCAAGTTGAATCAATATACAATAAATAAGTTCATAAAGACTCCACAATTATGATTAAAGTGGTATGGCATACTTTGAAGTGTACAACTGTTCACTGGAATTTGACTTAAATTTAATCTATCATTGAACATTATGCAACTCTTTCTTCAAGTAACAAATGAAACGAGGACCATGACTGTATTAAAGGCTCCTGTTTCGACACCACAGTCAAGACGGAGGACTAACATATGATACTCTTATGCTTATTTCACCTTTAGGCCTCAAACAGAGTGTGGGCATGGAAGAAATAATAACATGCTATCTCACTTTATGCTGAATACTTGTTACTGTTTATTTTTTATCAGCCAAACAAATTGGCAATGTCCTTAATTGCACATTACATTATAATTAATTACAGGGGCAGTAGTTTTATGCAAAATGTTTTTAGTCCATTTTTTCTCAATAAACATAATAGCAATGCTTTTCTTGGTCGTCACTTTATATCCCAGTGAAATTGAAAACTGACTTCGGGAGTTAAAATATACTTTATTAGGCTTTAGAACTACAAACTGCAGCCCAAGAGGTCGGGTGCCACCAAGCATCGTATCATGAGGGTCCCCTTCCTTATCTAAAAAAGACCCAGGATAAACTAATATATTAACTCTCAGCCGGGCGAAACTCGAAATGACAAGAGAACTATCGACAGTAGGCTGATACAGCCACCACAATAGTTTATGCCAAATGTCTTATCTCCAGTATTATCAGAACATCTCATTACTCAACCCGATCATCAGTAATCTTAAAGGAAATTATCAACTATCAAGCAAAGACTACTGGTGTCAATTTTTTAGTCCTGCTTCATGACTGTGTATATAAAGGAGCCTTTAATAAGTCTAGTTCCTCATACAGCAAGTCTAGATTGACTGAATACACATATGAAATAAGGAGCCCAAAAAAATAAATTACGGATGAAGGAACATTTAATTATTAAAATTTTTCATAGACTAAATTTTAGTCTATCAATTTTTGAGCAAACACCTTTTAATCCATCGAAGTATAGGGAAACACAGAGACGTGTATCGCTTAGAACAAACGATAGAAAGGCACATATGCATATATACCCTAGGTAGGATAGGGTATAACTTTTTAATACCATATGGTAGTTGGTTGGGTCTATATGCATATATGTCTTCTTAAAGCATTTTCTAAGAGAGAAACATCCTTCTTGAAATGGATTCGCATGGCTTTACAGAGCATGTTACGTTCGTTTTGAAACTGCTTCTTTTGATTTAATAACCATATCTTGCAATGCGAAACATTTCTGTTCTTTCTCGTGAGATCACTCTAATTATCTAGTAAAGTGCTACTTCACCTGAATATTTTTCTAAGTTCTGTTTGAATCATACCATTTTTACCTTGTATCGCCCGTTAGTACAATGTATGAACGTACCCATTTTTTCTTTTTACTGATTACACCTTTATTCCCCAAAAACTGAATTGAAAAAGAATATAAAGAATAAATTAATTAATAAAATTAAGGGGACATCTGAGATCTGTTTATTCCCTTATTTAGTAATAACTTTTAAACTTGTTAAACTGTGACAAAATTGCTTTTGAATTGTTAATAACTTCCGGATCTGGACGCCAGGCGCTTTTCTTGGGTGTATCATAAACTTACTGTAGCGTATATCTGATAAAGGTTCTGAATAACAAAATATTCTAATCGTATTTAGGGACCTTTAAGTTATATGAATGGGCTTCAACGATCACTTTTTGAAAGTATACATCTGTATCTATTTTTAAAATATTTTCAAATTGATTTTAACTAATTTAGAGGGTTTAGATATATCAACGAATTAATTTCATTACAGTTACAATGGATAATATATAGAACACATGGGTCTGTATGGATGAGCGAATCGAAGGTCTTTAAAATCATTTTATCTATTTATTTCCAAATAATTTTTGTAACGCCATCACAAGTGTATGTTTTTTTATATCTATATGTCTGTTAACTGATAACAGGAAAACATAATTTCAATTTTAATTTTCTTTGATAATTTTGTTTTTTATTCCTAAGTAGAAGTCAAACGTTACAGTTCACCAATACTGCTTGTGAATTATCGTAAAAGCATCAAAACTATGCAAACAAGAATTGATAATTTTTGCGTAACGGTGTAATCGTAATGAAAATGAAAAATGGTCAGTTGAATATTCATATTCTAATCAAATCCTATTATCGTCATTGCCATAAAGGTTAAAAATGTGATCAGTAATTAGGCACCTCAAGACGCGCTATTTGAATTCGATCTCTTAGCTCATTCTTCGTTTTTTAGAGTTGCACTTGTGAAAAAACGTAGGAATTCTTTTAGAGAAAAAATGTTTTGTTGACAGATCCGTTATACATATCGCCCGGATGTAGGATTTAAGTAGAATCAGACCAAAGAATTTATCCCCGACCGTATCTCGTTTGTTAAGAGTTACCGGTTTTGAATACACTTCTTTCCCAAACGCAAACTCTGGAACTATTTTCAGTGCCCTTTTTAGCAGATCGCCTTGCCTTCATTATTTGCCTCGCCCGTAGCCCAAACACTGTGTATCACTTAAATATATCAGGCTATGTTTTCACCAGACCGTAAAACTTAAGGGGCAAATCCACAAACCTATTACTGACAATTAGAAGAAGGCCGAAGGAAAGGGTTATTATGATTGGGGGGAGCTTTTCTGATAAATGCACGCGCGCCCTGCTCTGACAGGTGCACGCGAGATGTCAATTTCACGAGAAGCAGTACTAATTAATGTTTTACCCTTCCCCGAGTCAGTCTCCGCTAAACGAAGATGTGTTTTCTCAACGATATGTCTCATTTGACGAGAAACTCGATCTTAGTGTGCTGTTCTAATGTGCTTTATTTTATGGTAATTTGCGCTGTGGATTTATTCCCGGCGTTTGGGCTAGGTGTAAGTTATTTCGCTACCGGCGGGCGCAATCAGCCGAAGCTAAAGGTTTAATTATCACGACATGCATGAACGAAAGCTTACTCTCTCTGAGGAGTATATTGCTGTAATTTCCTTTCTACCTGACTAAAGGCTTCCTAATTGAGTTTTCGTTTCAAACTAACACAAACTGTACTTTTATAACAATATTTTACGATTCATTTGTGTGGGGGTGAGCTTTTATTACCTACAAGTTTATCTCAGAGAAGATTTGTACGATCTGAACCCATAATCTTACAATAAACATAAAAGTTATGGTGAGAACGCTCATGGTTCTAAAAGTCAGCACCGATGTATATTTCAGAGGAACGGATGTAAATTTCATGTGAAATAGACACCCCGGCGACCCCGGGATACTTTCAGCTTGTCGTACAGGCGCTGTTTGCATGTACATTTCATTCCAATATCGTGCATGCATTTTCGACGCATTCTCCCAGAAACGTGATCCAAAAAAATCCGGTGGTCACTTTACGTTCTGGCCATTTCTGGGTGGTCAAGCGGTCAGTTTGTGGACGTCAACGCTGTTATACACTTCCTAAATAAATTGACCACTTGGGGGTAAACAGTAACACATGTACGCGCTAAACTCTCACGTGTTTTCCATGATGTCTGATTTCAATTTTTGACATAAATCTACAATTTCAGTGTAAAAGCTTGGGAACATAGCGTGACGTTTGCTTGTCTGACATTGCCGTGTCACCATTAATCGGTACCATCTCTCAGTCTCTGGACACGTAGTACCAGAAAATGAATAAATTCAATTACTAGTACCCCAGTAATGCACTACCTCTGAAATGACATCACCGTTTTGAAAGTGATGTCGGATTAAGAAGACTGTTAATTATGACACAATCTGGACATAATATAGTTTTCTGTTGAGAAGTTGTGTTAGCGTCTTTGTCTTTGAAAAATTCATATGCTTCAGTAAAAGACACTTGTAAATGTTTCAATAAAAACTACAAATGCTTTAATAAAGACAAACATTTTTCAATATAAAAGCACACATATTTCATTAAAAAGCACAAATGTTTCATTAAAAAGCACACATGTTTCAATAAAAACACAAATGTTTCATTAAAAAGCACACATGTTTCGATACAAACACAAATGTTTCATTAAAAAGCACAAATGTTTACAAAAAGCACAAATGTTTCAATAAAAATCACACATTCTTAAAAAGACTTTATTTTTTCAATAAAAGAAAGTTTAAAAAATAAATGCATTTTAAACATTCTCAACATTATGAAATGTGTTTAACATATACATACACTTTGAATGTCTTTAACAAACCTTTGCCACACATGGTTACCTTTCCTCAGGTGGGTTAAACTAATAAAACTTGAAGCTAACTTAATCATAAAATTGAATAATATGAATTCAGGACTGGGTAAGTATAGTAAGGGTAAGTAATTTATATCATCTTTCAGTATTCTAAAATCTCAAAGATTTGTTTATGTTGATCAATATACGACATAATGCTTATTTTTTAAATTCTAAAGAATTGCGTCTCTGTGTTAAATGGTGTTCAAATCGTGAGTTAAGTATAGTGTTAGCCTTAAAAATGAAATTCAAAGAAAGAAGAAACTAAAATCACGTTGACGAAATGGGTTCAAAAGGAAGCTGGTATTTAAAGTAACAATCTAGACTTACACATCATAAACTTTTATGGTTCATTCCGGTTTCATAAGGGTTCTTGTGATAGTCAATGTCCATGAAAATATTTAATTTTTTTGAGACATACATAAAATATACATAATTCAAAATTCTAAGAATACAAAATTATGTTTTGTTGTTATCAATATAATAAATACTACTTATATACAATGCAAAGTATAATCATCATATATAAAAGGTATAAACTTGCGGAAGCAAGAGATTGTTTTACATTTTAGAATATAGATGCGAACATTTATAAGCAATAGAACAGCGACATCCACACTCAAGTCCAATTTATGTACATATTCATAGGTCATTTGGTTTTGTTTAAAGAAATAGAGCAGACATCGATAGCTCTTTGATATTTATTTGATATTATTTTAATTTCCCAAAACAAAATTCTAAATAATAACATAGAAATCTGAACTCAGTTGTTTCCTAGTATTTGCAGCAGAGTACCGTTTGAAAAATTAAAATCTTAGCGGAATGAATAGCATTATATGGATAGATTGCTACTGAACTAAGGTGAACTGAAACACAAGAATACATGTATGATATATACAAATTGTCATTTATATTGTGAGTGCAACTTATCATTTTGTGCTTGTTATTGATGACTATATATATCGTCAATATCAAGTAAAAAGTGACAAGTTGTAGTAACTATTTCAATGAATATTTGTACAAGTTAACGATAAAATAAAATTAATCAATTAAGAACTCTTAACAACATTATTACATTAATCAGCCCATCTCTTGTTTTAAAAAACAATATTATCCTTTAGGCGATGTTCTCGATTAATGCTACTGCAAAAATATTGTGACAGATTCGCCATTTGTGTTCCTTTCAATAAGGAGCGTGGCACAAAATTACAATCTGTTAGCCCATTGCGGTATTGAAGTGTCAACCGCATAAACAAAAGATAGCATTTAGTGATACGGTGCAATTGACAAACATTGATCCTCTAAAGACATTCTGGGAGTGAAATGTACAACTCCTATCACCGGCGGATGACTCGACACGCGATCAATTCTCGTATACTATCACGAGTGTCCACGAGACCTCGCTCAATTGAGAGCGATAATTGTCAAAACGTGTAATTGATTTGAGGGCTTTGATTTACCAACACGTTTTATGGTCAAATTTCGATCATGGGGACACTAGCGGTGGTCATTTCCGATTGCGGAATGAATATCGCCAATAACGCGTGAAATGCGTTATTTAACGGGTCAAATGTGTCCACTGCAGCCTATAGAGAAAATGAATCTATTTTGACCGTCGCCTTGCGTCAGTGTGACCTGTGACCTACGTCACGTGTCAAGTGTCGATCTCGCGATATTACACGTGCATTGCGAGAAGTCTTTGTTACCTGATCGCTGGTTGGCTGAAGGTGATTTCCTTGACCTTTGACATGACCTCCTTCAAGGTCACTTCATTGACGTCGCGTCTTATCCGAAAATGTTTCTTAATTATTTGTAAATTGAAAGGATTTAATTAATGATAACATCTTCAGAATTGAAGAGTGTTATGAGTTAATTACTGACTGACAGACAAACGAATTACCTTAAATGGAGGGATCGTGTTCCCAATTCCATTGTAAGTTGACATTGAATCATAATCCACTGTGGAGTGAACCGTTATGTATTGTAGGCTATAGTGGAACATGAAAATGGTTTGGCCATTCTCATCAATATGTTTGGTTATCTAGGTTAGGTCGAAAGCTATTGTTATACATAGCTGCACTTTACACGATCGTTTCTTTCAAAATTGAAACTTCAGATTATGAGATCAACTTATTGAATGAAACCATCTCAAATCACTTGGAGTGTCGCTATTAGTAGTCTATTAATTTCAAATTAAATTGTCTAATTCAATACTATACTGTATAGTTACATGAATGCTTCAAAGAACATTAAAGCAGTAAAAGTAAAGTAATCACATTTACATAATTACATTATCAGATGGGCGATACCAATTGAATGAAAAGTTAATTAAATGATTGGCCCCGTTTTCATGGGTGTTTCAGTCATATCAGCAGCATCCTCTTATAGAAAGGAGAAATCCTGAAAAGCTACCGTAGTTATTAAATGTGAAGAAAGTTCCTCTGAGATAGGAGCATCAGGGATACAAGCACTACTAAACTTCATGTCAATTTAGCACTGCACAGGCGGGTATTTAAGCTTCCAGCCAGGTTCAGACTTCAAAATCAAACTGCAACGGCACCATCAACTGGGCTTCCCAATGGGAAATGATCAGGATTGCGTTTAATATGATCCAAAGAATTGCATGTCACATTTCACGTGACTGTAAGGTATAGTCAGTTAGTACACCAAAAGAGGGTAACCATTTTGAAAACATCTACTTTCAATGATGTTTTACCAGTCCAACGTAACTGAAATATCAGCGGATTTCTCCCTTTTTCTTCCTCATTTAATTTTTTGCTTTTTACTTTAACTTCATTCAATTTCCAACATTTCTTGCTTTCACCTTTTTCAGCACATTGTCCTTCTGTAAATGTTCTTAATATAGTACTACTCGTAAACGATCATGTCGTTCTTTTAGAGTTTTTATCTGCCTTCCTTTGAATTTCCTATGGCTTCTTCATAGGTAGAAGCAAAATAATCCAGCAGCAATTCTTTTTGCCACCTATTTTTCGTATTCTTTGAACTTCATTTTCTTGTTAGTTATTCTTTTTCAGTTTCTGTTTTCTTCTCTTTCTCTACATCTTCGCCGTTTTCAACTTATAAGGGATATCTTCTTTCTATCATTTATGTGACTTGATGTTTCCATCCATTTTAACCTCCACTTAGTTACCCCGTCTCTTACATTGACCTACAGCAGAGATAGTAAAGCCTTGCGACGTATATAATCCTAACGTTCGGGGACAACTTTGTAACCTTTTGCAAATAACTTTTCGTTTTACTTTGTATCATAAACATTTTTGCGACTGTGTCATCACACCATTTTAACAATGTATATTTTTTATCTAATATTGTGTAGATTTTCAACGGTATCCATGTCTCATAAGCCTTTTAAGGCTGGATGTTAGTAAGCATAGACGTGTTAAAAGGACTGGCATTGTATTTCTATAGAATGAAATCTATATGTTAAATGAATTTCTTATTTTGTCTTTATTTTCTGATTTATTTTGTATTCAAATACCTGTCTTAGCATCTATATGCGGTTCACTGTAAAAATCATATATATGGCAAATAACAGATATAGTAATACAATTTTGTGCCATCAACAAATTTCAAATATATGGGAATGACTAACAATTTACATAAAAGAAATCTGTTTTCATACTGAACCTCACAAAATGCATGTGTTCAAGAAACTTTAATAGTACTAAAATGTACATGTGTTTGTAAGATCTGAAAGGCTTTGTATATTATATACTTGTATTCCGCACATTCAAGACTAAGGCTATTGTTTTTTAAATTGATTTTGTATAATGTTCCAAATGTTTTATAACAACATGTGACACGTCAATGAAATATATTCTTCTTCTCTTCTTCTTCTACTTTGATCACTCTTATTCCTATTCCGCCCCTTACCTACACCAACGACGTGTGATAGACTAACAGTCACGGTGTAATCACTTCGAACTTTTGCTGTGGTAAATCCCCAACATCAAACAAAAGACAAAAGATATGTACCTAGAAATGGTTCATTAGTGGTGCTTCTCAGCCTGTGTTCATCACAGCGTCCCCATTTCACACCAGGACCAGCGCCAGGTGTCGCCCAGGTAGATACTACCTGTCTCGAGTGCATACCTGTGTTGGTTTTATTACCTGTTAGGGCTATTGCTTTTCGAGACTCTGTGTAAGAGATTGTTATTATTATGAGATATTTAGGGACGATAGTTTTACTTACATTCATAGTTTTCTTCTGAATGGATGTAAAAGTGTATTGACTTTGTTTAACATTTTGGATTAAATAGTACAATGTGGTTCTTTATTATTCATAATTCGTCGATGTGCTATTACTTTTAAGGATCTCTCTGAGATTCGTAATATAAGCATTTTCATAACAGAAATGTGATATAATGTGGGCGTTTATTTACCAATTTACAAGAGGCATTACTGTTTTATTTTATATTTATAACATTAGTCAAATAATATTTAATGATAAAAGAATTATTCTACCTGTAATTGAAACATTGATGATGTCTTGTAGCCGATAGGAATTATTACGTTGATCTCGTTTAAGAGGTTGTTATTGTTTAGATATCCCCTTGATCCGTACATGATGTACCTAATTTCCCCTTCTATGTCAATAAAACAAATTGTTTCAGTTAATGAAATTTTAATCCTTCTAGTCTCACGTTTTATTTCCTTCTAGCTAATTGCACTTTTTGAGCTCGTGTGTGTCAGAAGAGATTTCGATAGTAAAAAGGTGTATGTACGTTCAAAATTATAATATGTATGGATGAATGTTAAAACATTCGAGATGCCACGCTGCATAAACTTACACAAACTCTGGATCTCTATCTACAGTATGGTAAAGAATCTTCCTTATAACAGAGATGTATGTTACATGAAAAGACGGGTACTTATAACAATCTCATTTAAATCAGATCGAACTAATCACTCATACCACGTTCCGAGTCTGATTAGAGTACTACTTCTTAAGAGGCTCTCAACGTAAATAGATTTTTAAAAATTGAGGCTCGCTAAAATATCAAATGGCGCAGATGGCTACCTAATCTCCTCACTGATTGGCTAGAATGAGAGGTCACCTGACTCGAGCACTAAAGAGCAGCATTCAGACCAGAACCGCGACGAAGAACGAGTTGAAGATCGAATTTATTTCAATTATTGGTAATTGATACCCTCAGCGTAACTTTGCGAAGAATGATTGTAAAAAGTAACATGGCCTCTGCGTCTGATGAAACATCTTTGAGGATTGTTGGAATCCCGGATCTTTAAAATGTGATTGTCATATTGTGTGCTAAAACAGTTTATGCGTCATTCAAAGATAACGTCGTTGCGTTCAACTGTTACAGGATTGTCATCATATTAAGTCATTACAAGAAATTCTCGGAATACTTTACGATATACCATATTTCTTTATAACAAGAATAAAACTTTCCTGATTCACATTCGAACAGCTTACATGTATGCATTAAACGCACTAGTGCACACCAATATTTCGTTAACACAACGAATGCACAGATACTGCATATCTCTCGATATTATTCAAGATCCTCACTCAAGTAATCTACCTCGTAAGTTATTTAACGAATATTTACGTATTCAAGTAGTAGAGTGGATTTTTAAAGACCGGAAGTATTTAATGTTACGTTACAATAAATCCGCGTGAACTACGATATCGGGAATATTAAGATTTTGCTTATGACCAAAAAAGCGGAAACGGCAGTCGCTTTGGTCAATCTAATAGCAATGCTAATGCTGTGTTATTAAATCAGTTTATTTACAACATTGCTTTCATAAAACATAATTCATACTTTAGTCTCAGTTCAGAGTTTAGGTAAATGCAACAGCTGCACATAATAACAGTTCAGCCGCGTTCAACTGTCTATAAGATATCCGTTTTGTGCACAGTTAACCTTAGATTTTTTATATGTCCAAGCCGACAACGGCAGTCAAAATTTGTTCATCGTTGATTGCAGGTCAATTGTAAAGAATTTTAAGTATTTCATTGCTTCGATAGAAAGGTTAAGTGAATGCATAAGTCCTCGTAAACCTCAAAATAGCCAATTTAAACCGTAAAAGCGTGCACTAGTGCCTTTAAGCTTCGTGTTTAACAGAACGTCCTTTGTTTCAATTCCTAGATACAATTTTATTCTAAGAAGCTGCTAGCCTTGACGTTTATAACGTTTTTTCGAAATGATAGAAAATTCAATTATATTTTACCGAATATTTGTGATTATTCATATAATTCATATTCACGTCATGTAAAATTTATTCGAATAATAGAAAAAAACAACTGTATTTTCCTAAATTTTTGTGATTAGTCATATAATTCATATTCATGTCTGTGTAAATTTATATAATGTAAAGAGATGATAAATCTGAATATTTTATTTTATTCTAAAACGTCGACTTTTAATTATTGCAACTGTAAACCATTGTAGGTTTTTCTTCTTAAGGTGTTTTATGCTACACGGATATATGACGGACAAGCATTACACTAGATATTCATGATAATTAATATCAATATTGTTTATTCCCTTAAAGTGAAAGAAAAATCATTTTTTGATAAGTGAAATTGAGGAATTTTCTCAAAACTGGAATAAAAGTTGTTCGTCTTCTTCTGTTTCAAATATTAAGAAGTCATTTCAAGCAGATCTAGTAAAAAATGAAGGCTTCGTCAAATAATTTTTTGAAGTGCTTATATGTTTTTACAAATGAGCAAAGAGTATGCACATATTGGTACACTGAAAAAAATTACCTTCACTTATGTTTGATATTTTGCAAATAAGTTTCCAAAACTAAATAAAATAAAATAAATATTTTAAAAATTGCCCTTAAATAACATAAGGTCTTGATATTAAAGAAACTTCTTATCAATAAATCATTCAAGAAGACTCAATGTTACCAAATTTGTCTCGTTTTACCGCTCAGGTTATCTTACATTTCATTGACGAGTCCAAATGATATATTTATATAAAAAAACAACCTTGTTTCGTTTGGCCTCAAAAACGACAATTTTTCTTTTATGTTTGATAAACTTATTATATACGAATCAGTCAAAAGGCACATAAAGATAGTAAACGTCTTGATGTCCTTCAGTTAAGCTAAGGCGATTTATTCTAATTACACTGAGGGGTTTTGGAGTGACGGAGTTATGTCCCTTAGACCATTAACATCTGGAAGTCTCTTTGAAGAGCACTCTTCGGGCAAAGCTCGATGGTGTTCAAAACCCTTTTCAAAAACGCCATGTTTGGTTGGGTGGGGTTCATTTTCCATTGAACATTATCACAAATCAATGTCAACGAAATATGGGTAAAGTGTAAACAGTTCAAGATCTTAATATCAACGAAATGTGGGCAGAGTGAAAACAGTTCATAATCTTAATTGAATAATAGACGATTATACACCCAATAGAACAGGATAACTGTTCTATTTGCATTCAACCCGCTTGTTAAAGAAATCAAAACGATGTGTATTTACATAATTTCGTTTAAATCTGAAATCGACATGGTTATGCGGGAAGGACGTGTACAAGCGAAACATAATGATTAAATCAATATAAAATAACATTTCGTGTCTTAAAACAGTGCGTGTCAAGGCGCAAAGATTTCAATGTACACGCGTACCTTAGTCCGAGTAAGGCCCCGCCTAACCTGTAAGAATGGAGTGCAAATAGAAGAGAAATATAATTTTCCATCGCCTTTGGCAGTTTACACTGATACAAGGTTGATGGGAAAAATGTGTGTTGCATGTATATTTCACCGGGTGATTGACTGAAATTGACAACCATTGACATGTTTACACCAGGAGTGTTGTGTCCCTACACGGGAAGCGATTCTCACCCCTAGGCATGGTTTGCACGCGCCTGCCTTTGGGGTGAGGGAGGGGGACTTACATACGAATATTAACACAGGACAAGCCACTTTGTTACCACTATTGGCTTTAGCCTCGGGATGTAATGGACGGTAGATATTCGTGAAGCGATGTGAAACTTCATCCAAAAGTGTTATTACGTGTTTACAAAACCAAGTGAGCTACTTAATAAATGTTTATTTAATCAAGAATAAAAGCTGCGAGTCGTTATCTTTACTCAAATACATGGAAATTATTGATACTGCTCGAGAGGGGAGTAAGTGCGATTTGCAAACAGCGTGAAACGAAATCCTGAAAAGAGTCGTATAAGTTTATGTTTATTTAATTACTCTATGATTATTTGGTTTTTTTTTGTTGATTTAAGATAAAAAAATAGATTACATATACGCTTGTTTTACATCTAGCTAAGAGTTGAGGAATATTTATGTTCGTTGATATTTCGTAAATGAGGCAAACATTTCTGACAAAAATGCATTAACATAAAACACGTGAAAAAAATAACTCTTTGATATTAAAAATACTTCATTTTTGCTAAAACACGTGTTTTACATCGACAAGATTTTGGTTGGTTACACCGGATATAGTTAATGAAACTCAAAACATGTGTGATATATCTATATCTCATAACTGACAACATAATTATCGCTAAATGAATGCTATAATGACGGTTAAATTCATTTCTAAGATAGAATCACCAAATTGAAACGTGAATTTCCGTTTTGACGTGTAATGCAACTTATCCATGTCAATTTCAAACTTAACTATGTCAAAAATGTTTTTTCTTGTCAAAAACATTGAATGAAATAAGAACCCACGTGCTTTAGGGTTATGTCTTTTTCCGTAATTGACGACGATGAGTTGTTAATCATTTTCACTTATCTTTAATCAAAGACAACGAAATCGCACGCATCTGGCTTCTTTCTTGCCTAGTGGCGCTTTGTCACGGAGTGGGCGGAGCTTAAGTTAGCTGTCACTCAAAGAAAAGGGCGGGGCTTCCGCGCGAAGCCGGTACGGATCGATAAACGGCTCCTTAGGTCCGCTATCAATTGCACCAATGAGCGAAAAGCACAGCACTGCGTTCCAATTATAGCGGAGAAGTGGCGATTAGGTGGTAAATACTAGCCTGAGCGCCGCGATGATTCAATATTAATGGGGAAGGGCCAAGAAATATGAAAAGTGTTCCAAGATAGGCGAGCAAAACGGTTCATGGTCCGCGAGAAGTAGAGATCGTTTGGCTGACCTCACAGTCACATGCGAACTGCGACAGTAACCAAAGTGGATATTTAGTTCTTTGACTCGGATCCGTGGCAGCATAACCGGCCTGATGATGGCGTATACCCATTTACCATTCCCACCCAGTACGACAAGCTTGCCTACGAATCAGGTAAGATATTGACACAGTTTCGTGTCCATTTCACTCTTGTATATTTCAAGCTTGTCACAACATCTCGTGTAGCCGCTCGGCGGAACGTCGCGCAGGTGTCAACACCGTGACGTCACGTGCTGTCGTGACGGTTTCATATAGTCACGTACGTGTACATCTCCGGTCGGAATTGTCACAAACGAGTGTGGTTAGAACTTTGAGTTTAAATGTCATTTCCACAGACGTTAAGAACATCATCGACATGATGCATTCATGCATTTGAGGTAAATCTTGATATCGTACTTCAGTATGTCTCAACATTAACATATCTAGTTTATATCCTATTTATGTCTGTATTTTCAAGATTTTTTTCAATTGAAGTATATGTGATTGCCCTGTACCGGTCAGTTTGCAAAGAGCAGGTTTTGCTAATATAGCATATTCATATAAATGTATGAACAATTTACTTACTTGAAAACAAGCTAAATAATATGTGTTATTAGAATGTGTGAATTGTTTCAAACTCAGATTTCAAAGTTGACTTATGAATTGTTTTACCTTGGGTTACTAGTTTAAACAATATCTTCATTTTAACATTAAATATTACATATTATTTTTGTGAACCATTTATGTTATGGCCCTAACTATGCTCTGCTTATCAAAATTGGTAATCATTGTTAAACGTATTCATTTGTCGTTCAAGAAGAATTATGTCGTTTCAATACTTATGTGTTCTGAATGCACTTCGTACACAGATAATGTTAGATTAATCTCGTATCAGTTAAGGTCAGGAGCAGTCACCGAATACAATAATTACACTACATGAAATGTTTGTCTATATACACGTTTAATTTAATACATAACACGTGATCTGCGTAAAACGACGTGCCTGTGTTACGCTTATAGTTTATATTTGCTAACATATTGATCACATTATCATTCACTGTATAGGAAATTAATACTTATAGTAATTGATAGAAACAAAAAAAAAATAACTTCTATTATTATTTTTATTATAACATCATTGAATTAGATTACAGAGTTATTTTACTACACCATTTTACACTTCTTTTTCTAGCCAGATATTCCGTTTAAACTTTCTATTAATAATTTGGAGCAAAACGTTTTTACTACTCTTAATCTCTTAATTTGTAAGGTACAATGATAATTCGACATGAAATAAAATGTTACAAATATATATATAGACAAATTGAACAATATGATAATTTTTATCTGTCAAAATATTTTGATAACAAGAAATATGGCATTTCCCCTTAAATGTTACACATAAAAATCTAATAAGAGAAAGTCCTGATATCCTCAGATATAGGGAGCTATTAATAATATCAACCATCGCGTGAAACACGCCATTAATAACCGTTATTAATTATATCTTAGATGTTTCATATCTATCAAAAGAGTCATTCATAACCTCTTCTTGCAGATGAGCACCCCTTCAACAGCCCCCACCCCCCGGGCTTGTTGTGAGAATGGACGCCCAGTCATGACGGACCCCCACACGGGTCAGACTATCTGTTCGTGTCAGTACAGCTCAGCCCTTCTCAACTCTTACCCCCGTCTTCCTGGCCTGACCTCCAACCTCCTCGGTGCCGCCACCCCCTACAGTACTGGGGGTCAGGGGTACGTGGGGTTGGGGTCGGAGGGGTCAGCCTTCTACAGTCCGCTGGTAAGTTATTTTTGTAAAATATTAAGTTGATACGAGTCTCTAGTTTATCCGAAGTAATGTTATATATGTAGTTTTGATGTGCTTATGTATGTACATTGGCCAGTAGACTTAAAACGAAAAAGGAATAGTGCTGTTTACAGTTATGATTTGGTCGTGATCCGATGATTTGAAGTTGTATATCTTTATAAGAAGCATTATTATGCAAAGTGAGTGAAAGTAATTCTTAAAGCCTTCAGATAAGAATTTTACAAAAACAGAGATGCTGTTAGTCTTTGAACAGCAATACCCTGGGATTGTTTAAGAGATCTGTATCATGATTATTGCATGAGGTTTTTAAATATGATAATGTAGGTAATGTAATTTCCTTCTCCTTTCCCTCGTGTCTATTTCCTTGAATCATCATTTCTCCCTGTCCAATGATCTTTTTCTCCCTCTCTCTTTCTCCATTCTCTCTGTTACTTCCTCTCTCTTTTCCTATTCTCTCTTTTACTCCCTCTATCTTTGACTCTCGCTTTCATCCTTTTCCCTTCACAACTTCTCACTTCTCTATACAGTAGAAGTGGAATCCTATTTTCCGCTCTACTACCTCAATGGAGACCGGTTGAGTAGCGTGTTACGATCGCCCAGTGTTAGTGAGGATTTGATAGTGCCTGAACGCCGGGTCCCCCCGAGATCCCCCTGTAGGTTAGAGACAGATCTGCTGTCCCTGTCTCCAAAACACCCCCACCCTCTGAGCTCCACACAGCGATGTCGGAAATATCTTTGTCTAACGTCCCTCGCAAGCCTATTAGCTTACCATCCTTTTCTTATGGAGCTGAACTCGGGACAACTTTATTATCACTAATGTTGCCTATCGTCGAAATTTGTAAGAAAGATCAGTCCAAACATTCAGATCCTACGGAGAAATGCAAATAGACATAAATGCCAGTTCACTGGTAGCCGGTAAGCCTCGCTTTAATCGCATTGCTCGGAGCCGGAGGCTAAGAAAAGTCTGTTTATTAATTCGGTTACCCACAGCTAACGCGATCACACACATAGCCAAGGAAAGTAAGGGGCAACATCTCAATAACGTCGGCTTTTCTCAGGTATCGCATTTCATCACTATCACAAAAATCCGTCATTTTTCAGCCCCCTTCTTTAAACACACATTTTGACACGGGTGATATACGGGGCTTCCTTCTCTGCTGAAAACTTGGAATTCTTTGTGTAACTTTTCAACACATTTCATACCGCCTTAGAGAATATGTTTAAATCCTGCCTTCTACCAGGTGACTTTCATTAAGCTAATTTACATCTCTTGACTTCCGAGTGTTAATTCTGAGGATCGTCTTTTCCGATTTCGTTTAAGAAAATGTTCTTTTTGGAGGAGCGGTTTTCGTTGTCTCTCTTGTCGTTTTCCCACGATAAGAGACAAAGATTAATGAGTATGAAACTATTATGCATGACTTTGTGTCATGGGGCAAACCTTACCCTAGATCCTTACATAGACTTTTGAGGTTTAGTAACAATTGTTGAATAAGTAGTCTGTATCTTATTCTTAACTTTAAATGTTAAAATTGAGAAGTTTCTGGCGTATTGTTTTCTTAGAAATTTGACAAGTGATCACATTTGTCATATCATGATTTCACCATTGAAACCTAATTCAATCCATCATATTTTCAAATAATGTTTTGATACTTTTGAAAAGTAGCTGAGATTACAGATACGTATCAAAATGATCAAATGTACTTTACATGATACTCTTTTAATTATTTCATAATAATTGCAATTCATAAAAAGGCTAATCTTGAATTTCAACACCGATTTATATAAAAAAAAACCATTGAAAAATGTATTATGTCTCCATGGTTTATTTCTTTCTATAGATACACAACTTAAATAAAAGAGATTATTCAGTAAAAATATTCTCTGTGCGATATAGGGAGATCATGACTTTATTGATAATTTATAGAATATTTCTTATATATGTGTATGTACTACACACATACACATTAGTAATGCCAGTATGACATAAATTGAGTGTTGCATCAAAAACATGTTTGATATTTTCTAAAATTCATATCAAATGGTTAATAGATGTTTTTAACAGTAACTATTTTCGATGACTGTGATTGGAGTTTATGGATTAAAAAAAGTATGAAAAAGAAATTTGTGTATAAATAGTTTTATGAACGTGATCTACAAGGATGTAGATCACAGGATGTATACTGGACAAAATAACTTAGAGATATTGGAGTGTTTCAGGTTGATATTTTAACAGTCTGTCAATAAATGGACATATCCTGATTAACAATTTCAATATTTCCGATTCCCCTAATAATTTGTGTCCAGTATATTATTTCATCATCTAATATGACTGAAAGAAACACTAGGTAACTACATTCGATGATGTATTTTCGAGAAAGAATTAATATCATTTTTTTCAGATGATATTTACACATATCTGTAACCAAATAGATACGAGATTTCCATATATACTTGAAATTAACATTACAATGAATCAAATACCATAATAGTTTTGCGACACCAAGTTTTATTTTATTCAAATGTTTTATGCTTCATAGATCAGTAAAATTATTTGACTGATCAATCAATAAATACTTTCTGAACAAAAAGTTTGATAAATTGCATAAACAAAACTATTTGATACAACAAAATGATACAAACACATAATTGCAAAATTATATTTTTGAAACTGGTGAATCGTGATTTATACAATGTTTGACAGACCTTCCTACCTATAATATCATCTTTGCCACAATTACTGACACATATCACTAACCCCCTCCCCTCTACCACACAGGGTGGCCCGGGGGCTAATGTGAGGGACGGGACAGAGGCGTGGCGATCTCTAACACAGCCTGCGTTTACTTACGAACCGTCTGTGGGATTCTACCCCTATGGTGCAGGGTAAGTAATTTTTTATTTGTGATGTTATTGATGAAATAGTTTGTTTTATACAAAATTGTTTTCTTGCTTAAAATTGACGTGATTGTCAATGAGGATTTTATGATAATTGGTGATTAGTTTGTTATGCTAATTTTCTATATGATTTAAATTTTCATTTGTAGATTTTTTTTGTCTGAAGATATCTGAAATGTCTGATGCATATCACTACTAAATAAAAGCTTATAGTAAATAAATTATCTCCTATTTCCATGATAACTGATACTCATTATATTTTTAGATATCAATTAAAGATTTATGAACTGTCTATCGTCCAATCTTATATCAGATCAGGAAATGTCCTGGTGTCATCATTTTATGTATGTTATTGTTAATACAACAAAGGTAAAATACTTCTCACTTTAGAATCTTATGAATTCCGAATGTCACGGTACATTTAGAGTGGAAGTTATTCGGTGATTTTTACAAAACGTATTTGCTCACCCCTACTGTGTATCTTAACGGGGTTCGCTTGTCTGCAGACATTTGTGTCTACAAAATTTGAAATAAAATTTAATCAAGCATAAGAAATAATATCCTCAACCGACATTATCACTCGTTGAAAGAGCAAACGGGCATGCTTTCCACGACTTATTGGGCGACGCATGCTTTCTGCATGCACGCTCGCTTTTATCCTGTCAACGAATTCTAAACATGATGTACTTTTCACTAGCAGTTGTTTATTTCAAGCAGCTGAACAGTTAATTTTGAGTTGACATCAGGCGCCTTTGTAAAACTTCCTACTAATTTAAGAAAGATTATTCCCCGACTTTGTTTGAATCAACAGACGAAGTGAAAACCACATATACATAGTATGTATTTTGAATTGAGTTGTCAACAGTTCTGTTTATAATCCTTCTAATTTGTAAAACCACTGTAGCGAAATGATTTGGATTATTTGTTTCACAATTCAAAATGTCATCAAGTGTCGTTGATATAGTTATGTAAAATTAGGATAAATGCTACTATAAATTTTATAGTTCTGTGTCTTCAAAAATATCAGCTGTCATATCAAATATTATTTTCATAATAATTTACAGTTAAAATGAAATACAAATAGTATGTACATAGGTAATGCCTTAATCATTAATTATTCAAATATGTAATATATGATAACAAATATATAACAAAATTATTCGAAATGACGTGACGTTGAGAGTGTCAAATTTGTAGCCGATAAATATCAGGCAAACTACAATGTTTATAAAGCGAATTAATCAGAAGCGATGTAAATGACATGTACATATCAAATGCCCATGTGCTCCACCCTAGTTCTTTATCTTGTATGTTTCACGTCAATCAATCAACACGTGTCGCGCCATGGTTCCGATATTATCAAACAAAACCCTGAATATGAATTAACATCGCTACACATTTTACTATAATGTACATAATCTATACATTTAATCCATAAATCAGTCGAAATGAATACGTTTTACCACTCTTGCACAAAGATATCTATGTTTTAAAATAACTTTTCACCAACATGATACGTATAACGCGATAAACAAATGATATTATCATGATTGATAATGTTACGTGAGAAAATAGGATATATTTCATGACAGTATCTTGTCTCATTATACAATAATTATTTTTTGGTGATGTTTTTGTATAAGTGATTTTGTAGCAGTAATTTTAGTTTGAATCTAAAAATGTAACCTTATTAAAACTACTAAAAGTGATATTCCAAATATAATGTAGTACTCGTCATGTTAAATACGATACTACTACTACTACTACTACTACTACTACTACTGCTGCTGCTGCTGCTGCTGCTGCTGCTACTACTACTACTACTACTACTACTATTCCTTTTACTACTACTAATACTACCACTACCACTACTACCACTACTACTACTGTCACTACTACTACTACTACTACAATTGCTACTAATATTGCTACTGCTACTACTGCTACTGCTACGACTACTACTTCTGCCACTACCACTACTACTTCTGCCACTACCACTACTACTACTACTATTACTACTATTATTACTACTACTACGACTACTACTACTTCACCAAAAATTATGTACTACATGTTCTCTGTTATCTGAAAAGTGTGTTTTCATGCTTTTACAAATTCATTTACATATTACTAACTCACGGTGAATGTATTACACAGCAACTCTTTTGATATCTTTCAAACATAATTTCAACTTACATTCGTTCCTGAACAAGTTTTAAGGATAACCATCATTATCTCTATCTTATGTTGATATTATTTGCTTCATTAGTACAAATAAACGGTGATAAACAACGACTGTCAATATTTAAGGTTTCTTTGTAATTTTGATAGTCATAACGTAATTAAAGATGTACAGACGTTTGATCAAGCCACCATAATAGCGCTGGTAATATGATAATGGAAAAACGTTTTATCGGACTATGGGATGTATAAGTAATTAAAACTAAACTAAACTGTTATATAATTCTACAGATGTATATTGCAACAGCAGTCGCGCCTTATCGTCTAGATTGCATGCGTCGATAACGATTAATGAAATGAGCAAGCTTACGGATACAACTGTCCGCATTCTACCATTTCATAGTTGTACATTTCTGCTTACATAGTCCGGGCTGATAACATCTCGGTAGTTCACAGACCGACCACTTCCTGGTTGCGCATTTCTGCATGCATTGCACGTGTTGCAGGTGCAGATACAATTTCAGTCGTGCAATTATCAAATGCTGATAGTTGTGCATTTTCAACAAACTTTTCACGTACAGATATTATCTCGCTTGTACGAGGGTCGACTGTTTATAAGATGTTCATTTCTTTATGCATTCCGCGCCGTGCTCCAAGATGCAACAGACATATTGTGTTGATTGTACATACACAGATATATTTATGTCTGTAACCCTTTAACGGCTATTAACATCACACTGATCGTTGTAATGTATATCTTCTTAGAAATTAAGCCATGTCTATTTCTTTTAAGTATGTCTATAGCAAAGCGTGGTAGAGTGAATCATGTCTTTCATCTCGGTGTAATGTTCCGTGCAAAACATTGTGAAATATATATGTAACAGCCGCGTGCCCCCTCATAGACAATATAACATCTAAATGGTGATATACATCGATAGGCGTACATTTCGATGCTTGTATCTTGCATTTTATGTGAACTCGACTTTAAAGATTCATAAGGGCTGTAGAGTTGATATGGCCGTTGTGTAAGGTCTTGTCATCAATCATAAATATATCTGTGTATCTCTATTTTACTTCATATTTTTAAACATTTGTCTTTCTTTCGATATTGTTTGCACTGTCTTTATTTCCTTCATTCATTCTTCTCTTCTTCATTCACCGCTCTCTGTCTCTATTTCTTTCCCGTTTTCTTGCTCTTGGAACATTTCAACCGTAGCTATTTGTATTTACTAGTCTATATTATATATACTTCTTTATCTATCTATCTATCATCAAATACAGACAACATCAACTAGTGAAAATGATATTTTACTTACTCTGCTTGGGGTACATTTTACAATAGATGCATGGAAGTGAATATTTAGGAATTATAATCGATTACAGTCCATCAGGAAATTCAACAACACCCCGTTCATTAAACTTTGCCCATGTACCTGATATTCCTGTACAAGATGAGTAAAGCTTCAAAATACCTTTCTCTACCCTTTAATTGAAACCACCCTTAACTTTACAATCCATCCGTCAAACATTCCAACACTACCTCTCTCATAAACCCCTTCGCCCCAGCCAACTCTCCCCATCCCATGATCTATTTCTCCCCCACCCTCACATCCCAATCTTACCTCATCGTCCCCAGTTAAATGCTGCAATAAACAAGAAATATACACTGTCAAAACATCTCGTCACATCCTGTCGTGTATGTAATGTACACCACGTGCTTCACGTGCGATGTAATGGCAACTCGGAAACGAGGCCTACTCCGCTCAATTATGCTAAATTGTCTGTCTGCTGCGCTGTTACATTTGCGCTAGGAGGGGTCGCTGGTCTAAATTAGAGTGAGTTGTCTAAGGGTTACGAGAGAAGTTATTTTATGTGAAAAGTATTACTGCAAGATGCAACCCTGTCAATCAAGACGGTGTTCAAATTTGACAGCTCTATCACGCCTAATTAAAAGTCGCGGAGAGTTAAGGGATCCCACAGGTTTTATTGTTCTATAGTGTTTCAATATGTGAAAGATATACCAGGACAGAATATCGTCTCTTCAAAAGTGAACAGAAAAATATTTTCAGATCTAAATCATGACTTGTGTTGTGTACTTTAACGGTGTAAACATAATATTTCAGTTCATTAAGACAACGTAATGTTATTTGAAATATCGTGCTGCAATGATCCTTTGAACTTATATCATTTGACGTGTATAGGATTGTTGCATAAAGACAATACTGACATCTAATATTACGTTTTGAGATTCAACTTTGCTTCTTAATAAGGTAAATCAATTACTCAATTGTTAAGTTGGAATAAAACGTTTCTAGTCAAACGCTAAGCAAACAACAACAAAAACACAATAAATGGGTTTAATTAAATTATAGTGACCCCGCAAAATTATTACAAACGTGACATTCTGATCATGGATTTTTTCTATTGAATTATTTTTTATTGATTTTTTTATATCCATTAAATAGATTCATATTATTTCTTCATGGAATACGTTGTAAAATAGTCAGTTTTTTCAAAGTATTGAATATAAATGAAAGCTGTTTAAAAGATTTAAGATTTCATTTCTTTCGTTACAGCTATGGGGGCCTTGACTTGAACGCCAGGCGAAAAAACGCTACCCGCGAAAGTACCAATACATTAAAGGCATGGCTACAGGAACACATAAAGAACCCCTACCCCACGAAGGGCGAGAAAATCATGCTCGCTATCATCACCAAAATGACCTTGACCCAGGTCAGCACGTGGTTCGCCAATGCCAGAAGGAGACTGAAGAAAGAAAATAAGATGACGTGGTCACCAAGAAATCGGGGCGATGATGATGATAATTCCGGCGATGAAAGAGACGATGACGATGATGAAAAAAATGATGAGAAAAATGAAAGAAAAGGTGAGAACATGTTATGTGATATTATTTACATGTCATTGAGTTTTATAGGGAATTTTTATGCATTTGGAAAAGAGAAATACGTTTAAATGGATAGAATGACTTTTGGATAGTTGAAATTTTGATAGAGAGGTTGCTTTTGAGGGGAAATGAAGAGACGAATCCCACAATAATAAATCATGTATAAATACCTTAGATGAATCAACAGGAATATCTCCATGAATACCCTTCTCAATGGTGTGAGGAAGACATAAGCAAATGAATGGTTGAAAAGAAAAACGTTACTTAGGCAAAGAAGAATAAATATGTTAGTTAGAAAATACAATTTTCTACGTTATGTCTGCATAAATAATACATACCGAAAGTGATGACAATAAGACACAAGGCAATTAGTGACACATGATTCATCAAAAGAAACACAAACATGTCAAAGATCGCTTTTATTATTTTCGTTTTCTCAAGAACAGCTTTGAATATATTTTGGATTTTAATCACATAGATGGATTATTCATATCGCATTATTGGTTCAGCAGGCAAATATATATCCCATTTCAAATCACTCAAATTAGCTTCTTTAATGCACAAGTGATTACAAAAATGGAAAACAAATATTCTTAAATAAGGAGATATGCAAATATATAAACAGCATATCTTTAAGTCATACTTTCAACATAATACGACCCGTATAAATTTGTCGGGCATGGCATTTTTGAAAATATTTTAAAAGGTTCTTTAAGCCGATTTATTTGGCACGTTTTGTACAGACCGATATTTGAATTTTAAAGCATATTCCGCTTTGAGTCGCATTAAGCCATTTCCATAAACCACTTAAACAAAGCAAATATGGTTTCTTTAGCTCGTAAAAACGCCAGTTGGAAAGCAGCCCTGTGAAAGAAAATAATGCCCCATGCAGTGAGATCGTACGGTGTATTTTTAAGGCATTGTCGGCGTTTAAAGGGAGGGGGTCATTGTCTGATTGTCGGGGGTGGGTGATTTGGGGATGATACGTTCCTTTAAAATGGAAAGATTTTCAATGGGTCAAAGACTGTCTAATCACAAGTCGCAGATTTTATTCTAATGTCATTATTCATATAAACAATATCCAGCTTTCGTTACGACATGCCCATCAGAAGCTATTGTCACAAACTCCAAACAACCCCATGCCGTTCTTGGCAGCGCACGCTAAATTATTTCTTGCGGGGTCTAAATGAACCCTTACACAGAAGCGCCGGTGTAATAGGCCAAGGTTCATTAAAGGGGCTGAGGCTTTCTAAGGGGGCTTTTGATAAGGGTTTCTTTTATCTGTCATCCACACAAAGATTATCATTATCGTAATCATCAAGTTGGATGAACGGGTTGAAAGTTTTCGAATACAATTAACCCATCCCAAACAAACGCACTCGGCTAGTGGCGCGTGTAAAATGTGCACGCTTGTCACGGGCGGCTGAAATCTCGATGATTGACATCTCGCAGTGAAATTGACATCGTCACGGCTGTCGATCGCTAGCGATACCCGATGGGTGTTATTGCTTCATGCGGGGATTTTCAGAGGGGAAATATCCGTTTTGGGAATACCCCTTGTTTTAGTCATGCAATAACTATTAGATAGCAGGCTTTTAAGTGCAACTCTGTTTTATTCATTAAATAGTTTATAGGTTAAAGGATAAGAGATGCATACATAGGCAGTGGCAACCCTATTGCTTTCAGAATATGTTTTGTTAGCAAGATCATGTTTTTTTTAAATTTAAAATAAAATCTTACTGAAGTAAAACTACATGTAAAATATCTGCATTCAAATTATGTGTCACGATGTACATGGGATAAGAGTGATTTACAAATAAAATATTCACATTCAAAACTAAATCAATATTAGTCAATTCATCGAAAACAAATCAAGAATTAAAACGTTAAATAATCAAAGGACCAATGGGAAACTATTAAAATTCATTTTAGATTACTTTTAATCTTATTTTCTGAAACCAGAGCGTCTGGCTTTTAAATAAGAACGATTATCTATGTAAATTTGTTGTAAGTAACTGCCGCTAGGGGGAGTGATAAGCTCCGTGCACCGACTTTGAGTTATGTTTGCCGACGGAAGATAATTTCGTTCTCATATGACCAGATTGGCGCGAAACAGCAAATATTCCAAATGCTTATAAGGGGCCTCCCTCTGTTCATAGAGCGGGCTATCTATAATGTTTACATGCCACCGGTAATATATGATAGAAATAAATACGGACGCTAATTATCACAGTTTGTTGCTATCAGTTTACTTTAAAATTGGGGAACAGGAATGGATTTGGGAACGCTTTGGGTTAGATATTTGGATTTGAATTGAATACTATTTGGATTTTTATTTTCATTGCAAATTTGGAGGTGATACTTGTTTATTATTTCTTAATGATAGAAAAGAATCAAAATAAATCTATTTTATTACTGTAATTGTATTATATTCTAATGCGTTCTATTCTTAATTTCTATCTTTCAGTAGAAATAACTCTCAGAAAGAAAGAAAATGATACTCAACATGAAATTGCCGATGTTCGAGTGATAATATGATGCTGTAATAACCAGAAAATCATATTTCTAACAAAAAATAACCAACCTGACAACCATTTTCCCGAAACCGTTACAAACTCTTTTATTAAATCGTTTCACCGTTAGGATCGTCGCTCCGGTTCAACCTCGGTGATAGAAACGAGTTATTTCAATAGCATTGATAACCGCTGTTAATAGCTTGCAGAGGCAAATGCTGGGTTTTATGTTCCTAGGGTCAGTTAGCGCGTATTTATCTGTGGGAGCTGCGAAAAGATAAATTCGCAATATTAATGATGTGAGAATGTTGATAGTTCTGACAGAGTCTCATTAAATGATACTGTCGTGCTGGCTCTAGCCTCCAACTAACCGATGCCAGTCCGTCTTTAATGTTTGCCTTTCCGTCTAAATTATCACTTACGCATAACGTGATGAATATACTCACTACGGGCTCTGATAACCTGCTTTTGCGCCCTGGTTAGGATTTATGACTAATTGCAACGTCAATTTGTACAACCTTTCCAGTTGTTGATTTTAATTTTACTGTATCTTAACTATGATACTTATTGAATAATATTTTTTTGTCACTTATTATCTACTAGTATAACATGCCACTTCATATAAGTATTTTGTATGTTGGTTATTACGATCGAATAATTCTTAAATGAGAACAAACAACATGTGATTTATGTGAAAATACATGTTTATATTCTTGTTTACAGATAGCCTTGAAACCAAAGAAGAAGAAATCGACGTTGAAGTAGATCTCAGTCTCGATCTAGGACGCGAGAAGGTAAACAATTCCGTCGTCAAAACAACAAAATGTGCCAGTCTATTCCAAGACGACGATTGTCTCTCTCCCGTTCCTAGCGTTGGTGAGGATTCCAGAAGTCGGTTATCTCCCCCTCAGTCACGTGACTCGGACTCATACAGCAGCCAATCAGACTGCGAGCATGATTCGCAACAGAAACCAAAAATCTGGTCCGTTACAGACTTCTTACACTCTTCAAAAGCTGTTGCCCCGAATTCAAAATCTTGTGAGAAAAATGACTCTCTTCGAAGTGGGAATTTGTCAAACGGACTGGACACACATACGGGTAACACAACACAAAGTCCCCTATATTCGTCATACCCACTCCCCGGGTACTCAGCGACTCCACCCGGACTCACAAACTCCTTCCCTTACTCTAACCCTAGTCAAGGTATAGGCAAGGTAGCCCGACCTCAGTTTGGGCGGTTTAACCCTTACCCGTCGACTCGACCCACACCGGCAGATTCCGTGTTTCCCACCCCCAGAGATTTTAGCATAGCACGAGAGGGTGAGTGAAGTGAACCATGTCACAGTGCCAATAATTGTATATAAAGACTCTTTATTTGTGTTTTATTCTGTTTAAATAAATTGTTGAAATCCGTCAATGTAGCAGTGTTTTTATTTGTAGTCTTACTGTTTCCGTTTGCAACGTATTATAGAATATAGAAAAATCTCATTAAAATTAGGTCAAGCTTAACATTTGCACCTCGCTAAAGTGATCGACTGGGGTAATGTTTCATGGCTTTAAAACTCCAGTCAATCAGCGTAGGGACTTGGACATTGAAATGATGACGTTAAATAGCCAAAACATGGCCAGATCAAAGCGAGCTGCAAATGTTAGGTGAATACAGATTTTAATGAGATTGAGAAATAGTGCCACTTTTAGTTTCAAAAGATTGACACTTGCTTATAAAAATCGATTGTTTTATTAATTCATGAATAAAAGATTTAATCTATCAAAAATTTCAAACAAGCTAGCAAAATCAGATTTACCCTCTGCAGTATCGCTGTCTCGGCTTAGGGTGAAATGGGTGCGATGTTTTGGTAAAGTTTATATGAACTGAGGTGAATTAGTGTTTTTAAAAGTTCTGAGTCATACAAGTATAGTTGTGTCACCGAGGACGTTTTGAATGATAGTTCATACACAAGTCATGTTTGACGTCGTAGCATATTACTTATGATAGACATGGTAACATTTTATTTGGATGTTTTATGATCATATTATTATGTGACGTTAATATTGATATAAATACACTTGATTTTTCACCTAATATTAAATGAAAATATCAATTTTCATGTTCATATCATTGGAACTCAACTAAAGAGCAATCACTATATTACTTCGAATTGAAATCTGTCAATAATATAATTTTTCGTTTAGAAAATCTTTGTGATGATGACATAGTTTCATAAGGACTTTAGTTAATGGATAACACATAGGAAAGTTAAAAACTTCGGGGTATATGCTTATTCCATCATCAGGCGGGATGGTGGGAATAACAAAATTATAATTAGAACTTGTTTTATGACAGATCAAGAAGAGTGTATCTCATCTGGATGAATATAAGTATATCAAGACAAATTTTTATCATATGTTGGAATATATCAACTTGAGTAATTTGTTAAAAGAAATTTGACCAAACAAAGATCATAGAATATCAGCTAAATCATTAAATAGCTAGTTCAAGAAGACTCGTGTTTCTGAGTAAATGTTCAGTAAGGATAATTATATAAGTAAAGACGGAATATTCAGATAAAACTTGTCAAGATTATTTTTTAAAAGAAAATATCTCTGTATATTACCCTTTGCATATTTTTTAGGTAATATCTGGGACATATGTCATTGTTCACAAATTATGATTATTTCATGATAGAGCTAGATGTTAACATATACAGCGACACGTTAAAAATAATAAAAATATATATATTCTATTTTTTACAATTTCTTTATTTCGGTGCAATTTATTCGAAATATTAGGAACAATATCTGGAACATAAGTTTAGAAACAACCTGATTAAAAGTCCTAACAATGGCATATGATATATGATATAATTAATTGACACACATAAAATGTAAATGTGAATGTTATTGTTGTCACTCTATCACTGTCGAGGTTTTGCGTCCACTGTTCCCTAACATTAAACATATAAGGACACATTCCTTCTGCCAATGTCAATGAAATGTCTTCAAAAGTCTATGAATTTCTAATTCAGGGAAGGATAATGTTTTCATGTACCCATTAATATTTATTTAAAAACAATTATGATCTGACTTCAAAAAATAAATTTCCATATCTTGACGACATAATCTTAATTTCAATATTCAAATTTCGACAATTAAAGTAAAACATATATGTACATATGTTAGCATTTAAACTGAAGATCAACTTGGTATTTGTTGCATGTTCAAGTGTACGTATAAGATATACTATCGCTAAATACATCTGTGGAATTGATCGGGCAGAGCGAGACCATCCTTTCAGTGTTCAGTGATCACCTGTAGCTTTAGTAATACTTTTTTTTTTATCAAATTCTGAGACTAATGTCTTATTGAAGTCTGTTATTTATTGAACTCTCTTATGGGGCTTATCTTTTGAGTTCACATCGGTGTTTTTTTCGAAATCTAAACGTTTTTTCGAGATCAATACTCAAACACTTAGCAGCCAGGGAACTGCCACGTCAAATTTACCAACATTGTCGTTCGATGACGTTTACCACAGTGAACCTAACTTTGCCACTTTGTAGGGATGGTAAAGTCACTAACAATGATGCGCCTAGTGGCGACCCGAGTTGTATACTCTCAAAGCTAAATAGTAAATTTAGCCCAGTTATGAAGAGAAAGCCTCATTTAAGCAGCTTACATGTAGCTATAAATTGATGATGTTAACCTTGGCATATATGGATAAAAAACAACACTCAAACAAAGGTTTTGTCGCATGTGAAAGTGGCTAGTTTCCTGTTGTCTTTTTTTCGGTTTAATGTATATTTGACCTTTTTTATTTTCAACAAAAATATCATTGTAATCATGTTGAGAATATGTAATCATGTAGAGAATTCTATTGAGAATATGTCGGGCAATGCGCTGTTCCTTATGACATTCCTAATTGCATAACATGGACAAAATTGTGGTATGAGTTGTAGTACACAAGTTGAGTATTATCATAACTTGATTTTCATTATTGTATCAGATTCAAAAACGTCTCTTAAATTAAATGGATTAAAGAAGAAGCTGAATATAAATAGAACTTGTCTTACCATCGATTACAATTCTTATAAATCATGTTAAAGAAGTTCACAATTCAGAGAACTTTATGTCCGTAGTTGTCATTCTAAACGAATTTTCAAAGACTTTGTGAAGCATTTATGAAGTTAGCTTTCTATAGGACTAAAGACCCGTCACCAAAATAGATTCTAAAATGCATCTTATGTAACTAATGTATTACTGAAAACTTGACATTTTAAAAAAGCTTTGTGTATTATATTTTCAAATGCCCCTGTTTTAGTATTAAGGGTCAATGTTTCCGATATAATATCACACAAAAGTGTTATTCAAAACAAATACGCCAAAGTTGTTACCGTGGGTTATTAATTATAATTATAATTATAATTATTGGAGTTATATATATAACTCCTTCCTCACCTTCCTCATATATCAGGTTACTTCCCTTTAGTTGTGTTCACAACCACCCATCTGTTCTAACTATTTATAAAATTAGTTATTGATTGAATTTCAACATCAACATAAAACACCTTAACTAAAACATATATTCGCGTTTGATGTTTGTTGACGGTAATATACCCATTTATACCATATTTTTTAATATCGCAACACTGCTTAACGCTAGCTGTATACAGTCCTTCAGGGTTAAACGCTAGTCCTGCTTCATGACTGTGTATTTAAATAAAAGCCTTTAATACAGTCTAGGTTCACATTAAGCAAGTCTAGATTGACTGAAATTAGGAGCCCGAAGAAAAGAATATATAGATGAAGGAACAGTCAATTATTAAAATATTTCATAGACTAAATTTTAGTCTAGGTTAAACGCCTATTTGTTTCGATATCATCGGAACTAAATATATATGTTTTGATCTTACTACATGTATCTAGTCCATAATTAACCCACATATCAAAGGATATTAGCTTTACGCCTGCTACCGAAAATATATACTTATCGACAAAATATACAACATATTATAGCTTGGATGTAAAAAAATATTTATAAATAAAATATCATCTGAAATAAAGTTATTTTTCCCTGTAGTTCGAGGGTTCATTTTTATGGAAATTTATGATAATCCTTCGATAACTTCACAATCTAATGACAAAATTATTTTTAAATTACACTTTAAAAGTAGACATTAAAGAGAAAATGAAAGCTTTTGGGCAGCTGAACAGTGAAACTTTCTGCAACTGACGTCGGGTTATATTGACTTTATCGAGTACCCCTTTATGTAACGCGGGCATTCCTGGTCGGTTAGTTTGTAGTCTTTGTTAAGTTGTATAATGTCATTAACATAAGATTGGCTATCCAACGTAATCCATTATCAGAACTACAAATATAATATTTGCTGCGAAAAGCGTTGTGAAATCAAATAATGTTTTTGCTGGAGCATAAAACAAGTTTTCAATTATCTTACAGACCCTTAAAAGGTATGGATTTCTAATTGAATATGTCGCAACGAAACTACAATTTATTTTGCAATTTGTAAAATTTGATGTTAATTTCAAGGAGTGTCTTCAGTCATTACAATGTAATTTGAATGAAATTTGTGATTTTAATTGATTCAGGTTTTTAAAATAGTGTTTAAATTGAAAGTTTAGATTCTAATCCCCTACCCTTGTTATGAATTGCAAATTATCTTTTAAATTTCTAAGGTAATGAAATGTCGTTTGAGATTGAAATACACCAAAAAAAATGTAAGGTCGAAGAGTCTATTTATCTAAATAAGACATGTATATTTTATTGATTCTTTCGAGCAAATAAGTTAGTTTACAGTACCAGCCTTCAACATAATGATTTATCGGACAATTATTACAACAAAATACGATTAAATGTGTATATGTAAAAAAACATTACAAACTCAGTAGCAAACATTTTCAATTATAAACAATTCATAAACAAAAAGTCAATACAGAAAATATAATCGTAAACATGGGAACAGGAAATGTTTTGAGCATGTTTCAAAAACGTCCCTTCAGAACAATAAAATTATTTCCAACATATTTCCCAAACACAGTGACATACAGAGCCAGTGAACCATGAACAAGAGCGTTCCGATTCATTAGCACAGGAGGAAATGCCCTCGTAACAATAATTGATTTCGTGATGAGAAGCAAAGAGTCATCGAATTATTTTATGAAAGGCAAAGAGTCGGAGGATCATTTTATGAAAGGCTGGGATTCATTGAATCATGTCCCTCTTATTGGGGACTTGGTCCGGATATGAAATTAGAATGTTATTATTAAACGCGCACGTCAAAGAGAACAGCCTTAATTTGCCCTAAGATCAACCACGCGACAATGATGCGCGTAACCTATGGTACGGGCAGGATCCATAATGTTTTGATCTATCTAAGGTCCTCTATCCACTTGGGACTTCTTTCGGGGAATCGGGATGTTTCTTTTTGAACACGCTTCGCTTATTCGTAGCGGATTGCACTCGTGTGTTCTGTACGGCGTTTTTAGCTTTTCATTGGGCGTGCAAGGGTCGGCGGATCAAAGGCAATAAGCTCCTATTCGTTCATGTTTTTCGATAATCTTCGCATTCTCTGACTCTCGCTACAATGCGCGTTGCGGATTAGCTCAATATGTTACAAAAGTCATATTGCTGAATCCGGGAGGGGGTTTGCTAGAAAGGGAGCCCCTCGTTTGAAGTTGGGGGATGAAAAAAAGCCGGGTCGCGAATTACATGGCTTTTTTCACAATTAAAGTGAAAATGTTTGATTGAGCGTTGTTATAATCCGGCATGACTTGCGCTATCGCAACCCCCCGTGTAACCCCCCTTCGCAGGTGTTCAAGGGGACATGGGTACATTCCCTTCTTTCTTTTGTAACGCCGACGGTAGAATAGGTATAGAGCGAAGCACTGCTAGTATCTCTTTATTACTGACAATCGCATGGAGGCGTTATAGGATGGGAACAATCTTGGTGATATTCGGACTTTCAGTTTAACAGTTTGATCTTCTTTGATATCTGCAGTGGTATGTATGTATTCAATCCAGGGGGTATTTTGACTTCAAAAAACTATCATTTACTGTAATACGATAGTTTTCAAAATATTGAATCGGTTATGTCATATTGATAGATAACATTAAACCTTATAAATCATGCAAAACGACTGATTTCGAAATGAAATCAGTATGATTTATTGATTAGCACACGATGCTGTCATTTCGTGTCAATTCAAAAGTTTTAAGAAATAAAAGTTTCATGCAAATTCAAAATTAATAGGTGAATGAAATATTTAAATTGGAAGCGTTTCTTCGTGGAATTGAAATACGTTTGATTTCTCAATCAAAAGAGTATAATTTTTTCTAAAACTCTGCAGACATCAATGATAGACACATATAAATTCACATCATATTATAAGTTTATTTTTCGTATTTTTCTAACTGAATCACATTTAATACCTCCAGATGTATAAATATATCAATATCAGCGAAAATTATAAAATTGAAATTTGGGTTTGTCCATTGTATTATTATTCCAATACCTCAAGTATGAGAATAACTAATTTGATTGATAACAATTGTACACCATACGTAGTTTTAATTAAATTACATAATGGTAGCTCGTTGTGTAGTGCGTGTTATGTATGTGGTTTAATACATAAAATGATAAACCATGACAGTCAATAAAAATATCTTTTACGAAACTTTTGTTATGATATCGTATATACAATTTATAATTTCATATAGAACGTCCCAGTAAATACGTGTTCATTTCAGGCAATGTGATCATAATGTCCTTGTGATGATAACGATCAGCTGAAAACATGTGAAGAAGAATTAGAAATTGATAGAACATACCTAAACTGAAATTAATTATGGATAGATAGTCAAACCTTTTATTTGAAAATAAAAATTGATTGTTATTTGATAACATATATATCATTATGTGTATTATCGTACATGAATATGTTAATACAGGATCCAGAATACATTATGTAGATGTTCATAAATACTGAAGATACATTCATTTTTTTCGAAGTTTCCATAAGACCTTAAATAAAAATCCCTAAGTCTAGGTTCTAAAGTCACTTAATTCCAAACTTTTCTTCGCAGAGATGTTATCATTTCTGTTCTTGCGTAGATAATTCAAAGAAGATAGCGAACATTATCATTGATATCAATCATAATACATTATTATAGAAAACATAACGATGATTTTTAGAAAGTTAAAGGAAAAAAAAGTTCCCGTTTGAGTATTAATATTTCTATATGGTCGTTGAACTGTATGATAAATTATGTTTAGCAAAAAATCAAATACGTTAACATATCTATTTCTAATCACTATCTTTTTATATTCATTATCAAATACAACACAGTAGACATTTTTTTTATTTCAAAAAATTATTTTAGGCCATATTTCTATAAAATGATTTGACTGAACCCGTTTCCGTGATCATGCCAACAATATCCGAAAAGGAAAATTTTACATAAGTTCAAGAAAAACTCAATAAAGCAAATAATCAAATGACAAACAAATAGTAATTAAAATTATATAAAAGATATAAAATGCTATTAAACAGATCCGAAAATAAATAAGTGACCTAAAATGATAAACATGTATAGTACAATTGTTACTTAAAAGTAAATATCATTTATATCTTTATTCTGATCAATATTCATAGTTTCGAAACAATACTTTATCGATAATTGATGTGTCAAAACCTTTTTCGAATAAATACATATATCATAACACCACGTTCTGAGAACAAATAGAAAAATGTAACCAATCTTCTTATTCCAAAAATAATCCTTTTCGGTGTTGTTCATGCACCACTGGCGTATGGAGTAAACACATGCTTTACATGTCATCAATAGAATTTTGAGACAAATCTAATATTGGAAATGTTTAATTTCTAAATCTATTAATGACCCATAACACATGGAACCTTTGCATCACTGTTGTCAAGCTATCGGTATGAAACACTACAGTGTATGTAATTCGTTTGAATATAGCAACGACATTGACATAACCGTTGCCTCTACATGCAGAATTGTACAAGCTTCAAACTCAGTATTATACACCAGTCCCTCACAGTAATGTACAAGATATGTTGTGACATAAGAAGACGTGTCAATTTCAAAAGGCTGACCTATGACCTGACCCCAAACTGCAAATGACACGTGTCAAGCTCATCACATTGACATAACGCTCATACACGAAACTTAGCTAATAAAAGTATTACATATGTTTTGGTTGCTACAAGTGGATGTTCGGTTGAATACCGCCGACCTTGTCAACGATGTCAACGAAGGTACTATTTAAAGAATACGGTCATTAACATAGATTGGTACAACACAATTTACATGATGCTTTATACTACTATTACTACTACTGCTACTACTACTGCTGCTTCTAATACTACCATCTCAACTATTGCTATCATTACTTATTATACATCTACCACTATTTCAACTACTCCTACTACTACTACTACTACTACTACTACTACTACTACTACTAATCTAATTTTTTACAACTAATGCTACTATTTCAACTACTCCTACTACTACTACTACTACTACCACCACTACTACTACTACTGCTACTACTACTCACCTACTACTGCTGCTGCCGCTTCTGCTACTAATACTGCTACTACTGCTAGTAACGCTACTACTACTACTATTACTATTAAATATACTACTACTATTTCTACTTCATCTACTCCTACTGCTACTACTACAACTACTGTGACAATACAAAGCTAATAGTTCAATGATACGAGGGTGCAATACTCCAAAAAGTCTACAGTACAGTGTTAGATTGAGGGGTCGAAATGTTGTGCTTTTTGGCCGGAAATACATATACATGGACGGAAAATTAAATAAACGTGTCCCCGCTTTCTGAAAAGATCCTACAATTTTTCATGTCGGATTAAGATTGAGCATGCTCGCAATAGGAATCTTTTTCTACATTGGGTTTTGACGGCGGAGACGAACGGTGACATTGCCGAACCTGACACTACGAATTCCGCAAATAAAAAACCCGGAATTGATGCAAAAACTCAAGAAAACTAATTGCGCTATTACAAGTTTATGTTTTTTACACCTGTTTACAACGCTAGACTTTCACTCGCGGTCCGTACCGATCAACTACTAAGTGGTCTTTACTAATCGGAGTAGCCTCCCTTGCTGAGCTCTCCACAGGTGTGCAAAATTAATCTCTCTTGGTCAGACAGGTACTTCACTTTTGAGGGATGGAGGGAGAATGATGACGGGAGGAGAGGGGGCGGGGGTCTTGATGAATCTTAAATATACTTGTCACAACTTTTTTTCTTCGTGACTCACCTATCTAATTATTAACATATTAAATTTTTTTCATAAGTTACCATATACGGTAAGTCAAAAAGTTGATATTTAACCTGTTTTAACAACACAGTGGAGTTACTCATGGAGTTACTACACAAGGAAGTGTGTCATATGATTTATATTTTCATAAAGGTGTATCCAGATAGCTACAGACTTATTAGCAATAAAATCGAAATTGAAACAGGGTTCTTGTATTATGATTATGATGTTGGGATTTTTGTGTGGATGCTTTTGTGTTATTAGAATTATTCGAATTATTATCGAATTATTCCATTTCTAGATACATGCAAATATAATGACTTTCGAGTTGACATTTATGGGGTTTATCACTGTTGACATACACAATTGTTGCAGGATTTCCTCCAAATATTACAATTTACACACATGAACTAAGTCATAATAATTATGCAGTCGAAAAACATACCTATCTGTTACTGAATATGAATTTGAGAATCAGGAAAATAGAATTTTGACTAAAAAAATTTTCAATCCTTTACAGATGCTGACCTAACCGATGCCCTCAACTTATCGATATGAGAAAAATCTACCATTAGGATATCAAAGGTTGTTGAAAATAAGATTGCCTTTTCTATTGACAAAATGTTTAATCTTAAATCATGTTGAATAATTCGTTGTCCATATGTCATATGTTCTCCTTGAATGCATGATATTTCGATATTTCATCATCACTTGCAGTTTGATAAATATTTGCAATCATTTTCATTGTGAATTTAGGGATAAACGTTAGAATATCACCGACTCAATGATATGTGTTTGTAATATGTATGAACGGAGTTCGTTGAATAGAAGATGGTTATAATTTTTCCAATTGTTAGGCGAAAATAAAATTTAGATTAAGTTCCTTGGTTCTTACAAAATGTAAATTTTCAATGTAAATAGTGTATTGTTTTAATAAAGTTGTGATAGAAATTTACGTTTTGTTTATCTGTTGATACTACTTTCACGCTTGTTTTTCAGTTACCCTTATACGATTATACTTGCAAATTTTCAAATCGCCGAACCATTAAAATGAGCCAAAACGTTCAAAACGTTATATTCATTTAAAGAGTGTGATCAAATCCCGTCTCATCATACGAATAAATTGCTACCGATTATCTGAGTCAGTTATGATGGACAATGGGATGTATACGTTTATATGCTCAACAAAAAAATAATGGACCACCCCAATATCCGATGTTAAAATATCGTTATGGTTATGATATGGATTTTTTCATATTGAAAATGGTCCTTAACTTTTTGGGTTGGGTAAAAATCCATACCATTAAATGACATTGGTCTGATTACGGTTTTACGAAACAAACACGTTTACCACTGGTGATGCGTTTTTAAAGTGGTTCAGTATATCAACTTCATTGGCTTGATTGCAGCTACTTGAAAGATACATAAAAAAAGTGGTTCTTAAATTCCAAAGATTCTCTCTTAATCACCTCTTTAAATTAACAGCTAATATATTTAGGATAATAATTTTGTAATCATTAATACTTATTGGTTTATGGCACTTCGACTTGTAATTGTCTGTTAATAACGTCTTATGTGTATACTAAATATAGTTTTACATTTATAAACGTTTAAACATTGCTTGCTCAACGGGATATACCTATAAATACAATGTGGTATCCCAATACAATGTAATGGACATCCAATAACGTGTGTCTCGCTGTTATTACCTAATAAAACTCAAATGAAACGCATTAAACATTCTAAGTAGGAAGATCAAAGGAGTTGTTTACTCAAAATGTTTTGTTGGATGTAATGTCAAGTAATTTTTAAAAGATACACGGTGAGTAATTTTACTTTTTACATGGGTTCAGTGAGTTTTATTTCCCTCATATTTAAAAAGGTCAGCCTACTAAATAAGTTTATAGAGCTATTTCGATGTGTTTAAGATGTTATACGTTAGATATTACGTTATATATTTAGATTGTAAGGCCGAGGAAAATCTGAGTTAAGGCAATTGAATTCAATTAATCTATCAACGATGTTGTTGCTAACCGAATATCGGTAAAGCAAATCCTTTGAAAACTAGAGTTTCATCACCTTCGGGTTGCGCACATATTAAAACCAAACGTCAATCATGTCATAAAAAACAATCGATAGACACAATCTAATGTGTTTAACTCGGTATTGCAGCATTAAGAGGTGTTTTGGGGAAGAAAAAGATACAAATGTCTGATAAAATTGAGTAGGTCAACTTCCCTGCAAGATAGGCCTCGCAACAGCCAATCATTGGCTATTTAAACTCTTGCAGTCATTTCAATTTTCCGTGCTTGCTCTTTAGGCAACTGCGACTGAACTCAATTATCCACTTAATGGTTTTTAGTAATATTCGCCGAAAATGGCGCCGCACTCACATCACTTTATGTTAGCGCCCAGCAGAAAGGTTTATACTACCGAGTAATGTAGAGTGGCTCGTTTAATACCTTGCGAGGGAAATTGGGTTGACTAGTATGACAATTGTTAGTGAAGTCTTTTGAGGAGAGAGGATTCTATATAGACGAGTATAAACCGTGTGCTTATCAAGATTCAACAATATACCATACCTATGGAATCAAAATACTGAAGTATTTTCCCATTTACATTGATAACTCACGAGTACGGGTACATTGATAACTCACGAATACGGGTACATTGTTAACTCACATTACAATAAGAAGAACGAGTTTGGTTTTTTAATAGGACCTACAATGAAAAGGTTAAAGATAATTACATTAAGAGAGCAAATGACACGAATTCGTACTTAATGTTTCAAAACAACGTGCAGCATTGGTGATAATAGTGACATCTCCGTAAGTCATGTTGATAAAAAAATTTAAATCAAGCATATGGGTATTGTGATAAATACCTAAAAAAGCTGTCAGTGATTTTAAAAAACCTTGAGCGTCTTAAATAACATACCTTACAACAACTTTAAATTCTAGACTACCACACAGACAATGTATTTATTCATATCAATTATTCAACGAATTTTTAATTTTGACTATCAATCTGATATATCATTTACACCAATTTTGTTTACATCAATGTTAACAAGGAAATAACAACATTATTAAAACAATTACGCACATTTAACAACTATATGCATATATATTTAGTCCGAAATGTCTACTTCAACAAATAACCATCGGAACTTGTCCCCATCAAGATATCACAAAGATGAAGTGTTAAGTGTAAGTTACGAGCAGGGGATAAAATGAGGATTTTGTTAAGATTATCTTAATAGCCAAGACGTCTGAGGACATAACAAGTATGGAAGATTCATCATCACAAAATGTAGACTTTCCACAAGTCTTTAAAGGCATATTATCACTTTTAAAAACAAAATTATTTGTTAGCTTTTTCAAAATTAATATTCAATTTGTCCAAAACATATTTTCTTTAGAGGGTAAAACATCCCATTACTCAATCCAATTATCTTAAGTCGTAATATAAGGAGTCACGTATCAAATGAAGCTGCACTTGGCCATTTTGGTGTGAACAACCTTTAGTCATTCGAGCTCAACTGAACACGATACCTTCTTTTATGGAATCCTTGAATTGAATGAAAATGAGAATATTGCAGTTGGGAACATTTGTTCTCCAGATCGTGAGATTAATTTATCCACCTCAAACACGCTAAAGTGCCTGTAAATCATTTAAAGATAGTAAGGAACTCTTAGCCCGTGCCAAAGTCCCCAAGGAAGGCATTACCATTTAAACTTTCTAAATTCACAAAGGCTTGGTCATTGAATTGTCAGTAAGCGTTTCAATGTTTCTGGTACTGAATTATTTTGTCAACTAGGGGGTGCTCAGCCTGTCCCTTTCAAAACCTTTTGATGAGCCACTCTTGATATATGGTTAATTACGACAAACACGGCACTGAAAAGGTTTTTAAATTTAAATTTACACAATACTTTTTATGGTAAGTTAAGTTTTGAAATTGTTGAATTGAAGTATTAAGCATGGGAACCTTTCAAAACTTTGCATTCGACTTTTCAAACATTTTTTAATAGAGAAGAATGGTTTCAAAAACATATTTTTAAATCTGGGAACAGACGGTTCAGACAAGTATCGCTTTTAAATATTCAAATGCCATTGGAAAGCGAGAGCTATATTGGCTTTACGTCTCGAATTTCTCAGGACATTAAACTTTAAGGAGTTTTGTGACGTATTTTGAACATATTTCAAAATCACTACATCTCCTTTCAGCCTCTCTAAAGCCGATTGATCTCCGAATGGATGCAATGGACGTTAATTCAATTAACAAGATCGTTTATCGACAACGCAACATTGGCTTTACGGGCTTACACTCTCAAAACATGCGTGCACATGCGTAGTGATACTTAAAGAACAAAAAGCGATAGATGGATGACAAATCAGGGCGCGGAAGCATCTCATGCGAAGTAGTGCATAATTCGCGCCCATTTAATACGACAGTACTTGATTCGCGAGTTCTCTCCGGGCTAGAGTTCCTTTATAGCGAGAATTAATGTATCGTGAAATCTCGGCGATCATCGGTTTGCCACGAAAACAGGAAGCCACGAGCGCGCTACTTTCAAGAACAATAACTCTTGCGTCGTAATGCTCTTGTACGAATCGACCATGTATGTTGATGGGAAAGAGTCCCTCTTACTAATGATTCTTTCGTGGCATCCGCTAATCACATATAGCACTTGTCACCAAAGAGGAGGAAATTGAAGCCTATTACCTTTTTATACGGTAAAAGCATGCTGCCAACAGCGTACCTTAATCAAAACAGAATCAAAGATAATTTGTAAGAGCGCCTTTACATATGTTCATTACTTCAGAAATTTGATTGTTAAATCGATATAAACGCATTAAAAGCCCAAGACAAATGTGTAGGGAAATAAAGCGCTGTAGTCAAAGACCAATGACGGACCAGCAATAACCGGTGATTTGCGAATTACTGCACCAAAAGAATTCGATCCGGCTTTCGGATCGTTATGTCACCGCGATCGTCATATAACCCTGTTTGCCTGTAACACTGTAAGGAGCTGGTGTTATTTGGAGTTTACACGACTCCTTACATCACTTCCCTCCGCTCTTTCAATGATGCAATAAATCACTGCATTTGATTTTTCATATGTTGGTCGATATTTGTTATGATGTACTATTTTCCCACGACAAATCAATCAATGTCGATAGCGTTCTCTTTACAGCGAGAAATGGGATGGGGAAACGTTGTATGAATGCTTAACAAAAATATGCATTCGCAAATAAAAAAGGCATACTTGCAAAAAGGCATGTAGCTATGCAAGCAACATGTGTTCAAACTCGAAACTTTCAGATCGAACTTTTATAAACGTTTACGAAACATCTTTTGATATCAAACATTTATCCAAGGCAATTAATGTCATCTGATGGTATGCATGTTAATGTAACACGTACAAAACCAGGATGCAACTAATGGCGCAAAGTCTACTTTTACTCAGTGGTATGATTATTCTATTACCACTGCTTTACGAAACATCTTTTGATATCAAACATTTATCCAAGGCAATTAATGTCATCTGATGGTATGCATGTTAATGTAACACGTACAAAACCAGGATGAAACTAATGGCGCAAAGTCTACTTTTACTCAGTGGTATGATTATTCTATTACCACTACGTTTAATATATACTCCTGCTACCATTTCTTCTACTACTGCTACTACTACTACTACTACTACTACTACTACTACTACTGCTGCTGCTGCCATTACTACTACTACTACTACTACTACTACTACTACTACTACTACTACTGCTGCTGCCACTTCTACTACTACTACTACTACTACTACTTCTGCTGCTGCTGCCGCTACTACTACTACTACCGCTGCTACTACTACTACTACTTCTACTACTACTACTACTACAACAACTACTACTACTACTACCGCTACTACTACTACTACTACTACTACTACCGCTACTACTACTACTTCTACTACTACTACTACTAGTTCTACTACTACTACTACCGCTACTACTACCACTACTACTACCACTACTTCTACCGCTACTACTACTACTACTACTACTTCTACTACTACTACTACTACTACTTCTTCTACTACTACTACTACTACTTCTACTACTGCCACTGCTACTACTACTACTGATACTACTACTACTTCTAATCTTCTAATACTACAACTACTATTTTGATTACTATTGCTGCTGCGGCAACTGCTACTTTTCCTTCTGCTGTTTATACTACTACAACTACTACTTCTACTTCTGCTGCTGCTACTACTATTACTTCTACTACTACTACCATAACTACTTTTGAAGTACTAGTAATTCTAATTTTTTACTACTATCCCTGCTAATGCTACTGCTGTCACAGCTACTGTTCGACTACTCTTGTTTAACTGGATATTGATATGCCTCAGATTATTTAACTATGTTGGCATAACATAAAAAGAAAACGCCAAAGGACTTATTTAACCATAGAAAAATCATATATGATTACCAGAACAATTACCTGCATTTACCTTTAAACCCCTTGAACTTGATTATAATGCATAATACTCACCTGTGAAAAATTCATTGTGTAGAAATTCGACCTTGACGGTGTCTTGCCCGACACTGTTGTCTGTATCCATCAGGTTTTACCCTCCGGCGTCGCTTGATGGATGCGATAATAAAACAAAAGTAATTACTGTTCGTCGGACACAAGCTAATTAAACATGGCATTAATTTAGTGACACACTTGATTTAAGAGCATATTTTAATACACAGTGGCCAAACACAGTATGTTTTGGGCGGTGATATAAAGGCTAGATTAATATTTGCATTGTTTGTTCATATGCTAATAATTCTCTCTTTTGTGAATAATAACCGCGTTTTGTTATCACATATTCGTTTAATTAATCAAAAGAACATGTTTTCTTTGATGTGTGTGGTATGGGATAAACATAACATATGACAGGGCATCTAAATGTCATGTTTATTGTATTGTATTTTCCACGTATTTTCGTGAATCTGTTTACATGCAATTCATCGTTTGTCTTTATTTGATTTACTGTAATCGGGATTGTTATCGAAGTTAGGTGGTCGTCGTTTCAATTGGCTGCACAGATATTGACCTTGAAGATTGTTCATTTATGTACCGTAAATTGAAAATTACAATAGGAGGTTTCATGGCCGAAGAATTCAATAAAAAAAATTACCCGGCAATGGCCTCTAAGAAACTTTCTAAATCAATATCCCATAAAGTATAAATGAAAGGTTGGCTGACAATCCAAATTATTGATTTGATATTAAAAAAACTGTTGTAGGTTCGAATCTAACAATGATCAAGCTGTACTTTTGCTAAACCAAGAAATATTTGTGATTGTAAATCTATTGCTTTATATTTGGTATGAAAAAATACAAAAATAGTTCTGAAGAATACTCTGGCTGAGGCAACTAGACTTGCCAAATTTTCTAGACTTAAATCGGCTCTTTTGATCTTTTGCCCCAGAGTTTAAATGACAGACAAAAGCTTGATGTTATATTGATTACAAATATAACGTTTCTTGTTTTGAATAACATTATCGGTGCTTTCCTGTTAAACTATCACTTTGAACAATGCAATTCGTAGTAATTTTTCATAATTGTATATGATACAAATTGATTCAAACAAAAACAAAAAATTCTAATTCGGAAATAATAATTATGAAAACAGGACAGCGGTAAACGATTAAATCATATCCACAAAATCGCAAAAAGTATAGTTTTTCAAACCCAGACTATCTAATAATAAAATCACATTCGAGAGGATATTGAAATTTCATCCAATTCAAGATGGAATTAAATGTAAGGTAATTGTTTCGTAAAAGCATTTTTCAATTCTGGCTTCATCTTCATCAGCTGAATTCCTTAATCCATCATGTAAATGTATATCCTGTGTAATACTTCCACTGCTACTTCAACTTGTAGTTGCAATAGTTGTAGTCGGACTAGCAGTAACGGTATATTAATTACTTCTGGTAGTAGCAGCAGCATCAGCAGTAACAGTACGAGTAGTGGTAGTGGTATTAGTAGTATTATTAGTTGTAGTAGTAGTAGCAGCAGCAGCAGTAGTAGTAGCAGTAGTAGTAGAAGTATTAGTATTAGTAGTAGTAATTGTTGTTTTCGTAAAAGTAGCAGTAGCAGTAGTTGTAGAAGTAATAATAGTAGCAGTTGTAGCAGTAGCAGTATTATTATTATAAGTAGTAGTAGTAGTAGTTGATATAGTAGTTGTTTTCGTAGTTGCAGCAGCAGGAGCAGTAGTAAAAGTAGTAGTAGTAGTAGTAGTAGTAGTAGTAGTAGTAGTAGTAGTAGTAGTAGTAGTAGTAGTAGTAGTAGTAGTAGTACAGTAAGTAGTGTAATATTGATCAACAATGGAAGAAATTAACAAACGAAGTTTGGTAACAAATCTTAACTTCAGAACATTGACTAGTTCCACAGTCCCCCTGACTATTTCAAGGAACGCTTAAACGAGCATCACATGTCGAAATTTAATCACGTGTTTCCGTTTCTCTTTTAACTAATTGGACATACGATAGTTCAGAATAACCCAACAAAAAGGGGGATACTGTACGCATTGCGCGTATCAAAGGCAGACGCTTAGGAAATCCGTAGAAAAATATACAACTCTTTGTGATCCAATTTCGTTTAAAGCTTTCCCAGTTTTCGAATGATTGACTTCTTTCAGCGAACCCGCACCTGTTCGTCATTTGCCAGGTGGAAACGAGGCAGAAAAAGGTCTCACGAGGAATCTCGAGATATGTCGTGACTTTTCATTTTTCACATCTTTCAGACCAGAAAACGACTTCCACGTTTGTCTATTTAAAAACTTTTTGGATAAATAATTCGAGATTTTCTTTGATTACCCCTTATGAAATTTTTTTGTTTTACTTATAGTACATATATTCATACACTTCAGTGAGACAAAATATGTATGTAGGGCAATGCAGTTTCAGACTGATAATTCACATCTAATGACAAATATCTATGTATGAATAAAGTTATATATTATTGATTGTGCTTAAACGTCAGTCTAGCTTATGTCTAAGCTAACATTAATGTATATTTACAGATTTAATTCAAAATTACAACATGATTAGATTATTACATTTAGGGACATACGTCAGTGATATTCCTACTCCTGTCTCTGACTGTGTATTAGATAGTAGCCATTGATATAGTCTAGGTCCCTTTTCAGTCATATGTGAAATGAGGAGCCTAAAGAAAAGAATATAACGGATGAAGGAACGGAAAATTATTAAAATATTTACAGACTAAATCTTAATCTAAGATATACACATCTTCGTGTCTTATTCATATGAATACACGCATCTCTGAGAGACATCTTAGAAGCTTTCATGATGGATAAGTTATTTTAGTCAAATTAGCAATTAAAAAGTTGACTATCCATAGGACTTCATAGCAAAGATGAACAAATGCGAGGAATCACGATATATATATGCCCTGGGTGGAATATATCCCAATTATTCACTAAACACAAATAAGCCGTTATTCCGAGCCTTGAGTTGGTTATTTTTCTTTACCCAGTTCCTTTTAAGAATATTACGGTACTTTCGGAAAATACCTTCGTGAGGCGGGTTCCACGTTAACTCGGTCATTGTATTCATGCGCGACTTACAACGATTATGTCATCCTTTTCGCTCGTGCAGTCTAATTTAGTTCCAGCTATTCATAACGTGTAACTGTATTATATCTTCAGCAATCTTATTTGAAAGAAATCGTAAAACAAACAACATGTTAACACTTAACGTTTCATGTCATTCCATACGAAATGAAGAACAATATTTTGAAGTTTCTCCGACATATGCATGCTGGACTTACTGAACGAGTAGTTCTGTCAGCCAATATGATCTCGAGTTATTTCTGGAATTTTTTAAATTCCGATGAACATTATGAAAACTTTAATACCCGCCAAGATCTTTGCCTTTGATGCATGATTCAGTCATCGTCCATTTCACATAAACGGTTAAAGATGATTTTTGAACTTGTAGAAAGACAACGCAATCTTGTCATCGCCTAATTGACAGTGTACCCCCCCCCCCCCCCCCCCCCCCCCATTTAAATGCACAATTTGTTGTTTTCATTTATGGTTAATGTGGTTATTAGGAAATTTTAGGTATTTTGAGAAAAAGTGTATATAATTTCAACCAAAAGCGTTATTAAAGCGTCTATCCAGTAGGAGAATGGGATTCGTTGGTTTATGACTTATAGCTTGTATAATGCAATATTTAGAAGGGCATTCCATTTCAACAAGGTTTTCCAAAGCATGGGGTTGTACCCTTGCAACATTTACACATTAAAAGGATTTACCAGATTTATCTCGAACGGAGTGTCTGGTTTGAGAAATCAGAATCGCTTAAGAGTTTTCGTACATAATGCCAGGTAAATTAAACCTGTTTTTTACTATTTTTACCGGCGTCCAGTCATCACAGATGCAACGAATCCTCTGGAAGAGAAATTAATTACCACTAATTTACATAATTCCAATAATGGCGAAATCGTGGGCATCTTAACCATATGCTACATTTCCTATGGTAATCCAAAAGGCAACATTGCTCTAAATTAACCTTCAAGTTTACAATAGGAATAATTCAATTGTATAGAAACATTTGGGGGTCACGCTGTCTCCCGAAACCCGAGGGAGGCATTCCGAGAAAATTTGAGCGCGCCTCGGTGATCCGTGAAATTGATCAAATTTGGTTATCGATTGTTCGTTACCTGTGCCACGATTGTTTTTGTTTTGCTTCTAATCATGCACACTTTTCCCGTGCATGAGACAAGTGTTGATTTCAGCGCGCACCTGTCACTCACGGGGACGGTGATTAGATACCTAAAGCGTGAAGCACGGGGTTTCCTGCAAGTGTTGTCATTGTCTTCGCATAGATTTCTTACAATCCCAAAGGAGGCAAAAGAAGCCTATTTCCCATTTCTTAGCATTTGTTGAAATAGCAACGCCTGTCAAGTCGCACTCGTCAGAAGTTCCAATTAAGACGTTGCCGATTTCAAAGAGATTTCATGGAAAGGGCAATAACGGTTTGGCGTGATTGCCACTGATTAAGGGTGGCAATTTCATCGTCTGCTTGCAGAGTTTTGACAATGTTTGAAGAACCGGTGAGATTTCAATCAATCATAAGACCTTTGAGAAATCTCTGGCCTTTTGAGGTTTTTATTGTTTAATTAGTGTTTACACGTGTTAATCCTGCCGTGGAAAACAAGAAATGTATCGCAGGAAGGTTTAAAGAATACATTTCAATCAATCACTTGATGCCTTTGTAGAAAAATGACGATGTCTTTCTTGAGACAAATTCAGAGCAACGTTTAACATTACAATAGTCTTAAAATATTCTGAAACAACAGGCAACACCTAATTTCTTTCGAAATTCCCCATTTAAATGTACGTTGCTTCTGGCGTTCAAAGTTATCATTTGTCGTGTCACGTGATTTCAAAGACACCGTCCAAATAAAATAAACATGCGGTTGACAAGCAAACATACATGATTGACAGTTGTCAGTCAAAACGCCAAGAAAACCACAATTTTCAACATTATTCGTTAATATTTTTGGACGTGTGTCTAATATAAGAAAACATCATAAGGGTTGTTAAACATTGAACTTGACAATGTTACGACATCTTAAGATGTAACACTCAAACTTGATATTCCTTGATTAACATTTCGAATTAATTCATGAATTCATTAAAATGAACAGTTTTGTAAGAAAGATGTTGGGGAAATTTTCACAAAAGAAAACCATACTTTTATGAAAAATCCTGGCAATGACATAGCAATTAGAAGAAAAAAATGCTGACCATAAAAGCATTGTGTACAATGTAACTGTGACCTTGTTAAAACGTATTTAACTTTTAGTCAACATGACTTTTCAAATAATTCCAGGAAATCATTTTGTAAAAAAATAATACATATCAAAACAAGAAAAAATATATTTTTCAGTATTAATATATCATATTGTATCGATAATAACTGTCTATGAATATAATTCACTTTTCCAAAGTCAAAGATGTCTACCCAAATCATTGTAGCGAGATCCTTCACCCTGTCGGCACATCAAAGGGAATCAAAAGCATAAACTACGCAAGGTGTGCATGTTGATTAAAATATCTCTCAAAAGGATGTTGTCAATTTCTGGTGAAATGAACAGCCATTGATGTAAATTTCATAAGTTCTAACAGCTTGCGAGAATAATAATACACCGTTGAATAGAACCACAAACATCTGTTGGAACATGTTTGTTATTTCCCCGAAGCGGTGCCTTTATTAAATGTTCCAGTCGGTAGTGATGGTTAGTTAGAAGTTAATTTGCTACTTCTGTGTAAAGCAGAACATTACAAATTGATCTGATCATGATGGATTGACATTATCGATATCATCAACATACATCGAATGTCTCGCTTATAGGTAAGGGGCGGGGCAACGTGCTGGACAACGTATTAAGAGGTCGGGGATCAAATAAAGCGAGTGCCTCGTTCTTTGCGGTTCAAGAATACTTCTCTTACATGCATTGAGTGTCTACCTTGAAATCTATTCCTTAACTCCCGTTTGTTTTGTTGGTTCCAGTCAACGCTTAGAGGTTTCATGGTGCAAGATTTCTTCTCATATTCAATATTCCGCCATTTGTGGTGGGGTGATTGTGCAAGGTTTGTTATCAGAATCCGTTAAAGCTGTAAGACGAGATTTATCTGGTTGCTTAAAAATCTTTGTTTTATAGTCTCTCGTAACCCTGAAGGGGTGGCTCACTGTATGTTTGATGAATTTTATTGTGGATATATTGTGAGGTGAGACTCAAATAAACATTATTTATCTATCGATCTACAAAAGTTAATCTTTCCTCATTTGGAAATTTTGATGTTATGACCACAAAAAGGTTAACTACCTGAAACTATTACCCGAAATCATGCCCATAACTATCTGAGATTGCTTAGTTGTTGTTTGCAGTATTATGTAACATATTTATTGCCCTACTTTTATACATGCATGAATCTTGAGGAATTGGTTTTAAATTCATATATTTATCTTCTTATTTTACATGTATGGCATAAAGATGGATTTATTTATTTATAAATATTTATATTAGTTATACTTATGTGCCACCAGTGGTGGAATTGAGTCAATAAAAGCCTTGACACTTGAAATTATCATCTGGCGATGCGCTCTTTAAAGTAGTGACGTCCACTTGATAAGCCCTAAATCAAGTCTCTTTAAAACAATTCAAACGGTTAGTATCCTTTGGATGGGAATGGTAATCAATTAATTTTCAATGGAATACACTTCATACTGCTCCAAGGCGCATTCTGTGAATTGATGTATTTCCTAAAAATAAAGGCACAGAAAATATGTTTTAGCGTTGATGAGTACCATTTATATTTATAGCCACCGAACACCGACTATTTCATGAGGGTTAAACTGTTGGGATATAACATGGCTAATGACTTGATTAAGGGTCGTGGTTCAAATCCAAAACTAGATTGATATTAGTATGGTTTTATAAGTACTGTTGCAGATAGCGGAGAACAATGTTACATTTGTTCCTGTAAATGATATTTAATTGTGTTTCTGATTTTTAGAAGAAAAATCAGAGATAATGAAAAATGAAAACAGGAACAGTGATCCATTTATTCATTAACATACATCAAATATCAATAATGAAAACTTATACATCGTTATACAGTCTTTGTCAAATGTTTATATTTAACATGAATTCTAAGTTAGAATGAAAAATTCAAACTTAGCAATACGAACCAGAATCATTATATTGGCTTACATTCTCAATACACCTGATTTATAATTACCTCAACAACGTGTCTTAGTTAGGCTAGCGTAATTGCAGTTACGCTTATAGTTAAGTGCCTTTCGGTCCTGACAGCGGATACGAACTAGAGATACCTAGCCTTGCTTCCATCATCGTTATTTGATCTTCCAAGTAGCCATTGTAACCCCTGTTCGCATCTCGATATTGCGTTTGGTCTTAATTTCCGCTCCTCTCTTTAAACGTGTGTCAACGCGAGCCAAAGCGACTCAATGCTATTGAAACAATGTCCCCAAACTGGTTCCAATACTAATAACTGGTTTGACGTTGTAATTGTTCTAGTTGTCTGTACTTTTGACAGTCGCTAATGGCCGGTCTTGCTTTTCATGTTTTCAACTGTTTTGGCACTACAATAGGTCTGCGCGTGCAAAGGTTTAACTACCAAATGGATGAGCGGCTCGGAGCAATCACGCTGTTATTATCCACGAAACCTTGTTTCCGTCGTGTACGAATTCGTACAATTAGTGACGAATCACGAAGAACACCGTGTTCAAATTTGTTCAAGTGATCGTCATAATATACGAAAATGTGGCGGAAATAAGTAGGCTAGCTTCATTTCCCGCTGCCACGTGACTTCGTTCAAGATGGCGGCCGCACTAAAGTGTTCTCACGGTGAAACTCATTCAAGTTTTAATTGAAATCTTTTATGTCATCAAACAATTTTAGGTTTGTTTCCTGTCGTGGTAAACAACATTCAGTTTTCAAAATATGATCGTTTGGGCGAATTATTTGAGGAGTTGTGGAATAATACTTGACAAGGTTCGTTTGTTATTTTATGCGATTAATTTGCACGTGGTTTAAGCGAAAACCCGTGTGAATATAGTGTGAGAATTTCTGTTTTATAATTGAATTGACCCTACGTAAGATTAATTCATTCATATGCACACACAACGACTCAGGTGTTGCATTTATGCTATGATTGGGTCTTGTCAAAATATCGTAGTGAAAACATAAAATCGTTGTAGAAGGTTTATGGATTAAGGATGACATGCTACAATTTTCATCACTTGATTAAATGAGAACTAGTAAAACTTCAAAAATATTATATTATTTAATATTTTAATGTGAACAACTGTTGCAGGTTGTTTTGTCTTCAAACGACCATAAATAATAATATAAGTATTTGAAAAAGTTAATTGATTAACTTGTAAACAAAGAAATTGAGTATTTTCGCAATCCGGATATTTTCTTATGTTTACTATGTGTCCCTAATTCTCACTATATTGCAGTATGTTTAAATGATTATCATAAATGAGATGCGTTATTTAGTCTTACATTTCATGAAGGGGGAAGGGGGACCATGTGCGTCCCCTCTCACCGTCCCCCCAGAACCGACACTTTTTATAGTCAACGATAAGGAATGTTTGAATGGGTTTGTATACCTTGTAAAATGATTTATTACAAGAACCATTGCAACATTGGTGACAGATTAAAAAGGGTAATGGTATACATTAATAGATTATACAGAATTATTAAAACTCTCTTATTTATTTATTAGAACTAAATAAAAAGGTCTCATGCACTTATGCCATGATTAATTTACTGTAATAAAGTTCAACGCACGATGAGCAAAAACTCCCAAACTATTTTTACTGCTCAACGCATTATATTTATTCACGTACCAGGAAACTCTGTCGTCACCTTGTGGAATGTTGTTGTTAATTACAAGAAATGTGTTTTGAAACAATCTTCATTCATGTTTAAAGTCGTTGAAACAAATGTTTTCGCAAATTCAAACAAACAACGGGTGTGTAATAGGCTGGTTAATTTGTACTGATATCCGTAGACAAGTTAGAAGCGGCGTCAAAAAGTATACAGGCATTATAAAGTTTATCTTTGGAAAGCGTAACATCAGTTGTGAAAGGCGCCAAAATGTAGCGCGTGCTGCATCTATGACGTCATACCAGGCATGGCGGGAACATAACAGTCACTACTAATTATTTGCGCTAGAACTCACACAACTATCACGTCGCCTTTTCTTAGCTTATCGTCCGCTTGAAACATTACATATGTTTTAGATATTTCATTTATCTTAGTTTTTGAGTGAGAGAAAAAAAAACAATTACACAATTCATATCGGAATGTGTCAAGACAGTGGTTAGGTGAGAATGATTGTAAATATCAAAAATAATATATAATATATTGAAAATAGCTTGACATAATGTTAGATATCGTCAAAAGAGTTTACATGGACCTAGAATGATTGTTTATAAAAACTATACGCATTGTGACGAAAGAAGAAAACGATGTTAAGTTGATCGGATGCTATTTATGATAATTATGCTATTTTGATATATATTGGAGAAGATCAGTTGGGGATATTATAAAATGTTATGATTAATAATTCATTAGATGCTCAGTGTAAAAATATGTCATTTTTAAGGGTTTCAGAATTTTCAAGTATCCCTAATTATTTGTGTCCAGTATATATTACTTGAATGGATGTGATGCAGTGCATTCTAACCTTTAACAAACTTATCCCTCCAAGACAATTACCTATGAAAAGATTTACTCCTCTCTAGAATTCGTTCCGTAAGGTACCAGTATCCTGAAGAATATAACTAATTAAACAACTCATTCTATGATATGGAGTGGCTTCATTCTGGGTACAATTTCACCTACAGATGAAAAACATAGTTTCTCAACAAAATGGAAATTCCATGTGTCTATGTTTGCAACTTAACAAAAAAAATGTTTGAACATTTCAAAGGTATTAACTTTATCATTACGACTCTTACAAATAAAAAGGTGCCGAATCTAATTTTCATACAATATTGTTATAAGACTGATGGTATCTTCAAACAACAATATGTCTGGCAGTAAACAACATATCTCAAGTATCAAATTGCGACAAACATATTACAATCCTAATACCTTTTCAACTCTTACACAAAAAACACGCTCTTTTGTATCACCGCCACGCGTAAATGACCTCTAGCCCAAAAAAATCACATTCAACAATGAGTCGACATTTGAGAACGGTAATTATTACGCGTCAACGTAACAATGGCGGCGAGACGTAAAGTTGCTTAGCACGAGATGGCTAAAGCGTATCTGATTGGCTGTCGGCGTTTGTAGATAGATAAAACGAAACTCCTAATCATGTATGACACTGTGCGGAGCTTTCATTGGCTTGATTGGTGGTATGCTTCCCCGCAGGACCTTCAAAGACCGGGGGTCGATTCAGACAATTGAAGCTACGATAACTCAGCCTGGTTCGCCCTGAACATATGTTCAAGAAGGCATTAAAGCGCTTCAACATATGTCGACTTGGACTCGTGCAATCGTAAGATTGATTGTCTTCTGGGACTGCCCGTGATAAGCAACTTTGAAGGGTTTTGATAAAGCTCGGCTATGATGGGCTTGATTGAGGGTTGGGATGAATTCAAACGGCTGAATCTTTCCGGGCGACTTGAATCGATGATCATGAAGACTTCTACAAGAATTAATGAGCTACATGCAGATACTAATTATCACTTTGATCATGGAATGATAAACAATGGACACATATACTACCTTCATACCGCTTTTAGTTACAATAGGCGAGTTCGTTTGATGTGGCGTACGTTTCACGACATAGCGTTGAATAATGAATATATCAAATATTTGTTTGAACATGAAGATGTCTTGAAAGTATTTTTTTGCTTTTCAAAAACAAAAGCAAATATTTTTTTAGGAATTTGGAATAGTTGTAATGAATGTCTTAATTCATTCATTTAAAGAACCAGGGCATATCATATTATTTTGGTTTACTCATCTCTGTTTGTTCTAATATACGTCCAAAGTTCGCGTAACAAAAAATTACGTGATAATTTTATTTGAATATGATGCAGTCAGTCGCTGAAACGTTCAAACAAAAGGTACATCTGTGATATCATCAACCATTACATGGAGAGTGAAATTTGATATCTGGTTTCATAGTTAAGTTGAAACATATTTATTCGCATCATATGTAAGTAAAAAAATAGAGTCATATTTATTTACGTTTTACGCGATCCTCGTTTGAATTATTCATTACTACTTCTCATTTAACAATCGTGAAAATTAATTCACTACCGGTCTTGTGCTGACTTACCCAAAGAGAATTGAATTTTAAATATACATTAAACTCACGGATACTACAAAATTGGTCATATGATTCAATTTATATTCAAAATATGCACTATGTTAAAATAAAAGATTGACCATCTACCCATACACGTTTATTGTAAATATCAAAAACATTATATTACAAACATATGTGGCATATATTATATAACTCTCACGCAATTTGTAAATTGCAAAAATATTAGTGAGTTTCACCTACAAAACTAATGGTCTTACTCAAAGATCCCCAACCGCACAGGTCATGAAGTGGTGTAGATGCGACAGTACCTTTCATAATAAAAAGAGAAAAACCAACAACAGAAGTATCATAAACGCATTCGGTATCACTTTCATACAATCTCCATAACTATCAAAATCCATTTCGCACACATTTTAAAATACTATCACACGATTTTTAAAATACTATCACACACATTTTGAAATACTGTTACACACATTTCGAATTACTATTACACGAACACACACACATCGCATTAATACGACACAGTCGCGATTACTGTCTAATATCCATCTCGCACTAGAACAAATTCCCTTTTACGGTAAGCACAAAAGTTCACCACACACAGTCCTGAATCGATTCACATGACAGTCTTTTGCGAATTATTATAACATACGCATTGTGAATAACTACATTGTTTAACTCATTGTGAATTTACCACAAACAAATAAAACATTAGTACCAACGCAGTATACCTGATATATCCAACACAAAGTTTACATCTTTTTCCAACAAATTAAGAATCACTTTTACCAACGCATTTCACCTACTAATAAATAATAATGATAAGTACTACTTTTACACATTTTGAACTATAACCACATCTATTTTTTTAAGCGTATTATACATACACATTTTTTATTACAACAAATTACACAATTATTTGGAATAACAAGTACTTCAGTCATTGACCTACTATTATAAATATATTTGAATTACTATAACATACAAACTGTAAATTGCTAAAAATAAACATCATTATCCCACTTATTTCCATTTAGTGAACTACTTGAGCGAACTTTTAGGCAACTGAGTGTAAAAATTGAGTGGTCAGATTAAACATTAAAGTTCCTGCAAAAGGCTGAAGTGTTTTAAAATGACCAACAATTTCATAAACTACCATTGAAGTCGTATGATTTGGATAGAAGTAGGCAAATGAAAACACATCAGAAAACAAAAAGAGAGACACAGAGAGAGACACAGAAACAGACAGAGACAGAGACAGACAGACAGACAGAGACAGAGATAGAGACAGTGAGAGAGACAAGGACAGAGAGAGAATGTTTATATAAGTCTCACTTTCTGTACAAGGTCAAATTTAAAAAACACACATTTTCATTGGTATTAAGAGTACAGAAACTACCCATTTAGGTTATGATAGACTATATAGATCTTAAATTCAATTAAAACTTTAAAAAGGCAATTATACCTCCCGTGACTTCCTTTTCATGTATAGGTCTTTCCCTCGATTCGGCTACGTACTGGCAATTCTGTCCGATGTTACTTCTGAAAGTTAATTCCGGGGTATACAAGAAAACATGAAAAGGAAATTTTAAAAATGCCTACATGATCAGAAATCACTAATATGATGTAGTAAGGCGTATTTAAAGGAGGGTCTGCCTTAGAAGGGAACAGATGATTCATTATACTGATAACATGTTGGTGAAAGAAATTAATTTCACCAATGTTGAACGGAGGAAAAGCGGAAAAATTTGTTCTTTAGTTGCTCATCCTTTTCATAGGCTTGCCGGAAATTTGGACTGGTTCCATAAAAGAGTGGAATTGAGGTTTCGTGGTCCGATCTGAAATGAAATCTCCCCTAAGCAAGCAAAGACTCAAAGGAAAAGCCCGTAGGAGACACGTCGGGGTCGGATCGCCTTTAAAAGAACCGAAGACTATGTTAGCTTGGCAAACTCCGCAACAACATCATCCCTGCGCGGAGTTATTGGAACCCCTGCCCTCCCAAAAGGCCCCAAGAACATCCAGGGATCTTCCGATTGCTCGCGCGATTCCCGAGGTTGAAGTTCCGGAATGACAATTTCCATTTCCGGTCCGTGTTTGGAAGCCAATTTGACGGGCTGTTGACATTTTTGACATTTAATAGACTATACGACGACACGTGTTTGCTCTGCTATCGGCATTTCCAGCAAAAGAGATACGCTGTCCGACACCAAAGCGCTTCAATTGCCTGACAGAGAACCCCAATGCCACTCTGATATTTAATTTGACTAAGTGCCCGGCGCTTCTGAGAAGAGGTGAAGGGAACGCGCCTACGGCTTTTGGGGAACACGGTTTGGAAGCTTTATCCTCCTATCGATCCCTTTATCAAATACATCGATTTTAATTAAGCGAAAATCGACACAGAATGTTGGGCTGTCTGGCTTTGAGAGGAACATGACCTTAACAAGGGCCCTGTCTAGCGCTGGGTAATGGTACGAGGCCCTATGAGACCTCGAGACCGAGGCAATCCTTGCCCCTAATTACTTCGATTCGATAGAAGAAGTTCGATGAGGGTACGTAGCCGTTTCCGCTACCGTTAGCAACCTGTGGGTTCAATTCTGAGGGAGGAGGGGATTGGTTGTGACAGGGATGGGAGGGAGGGAGTTTGTAGGCTTTGAAGGGGCGGGACAACATAGTATACGTGAATCTAATCTTCATATATTCTCTCTATATAAAGTTTGAATTTAATCAAGAATAGTCAAATCGAGCATTCCTTGGCTTAAGATAAGTGTGAGGTGAAATGATATACGATAGCCAGTTAGATTTGAAATATAATACAATATGATTTTGGCAAAGGATTAGCAAAAGGCTACGTAAATGAGTTTGTATCTAAGTCAACCAAACAATCTGGTATATTCAGCTTTTGAGTACTTACAGGATGATGAAATAAAATCCCATGGAACCAAGTGTTTTTTTTATGAGTTTTCTGATTAAAGATTTCTGTTTTTCAGATAGTTTTGAAAACGTAAAAGGTACTTAATCAAAAGATCAAATCAAATTGAAGTACTTATCAACCTTAAATCTTGCCGTTCATATGTGACACGACAACTATTGAATTATATTTTATATGAAATTATATCTAAATATAAAGTAAAATTGTAACAATAATTTATGTTTATAATCGTACCTTTCTGTAAAGTTTGAAATAATTACATGATCAAAATCCGTTTTAAATTACAACTGAACCTCCATCTTTGGAAAAACTTCTTGAGAGATGAATTCTCTGAATTGTAGATCGCCACGCCCACAGTAACCAGGATTGTCAATGCGGTTTTCGTAAAATCATTTTTCTGAATCTTTCTCATTTTTTAAATCTTTATTTTCATCAATCTTATATCAAACACGGTGTCTCCTTTTTTTGGACTATGATTTTTTATGCATCGTTGTAATGTCACGAGAGATTGTAAAAGTAGATAATCTTGAAATTAAACGTGATTAAGATGTAAAAATAAATAGGTAAATCTCTATGATTTTTGATAAAACCAAAATAAATTCAGATCCAATTTTAAATCGATGCTTCAAAATAAAATTTATTGTTAATAATATATCACAATTCTTTCCTTCGATATCCCTAATGCTGAAACTCCCTCAAAAACCTTATATCTATAGTTCTTACATTTGTTTTTATCTTAATGTAAACTTTCTGTAATTCAACACCCCTTTAAAACGAACCGATACACGCGATGTCGGTTTTAAAAATGTGTATTGAAACGTGATGCTTTTCAGTCTTAACATTTAGACAAATCGTTGAATCTTGTTAAAACATGTTTTCAAAACTTATAAAATAAATCAGTAATTGCTTCATCACTAATCAAGTATACAAGGGCTCATCTTTCTCCTGTAAACACTGCTCCAGCAGAGCGTGACCAAGTTTACAGATAACATACAAGTCTAATCAACATGAAACAACGTCAATCGGTATTTCTATAAAGGTGATATATTCATTGCGAGAAGAACTAAATTCAAGTCTTAAACATCAATAAAACGAGGTTCGACAAAGTGATTACAGTGGCGATTTGTATTGAGCGCCTTGCAATCGGAATAGAAAGTGGAAGTTTAGTAATAGGCAAACCATGTTAGAAGCACTCCGTGCTTAAACAAATACGCCTTGTTTAAGCGAACAATAACGAGAGAAGTATAAGCAATGATAGGCCACGTAATGTCAAAGTACCCATTTTACACGCTTGAACACGATCAATTCTGTTAAACACAGAGGATTTTTGTATGACCTCTTAGAGATTCCTGGCATTTGTACAAAAATTGCATTAGCATACTAAATTTGCCAACGAGACGCATCGATTCTTCAGGTGAAATTCTTTGATTTTTTAACATTCCTGTCTTTTTAACATTAATGGCAGTTTCCGACTGTACCCGACAATAGCGCGTTGACGACAAATCTTGGCGGGGTACCATTGTTTCTCAATTTGATAGAGCCACCTTAGCTCGAACGAAAGCACTTTTATTCTGTAAATTGAATTTCCGGTCTCTCTCGGTTTCTAAATCAGAGTGCTTCACATTCAGAACGATACATTCGTCTTTGTTTACCTCGAATCGATAGATCACGATTATTTCCCTTTGTGTAGTCACGTGACTCCTTTGTAGGCAGCGCTTTGCGTCAAAAGTGATGCTTTAAGTTTGTCGATCGAGGATAAAAGTCGAAAGGTGTGCTTCAAGCGAAGTAGCTCATTCGTATAGACGCATTGCAAACTCCCCGCATCGCACTCGGAGCTAAGCCCTTGGGGCTTATATCACCCGAATAGTCCGAAGAGGTGTTAATCGGCAAATTATTTCTAATGTAAACACGATGAAAGGAGTTTGCATCGCCTACAGTGGTTAATTAAAACTTATGGTCGGTGTTCGATAAAGCGAATAAAGGGACGGCGGTATAAGAATCCGAAGTCAATTTATGGTCTAAAAGAAAACTTATTTCTTGAACAATGAAGATCGTTTCGGGTAGTTGAGTGCATAATGGTTCCTCCTCTCATATAAACTTGAGTCTCCGAGACCGTGAACGAGATTTGTTACGAGAATGCGCGAAATCTGACTTTTAAGAGGGCAGTGACATTGCTTCGAATAGAGTCCTCACGTTTTTATGGTCATTTTGGATTTTGTGAAGAAATAGTCAACATGTTACATTTTGTTTATTCATAACGTCAAAGTTCTTTTAAGAATCATTCGTCAGATTTGGGTCAAAATCCGTATTCGTAGAAATCCACTTTCATTTGAACATGACCACTTTTCATACTACGAATTAAAATTTTGATAAAGATTTTGAAATGTTTTCAAGTAGAATTTTTTTTTTCAAGATTTACAAATCAAAACTAACACAAAATATCATAATTCAAATATCTGTCAAAAAGAATTGATCATAATTCCAATTAACACTGCATACAATCATCAATGAAAGATAACGACAAATTCGCCCTTGCTTTGGTTTATGAAATATTAATGTGGTTCAGGACCATACACCCACGGGACGAACCTGCTGAAGGGCAAATGTTGATGAAAACAATGGCAAAGGATTATCAACCTTTTAAGTTAAAGAGGTGGAATAATTATAAATGAATTTGTCAAAAATATGACAAAAACATTACCCGGTGGTCTCAGAGTGAATTTATTCCAAATGGTGGTTTACGTGAGACCATTAATAACCTTATACATAAAGAATCCGAACAGTCGTCTATGATAATTAGAAGCATGGGAATAATTGTTTCCAATCTTAGAACGTGAGAAATCATTGTGTCTGTCTGCGGCATGACGGGGGTTTTGACAGTTTCTTCCATTTTCAGTCAATGTTTAACCCGCCATTTGGGATATCGTCTGCAGAAGTGGTAATGGCGGGAACCAGCAGACGACTGAAACGTGTGAGAAAAACATGGCGTCACGCAGAGTCTAGGGGTGTAATGTGCGATTTCTGCCCTCCGACATAGTCTTGAGGGACCCTTTCCTAAATAGCTGCCTAAACATATGCAGAAATGGTTGAAAATCAGCCCAAAGGGACTATCGTTTAGAAGACAGATCGGCAATATGGCGGCACTCTAGTATTTCGTCTTGCCGACCGTCTCCGTTTGGAAAAACAGGCAAGGAAGAGTCCGGATGCACAATTAAAGAGTTGTCACCCGTTCTAGTTTTTTGGTCTGCAATACAAACTTTTAAGTTCCCAAGAATGTTTTCTCCTTACTGAAAATAAGCTCATTATCATATCCAATACGAAGGAATGCCAAAGTCATTCCACTCTTGAAAACATTGATAAGTAAAGCCGAGGAACTATGTTTTCATGGTAAATTACGAGGGTGTTAGCTTTCCTGAAATACACTTAAGCTCTGTAAGTTAATAAGATCATTTGCAGCATTATTGAAACTTATTGGAACAGGAAAACTGAAAATGCTTATAATTTTATGACTTTTAACGTAATGAAGCATTAGAACCAATGCTTCTTTTAACTTTTCCTAAAAGACGATCTAGGAACTCTCCTGACAGGTCTGGTACACAACGTTAGTTACGATCATGTGTACTTAACTCATGACAAAATACGAACTGTCTCTTTCGAAAATTGATACTAACTCAGGAAATACACCGCCTTAAAAAATGATACTTTGTTTTGATCACGCTTATATTTCAACCAACGTCAAAACGCCACCCTATTTACTGCTTCATTATAACCCTGCTTTATAAAATAACCCTTTGTGTTGAAATATTAGTGTGATCCATATGCATTGGCATATTTCAAACGAGAATAATACTTTCTTCTTAAATGATGTTTCATTTCTGAAGAAGGCACTGACATGATTTGAAACATTGCTATGGATAAAAACCAACATTGTAATAGTATTGACATGCAAAATCTACTGCTTAATGGAATAATTTAACTTTGGGTAAGCTTGATGTAGGGTCGAGATGTTTGGAATACAACGTGGTTGTACATAATTAAGACGTCAACATGATAAACTCGTGTCCTTTTATTATAATCATCGTTAAATTGTTCCATGGAGTCATGTGATTTTGTTCCGTTCCTTGACATATTCTTTTAATGTTGGCTACTTCCTAAAAAATGTTCTTTGTGAGTTTATTGCCTTTAAGCACAAAGCTCAAAGGTCAGTTTGATAATATACATGCCAGAGGACATATCATAGCAGCAGCATGCTTGGATTAAGAAGGGCGTTGTGTTTGTAATGACAAATTGCATGTGTGTGTGAAATAATTATTGTCTTCTTAATCTTAATTGTGAAACTTTGAAATAATTACAACAAGCATGTTTGTGGTAAAATTCAGCGTGGCGGAAAATTGTCACGATGTCATATCAGCATTATTATCAAATTAAAAACTTGTCATGACTATGGAAATGTTGTGAGAAACAGTGATTACTTATATGCAATTATCATTTAAACATAACAATCTAAAATTATTATTTACGAAAATGGAGTATAATTTAAGATATCAGTTTTACTATCATTTTTCAGTAAAATAGTCGGAGTCGTTCTTCGAACCTTCCTCCAGTCCATGATTTATCATTTTTGGCTTTACTTATGCTAATTATTGACATTATATCGTGGCCATATCAGTATTCATCCTTTACCGATTCTTAAAAGTACACTGCTCAAGTTTCTTAATACTTAAGGCGAGTTTAGGTTAGATATGTTTAAAACTGCTACCCATGTACCGGGAGTATTAGACTTACAGGAGCTAATATATGGAACTACAGAAGTTAAGGACCACTCGAATTTGCTTTATTGTAGAACTTTTCAACTTTGCCTATTACGTTTTGTACTGGTGAGGTATTCATAAAAGTAAAGTCTGCTTGTTTACCGAACCAGATTCTTATATGAATAAAAATATGTTTAAACCATATTGTAGCATCATATTGACATTTATAGTGGAAATAGTGGAAATAGGGTAGGTACTTAACTTTATTTATAGAGTATATTGATGCTGGAAGAAAGCCTGAAATATCCGTGAGGCCAATTGTTTCCCATCTACCTGAGCAGTGGCTAAAATTAAAGGTTGAAACTACTGCACTGGATTTCAACGTAGCGATAAACTGAAACCTGTTCCACGGAAAAAATCCTTTTCAACAGACAAGTTCTTCGAATAATGGCCGATAGGTTTAGCTGTAGATGCATTGTAAGAAAAACGTGGATATTTGTTTTTGTCAAGGTGTTTGCATTCGATATGGAGGGAAAACTTAAAGGATAATGATAAAGTCACGTCTGTTTTATTTAACATACGATTAATGTTTCCATAGAATTGTATTTGAAATTTACGTAAACCGAATTTAATTGAGGGTTTTTGCAGACACAAAAAATTGCACAAATTAAGCTCATTGAATGCTTAAATACATTTCATTATTTTTTGTCAAATTCCAATTTATTAAGGTTCATTATTCGATCATCGAATAGTTACCACAGCAGGAACAATTATCATGTTCCAACATCTACATGATTTACAAATACAAATAAATGAAGTTGAGACGATTCCTGCCTCGTGAAATGAAACAAAATGTTATATTATATTAACATATGCAAGCTATCATAATTATAATCATCTTAATCATTCGAACGTTCCCCCCGATATCCCCTTTGTTTACTGAGTTCATTGACGACCGTGTTTCTTTCGCACCGATTGAACCAGGACAAAATTACAAATTGCATCTTTCCCTAATGAAAAAGGTTAGAGGAAATAAGAGCCACTTTACTTTTCATTCAATGTCGTGAAAATCGGAAACAGCTTTAACTACATGGAAATAGTAAGATAGATTATTATGATGGAGCGAATCACGCTATCACCATTCTATCGTCCGTCAATGAAAAAAACATGGCCTCCTATTGTCGTATGACAGCTTCCAACATGGCGGCCGGGTGTCGTCTGCCGTTTTCAAAATGGCGGGCAAGGTGCTCTCTTTGCCTGCTGAATCCAGCAAATTAAACCAACCGATCAATACAGACACGGCAATTGGGTAATTGGATATCGGGGTTATCCCTTTTCACGTCAAATACAAATCGGACCGAGAATCAACACGCCAAAACAAGCCAACAACTGTACAAGGTCCGGAAATTATCCGTAAAATACCGTGTAGGGCATGTTGCTGTTTTAGAAGTTGTTGATTGATGGCATGGCGAGACGGGCTGGAAGATTGAAACTGATAACTCAACGTCATCCGACACCCAGCCAGAAGGGGTCGGAGATTGGCCCGTTTGTCTCTCCATATCTTTCCATTGTTACCGTGACATAAAGTATTCTAACGATATTGCCGCCCATTGTGGAAACGTTTGAAAATGGCGCATATTTCACGGCACCCGACATTGACAGATAAGGGCGAGAAATCTATCTCTTGATGATGAGGCATGGTGTCACCTGTGCAGGTAAATGGGCAACAGCGACGGGACGGACAGAGTTTGGGGGCAATGGCAGTGGCCTTGCGTTAGTTCATATGGGACACCGATGACCCCAGGTGACCGTGTGCTGAAGAACAGTCCTTCGTCTACATGAAGTCCTTGATACTAAAATGTAGTCAATATTTTAGATGAGTAAAAACAGGGTCACGAATGACACATCTTTTTCAAATATTTATACTTAAGGGTCTGCTCGGACAATTACCAGTTACCGTTATTCAAGATTTGGGGTCTATTCAATTTATCAAAGGTTTTGACTTTGACATTTGACATTAAGTTGTTCATTTTCACCTAAGCAATTAAAGACGTCATTTTGATATACTAGAAATGTTATCTTGAAGAAGTCATAAAATCTTTAAACTTCTGATAAAGATTGTAATTATTCGAATATATTTGATCTTTTAATAATGAAAAGTATCAATCAAAGCGTATAAAATTTATTTGGTATTAAAATCAATAATGAAGAATATAAAATGGGATAATATGCAGATGATACTCAATTATATTTAGATGGATCTGAAAATAGCCTTAAAGCAGCTCTAGAAACTTTAAACAAATTCTATGAAATGTCAGGGCTTAAAATCAACATTGAAAAAACCAAAGCTATTTTGATTTGTTCTATGATTGATAGCAAATGTAAGTTATGCCCAGAAAGTAGCTTAGATTGGCATGATGGTGATTTTAACATCTTTGGTAAAAACTTAATCCTAAACTGGAAGATCTATGGGTGATCAACACTAGAAAAATACTAGAAAAAATCAACAGACTTCTTGCTGGATGGAAAAATAGAAAACTTACTTTAAAAGGGAAAATCACAAAAACTCATGTAATATCAACATTAGTACATATTTTTTTTGTGCTTCCCTACCCCCCAAAGGAAATTATTGAAAAACTGAACAACATTATGTATAATTCTATGTTGGATGGTAAGATGGATAAAATTAAACGGAAAACTATATGAAGAAAATATGAACAAGGTTGACTTTTAATGACAGATATCAGATCCTTTATATATGCAATTTAACTATCTTGCCTCAGAAGGTATATTAATAAAAATTCAAATCACAATCCAAGCTCATTACCATTTAATAAGATAGTTTTTCTTGGTGCAAATAAAAATAGACATGTACCTATTGATAACCCTTTTGGGCATGAAATTTTAACTTTATGGGGTAAATATTATTAAAAAAAACATCATCTCATAAATACATCTCATGTAGAAGAAATACTAGCTGAACCTTTATGGTGACACAGTTTAGACACAGTAATTTCTTAATTGAAAACTGGTTAAACAGAGGTATTCACACAATAAGAGACATTTGGGGTGATAATGAATTTTTGCCTTTCGATGAAGTTAAAAGTCTTCATTGTATCAAGGGAACAATCCTTGAGTACATTCAGATAATTTTGAATACCCCAAAAAATGTGGGAAAACACTCTCCTAACAAATCAGTCGTGTAAACAAAACCTCTCATTATGCCAAACACTTCATTATCTTCTATCCATAGAAAAAGGAAGTAGATATTTCTAAGATTAACTAATTGCTGATGATACTGCCCTTAAAGTATGTCAAAAATGGCAAAATGAACTTAACTTGAATATTCCATGGAATGTTGTGTTTAAAATGAACAAAAATTGTACGAAAGATGTAATCCTTTTAGACCTTCAGTACAGATTTATCAACAGAGCAATTTACACTAGAAAAGAGCCAGCTCAAATGAAAATAAGTGATACAAATATCTGCTCTTTTTGTGAATCTGAACCTGAAAATCTGGACCCTGTTTTTATTAAATGCAAGTTTGTGTGTGAATTTTGGAGAAATGTGGAAACCTTTATTAATCGCCACGTTACACATACGAATATTATCATTATTGAAATAGATATTCTGTTTTGTAATAGTTCTGTCAGTCTTCCGGCATCACATATTTTAATGGCTAAAAATATATACATATCTCAAGTATTAAGAAAAGCAAATTATCCATTGACCATTTTGTAAGCATTGTCAAGGATGTTCTCAATGTTGAGAATATTATAGCACGTAAAAATATTACTCTGCCAATATTCCATGTCAAATGGAGAGCTTTAATCACTGTTCTATAATAGTTACCAATGTTTCATGTTCACCCATGTACACCTATGGAAATGAAATGAATAAAAAAAATTGAAAAAAGTGTAGAAATATCATCAAAGTGATAAAAATGTCCGAAAGTGGAAGTTGTTGAACACAGAATTGTCTAAAATGAAAAAAACACTCAATGTCAGCGTGAAACAGGGTTTTTTAAATAAACAAAAAAAAAGATTTATTGAGAAAATGAAATTCTATCATGTTACTCTATTTCACAAATCAGGTATTTAACAACATGAATATAATCAACAACAAAACACATGTACAATTAACAATGGAGTTCGCATACTTTACGCAAAATAACCTTGCCGTACTGTCACGATAAGTGTTCATTCATTACTGACAAAATGGCTCCCACAGTCTGTTGAATTAGGTACGTAAGTTGTGTCCATTAATTATCTAACCATCCCGGTCCATAACTGAGTATATTCATTGTAAATCACAACAGTCCCGTACATACTCTCAACGACTCTCTACGGCGTCTCTTAGTTTCGTTAATGTCATTATAAATACAAAAAATGTGATTACTCATAACACGCGGATACGAAAATGCGGCTAAGAAATTATCGCCTGCCTATTAAAGGGAGACAACTGTCAACAACGGTCATTGTTTCTTACAAAGGTCATAAATATGTCTGATAGGACTCAAAGTGTTAGGATTTATAATCTCAGAAGCTCATACGTCTCACCTAGGTACATTTGTCGTCATCTTTGCATATAAATGGCCTCATTATAACAAGGAGAGTGAGAGAACAGATAAATACCCGTCAAAAGTAACGGGAATATTGCTAGTAAATTTCAGATACGAAACAGTGATTCTTACGTTGAGTAACTGTTATAGTGGAAACTCAATTCATAGACGGGCGAGTGCTTTAATGGCTTTGAATAAGACATTTTCCCTATGGAGACATTCTATATCTTGAAACTGAAGTTTTGTTATTCCTCATCGAATTAGATACCATCTTCCCATGTGTGTGAAATGTTTTGATATGCATGTTGTTAAACAACAAAAGTGTGCCTATGAAATGTACAGAACTTATGTGGTAAATCGACAAACATTATAATTCATCCGTGTCTGCATTACCAGTTTGTTTAGCCTGAACAACATGAACAACAAAATATCTTTTATTATTTTCAGTAACAAATATGTCCATGCTTGGACATCAACAAATTAAAAATGACCAAACGATGTAAGGCTATGGTAACATCGATATATCGTTGTTCAAGCAAATATCAATTACATTAGCGATCGGTATATGTAAACTTTACGTAAATGAGCTATAAAGAAGTAATATCGCTATCGGATACAAATATTGTAAACTTCACACAAAAAATATATTAAAATGCATTTAGTTTGTTATGTCAAATCAATTACTAGTAGACGCACCAAAGAAATATGCATATTCGGCGATCATAATAATTAGTGTTATTATGAAAAAATATGATGGAGAAAAATATGATGTTTGTTCACACTGAAATATCGTCACATGCATGTTTGTTTAAGAAAACATGTGCTAAATAAAGTACTTAACATCCAGTTTGACGCAAAACATCTATCACCATATCTACACCATCCATCTACCCATCTGGTAAAAGTACTGTGATTTCCATAAAAATGTATTTAAATGCATATGGTTTGTTTAAATAAACATATGTCAAATCAAAGTATCCAATCTGACGCAAATGATTTATCTTCTTATCAACAGTACCATCTTTGTACCTGAAAAAGGATACAATGTGTTCTTGCCGCTCAACGGCTTCTCCTCTCATATATAACATTGGAATGACAGGTCCGTTATAATTTGAATAGTATATAATTGACATTGGTATATCGCTATTTTACACCTGGTTGTTCCCCATTGTCACTCCCCGTTTTCACCTGTCCTCACCTGGCCTTCATACCTGTCTGTGATGAATGTCCAAACGGTCAGCGGTTCAACTGGACCTAAGGGTCATTTGTCAAACGTGAGAAACATACGTTATCTTTGATTAAAGAGAAAAAGCTGTGAAGAATGTTTTGCATTTACATCTCGTAAAGTCTGATACGTTAGTGAGATGTTTATTAAAGGCATATGGTGTTTTAATAACTTGTTTATCCTAACTGGGGAAAATGGCTATACATTGTTTTATGGATGATATGAGATAATTTTGTGAACGTTCATCAATGAAAGAAAGTATTATTTCGTTATATTGTTGTTAATTCACAGCGTCTTTAGTCGGCGCAAGTGTCTCTATTTCGTCGTCTGTGACATTACTCAGAAGTCACACCGTTGCGACAGGAACGGTCCGTTTTTGTTATTTTATCGTAACTGAAATTGAATATTATAGGAAAAATTAAGGTTTTACAGTGAAACTTGTGGCAAAGGACTAACAGTTATAAACTCTAAAAAAGCGCATTAACTTTTTAAACGTGATTTGACACACTTGCTTGGGTTATAATCTATATATACCTACATGGAACGATTATTTACTCAACAAATGTATGGCTAAAGGATTAAATGTCCCAAGATAATGATCAAAATGAAATAACACAGTGCGATCATTGATCAATATATGGGAACACCAAATATGCTGAATCACATCCAATATGACACTTGATTGTGGCGAAATATGAATGAAATATAATGATGTATATATCAATATTTAACCAGGTGGTAGACGTTTGAAGTTGATCTTGATTGAAAACGACATACATGACAGGTGGGCGGGGCAGGTGTGATTCATGGACTCATTGCATGGTGTGATATAGACATGTCGTGAGGGCACTTGAAATTGACAATGGTAAAAGAAATCAAAGTGAATGGGGCCACTTGAAGAACGAATTTCCGGCTTACGGTTGCTTGGCCAAAATGAGGATTATCCTATTTATAAACAGACATTGGTATATTAACGTTCAACGTTATAAAGTGACTTTGAAATTGACAACACTGTCATGTGATGAGTCATCTGTGGTTCAAGGTGTATCGAATATAATTAATTCAGTAAACAAAGCTCGTGAGGCATGCATTATTAGAGGTCATTATCCTGACTTGGCATAAATTATTTTTGAGGTTGTGATTAATATATTTTTCGACGCCACGTCGATTCAAGTGATTATCTTTTTATCAAAATTTTCCCGTTTCAGATACATCAACCTCTGACACGAGGAAGTCAATTGTTTACAAAACTGTTTCGTAAACAATTGATAAATAAACAAACAGGAAGTGGTGAACATTGATGCCACTTTAGACACGCGTGTACATATCAAGATAATAAAACAGCACAATTGGGAACATACGTCACTTTTATGGTGTATGTTCTTTCTCTAAATGATAATTCAGGTATCTCTTTGAATTAATGTCCCATTCAAGTATCCTGACGAACATATGGTTTTGAAAAAAATATGAAATGATACATTTACAAGGAGCACAATTTAGAAAATTTAGAAATGCTGAAGATAAGTGATATATTAATATTGACTATGAAATGGAGGAAAGTATCAACCATTCAATATTGTAATAATGATCGCCACGTTTAAGAGGACGATGGGTCACATTTCCCATTAAACGCTGTCATATATTGAAATTGAGACCTTTGATTCAGATATTTGAAGTTTTATGTAATCAGTGATTTTAGGGTAATAGCGTCTTTTGAGCCTCCAACTCGTTATTATTACCCAGCCATAAATGGCCTGTACATGATAGAAAATAGTCCGTTTCATGCAGAAATAAACCGATACACTTTCAGAAAGAAACATACAACTACGAAATATCAACCTGTGGTCTGAAAACTATGGAAAACTTTTAAAAAATCAAACATAGTTTATTTTCTATGTGAAATTGACTTTCGAGACAGAATTTCAGACTAAAGACAGACAATCTTAATACCTTAAGTTGACCCTCAATGGACAAGAGACAGATTTTGTCAAGAGGACAGTCAGATAGCGTTAAGCCGTCTTTCGCAACTCGCTCTGAGAGCTCTTAAAACGATTACGTGAGGAAACTCAGGAAACTCATACACGCATGGTTTCGTTAAGTGACCTTCTTATACCAAACATCAGGTGCAGATATATATCCATGTTGAAATCGCTCGTTATCATCATTAGCCCCAACTCTGTATCAGAAAAGTGAGAAGGATGTTAAGAGTTATCTCCCTTAATAGCGGAAAAATGACGTCACATGGTTCTCACGAAGTGAAATGAGGGATTTTGACGCGGTAATTGAGTTACAAAATGTGCCTTCACTTTTCTAGAGCCAGGAAAACGAAGATGGAGACTTTGCGACTAAAAAAGGCTAAAAGCGTTTTGACTAATGAACTTTTTACCGACATCAATTAAGTGTAGTATGTTTTCCTACCGTGAGAATTCCCACAGTGGTATTTCCTACATGTTCTCCGCGAATGCTTGTTTTTGTACTCAATCTTCGAAATCATGCACATCAACGAAATAAGAAGTTATGTTTCAAATTTTACTTATGTTTCCTGCGAAAAATTTATCCATGTGCAAGTAATTTACCTTCGGAGGATGTACACGTATGTAAATATCAATTTTAATTTTCGAACTGATATATTATCCTTTTTAGCATGAAATGGTCAATTAGTGATGTTTCGATGCGAAACTGTCAAATGTTTAACAAATGGATAAACAAGCATATGAACATTAATTTTCATTTTACAAATTGATCTATCACCTTTTTTAATTTTCACATTTGAATCAATGTTTTCATTTTACACTTAAGTAGCAGGGTAAATAACTTTATGTTTTGACGACATTTTTCACATTTGCTATATGAATAATTGAGATGTCATATGCATTTTGATGAATTGCTGTAAATGAGTTATGTCTCAATTAACGGCAATGGTTAAACTTAAAAAACGAACATGACCTTTTTATTACATTTCATGAATTCATACGCGGAACTGATTTCATATATGGGAAACTGAATTCATGTTGCTATTTTGTAAGCTGATGATAACATCTGTTCATGATAGAATACACTGTAATCTTAATAAAAACGTGGGAACACCATTTCCCAATCATTAAATAGATATCATGTTAATGGCAAGAGTGAAAACTGAAGCTACATTAATGTTCCAAGAAAAAGTCGAAAGTTTATGCTTAACAAGTTAATATGAAACAACCATTACCGGTACGTTTTGTGTTTGATACGTTTGTTTGTTCAAATTCTCCTTTTCAAAAAAAAAAAAAAAAAGTGTCCATACTTTACTTCCCTTAATAGCCTTAAGTTGGATAAATCGCATCTTGATATTCGATGAATGATTCTGAAACGAAATACCGAAGAAATAAATAGTGAACCTTTTTACATTCCATCGTCCATTTACGGTGAACCGGTTGACTTTTAACCTATTGAACCAGAGGTCACATTGCATGCAGATCTCGCACTCCATCTATCAATCACTGCCAGCATATATGTAGATTTCACGTGGATATTGACAGCCCACGATCGACCCGAGATGCACGTGGCACCAAGGCCCTGAAATGTACAATCTTTACGTCACAGCTGAAAACGGGCCTTCCTTTTTCCTTCGCACCTGTTATTAAGTATATTCACCCTTAAAGAACTATTTTGTGTGCGAATTCAATAATAGTGTGGGTGGGGGTATGTTTACACCACGCCCGGGTAGTTCTGAAAGAGGTTACAATGAAACGGATCCCCGGTGTTGCTATTGTAAATTTCATGAATTTGATTGATATGTTTGTTATTGTGTAACAAGTCTATTGCTCGATACAAACTTGTACTCGGTGACACGCATTATGCGGCCACATGTGTTACTATTAATCTATAATCATAGTAGCAACGTTTGATCGCCAGTGAATATCTCTTACTTAATTGTTTTCCTTAAAAGAATACGGAAGAATACGAACGGTCTGCGCCATCCCGACTTGGTATATTAAATTTTGGTAAATCGTACACGCAATATGTAGGATTTTAACTGCAAATGTTATGAACTCCATGTTGATAAAACATTTTCTTACCAAGGTAATCAAACGGACAAGGTCATATCGGGAAACAGGATAGAAGCACTGTTAAATTATTAATTATGAAAACATTATTAGTAAATAATATAACCATCAATGTAACTCAATTTAGGTGGCACATACGATTTTCATTAAGTGTAGTTTGGGTTTGTAGTTAGCGTTGTTTTACGAATAACTTGATCAAATCACAAGTATTGGAAATCACTTTTAAAGCAATTACAATGTTATATACCCCATACTCACACTCAACTGGTAAAAGTGAGGGCAACGATATTTTTAATCGTGAAGCACAATCATTTCAAATGAAAAAAATTAAATAAAATCCTTATTTCCTTATTCCAGATTATATAAAAAAATTAATTAAAAGAATAGCTAACTGTGTGCAATGACCATTTTACGATCTGGTTAAATGTTTGTCAGTTATATTTCAGCATATTTGTCGATAACCTTTTATTATTTACTAATATGTTTTACAAAGTTGTCCGACAGCAAAATGTTTAGTTTATATTAAGTAGACATAGACGTCATTCAGTTAATCCTTTATATACATTACTGATGTCAAATATATATTTTGATGTCAATGGGGTTTTCGTATCAATGTGTTATTGCAGCAAGACATTAATGTAAAAAATCATAAGTTTATACTATAATTTGCCTTTTCTTTGATAACCTTTATTCCAACAATGCTAAATACAGCTTGGATGCAACTTTTAATAATTTCAATACAAATTTACATGTATTGCGTACATTGTAAAATTGTCAGACATCAACTTTATTGTGACATAACCTGAAATATATTTAACACGTCATGGAGTTTGACAGGGATGTTTCTAGCTTCCTATCAATTTGTATGCAGTTTGAAATAAACGCTTCGTGTTCAGGTGACATAGACTGAACGTCCAGTCAAAGGGTCTACTGTAGTGATTCGTCACCATAATATACCGGCAGCGTGCCTTGCTTGTTAATTCAGTTTGAAAACAGATTCCATGCATTAAAGTACTCTACATCCACATTTCGAATGGGCGATATAAAAGAGGAGTCTGAAAATGTTGGTCATTGTGATGGTTAAAACCTTTTTAAGTTCAGTGCTTATCAATATCAATTATCAATAATTTCGGTAACTTGGTTTCAAAGAGACATATCGATCAAGATTTAGAGACATAATTTTATTTTGTCGATGTCCATTTACTAATGGTATCCATGACAACGGCATAACGTAAAACTTTGGATATAAATAAAAAAAAAATTCTTAGAATTAATAGCATAACGCAAAAAACGTTATCAACATGTAGAAGCGTTAATAAAAAATCGAGCATTTTGCACTCAACCAGAAAGAAACTGAAATAAACAGGTATGGCATAATGCAGTTATCATTTAAATTGTTAGTTTAATATGGTCGTTTTTAATGTTTATTAAGGCATGAAAATATTTACTTGACATTATTTTAAGATGCAGCATACCCTCAATAAAATGTAAATTTTCGGAATAAAAACAATTATCCTTTCTTATTATTGAGTGATTTCAACCCAAGAGAGCAATTGAAATTAAGCATTGAATAAATCATAATTCGGCGTTCTATTGATAATTGACACTAGTAAAAGACACTCGTCAACAAATGAACTATGGCTGCATGATGACAAGCTTTGCGCATCCAATGGTGCTATTGAAATCATCATAAAGCGATGTTTCATGGCATCGTCTGACCACAAAGTTCCAAACAGAGTCAAAGATTGACCGCTGAGTGGTGTCACGTGCTTGTTGGTAAACTTGTTCAGCTTGAACGATTTGCACGTGCTTCAGGTGCATCACGTGATCGGCACGTGACCAAGCATGTCAAAGGTTGTCAAGCATGGGCGTTGTTCTTAGCGAATCTCTGAAGCGAGAATATTCAAAAGCTTGCAGAATTCGTCGAGTGATTTGCATTGTTTTTCTACTTAAAAGATTTTATATGTGTCTTTGATTTACTTTTTGGATGACTTCTCCCATTCTAAAGAGTAAGAGTCTCCTAGAGAGCGTATTGTATCATTTGAGAACCCGTTAATTAATTTTTGATTAATATTGCGACATACTTAAATCTAAAGGAGACGCCATTGTGAAAATGTCAACCCCCAATATGACACTTACATGTTATTTCAATTTCAAAATGAAAAAAATCATCTCAATATGTTTAGTTAACTGTTAATAATTCAAAAAGTGTAATCAATTGTATATTCGGTATTAACTAATAAGTGCTTCATTTGTATTCACACGTGGGATGTTGTCAATAAAATATTTTAGTTCAAATGTAAATTTTGATTCAAGTCACCATCACCAGTTGAAATTCCTCACAGTGCCATGTGAAGATTAATAACACTGTCGGGAGCTTGGGAATAGAGAACTGTCACTTTGTTAAACATTACTTTGTTTCATTTGGTTAAATCACACACGCTTTTCAATAACACTTTCGAGATCGAATCCAGAAATTGCTTTGTGCAATGTTAATCAAGCAAGGGTTCAAAAGCCTGAATTGATCAGGTAAATACAAACCTCTAAGCCTAAAGACTTCCAGCAAACAAATCCAACTTCGGGGCTGGGGAGTTCCAGAGGTTGCTGATTATACCTCACTCAATTAGAGAGTTCCAAAACAAAATGGCCGGCTGTGGGGACATATGAAACTTGCTGAAGGCTGGGAATTCGCTCCAGATCTGTTTAATTTTCTCCTTTCATGGGATTTTCATTGACTCATCGAATTCGTGATTTCCTTCTCTCAGTTTGCATATTGATACCAATTATTGGCCATGTTAGAGGTTAATTTCCTTCGAGGGTAAACATAGGCCTCTCTTCACACATGCTTAAGTAGAAGAGTGTTTAGGCTCGAATGTGGGCAACGATTTCAATTCGGATTGTATTGACCATCTTTTCAATTGTGCAGCAATCCCTCCCTTCTTGTAGGAATTCGTGATGGAATTGAACACTTGTGTATAAAGATTACTACAATGGTTTCAACGTTTACACACTTGTAGTCAATAGGGTTTCTTCATTGAGAAATTTATTAAAATTTTACAGATTCATTCAATGAAAAAGTTGCAATATATAATGATGAGATTGATAAGAAATATTTTGTCTTTGAATTAATAAGTGTGTTTAGCAGTGGAATTAAGCTGCATTCACAGAGTTTGAAATTATTATCTAAATCTCAAAATAAACTCTAAATCAACACAGATTATTGTTATTCAAATAACTAAATAGTGTGAATGTATTATATAGTTTTAGCTTAATTTGAATATTCATTTCTGATGTGAATAAACTGTGTTTGAAGAAAACTGCAAATGACATTTATTTTCCGAATCATAATCGATATTTAACGTCACGATTATTGATAAAGGGAGATCCAAAGAAAAGGAGAAAAATATTTTATATCACATACTCACTGGAACTCTATAGCTTTTTATTGATGCAATCAATATTTTCATCCCTTGAATAATCCTGCAATTAATAATGAAAATGTACGATTGGCTGAAATCACGAGACACAGAGACATATACATTTCTTTCGGTTGTGCATTCATTGGAAATATTAATGTTTGAAAAAATACAGATCTAGGGAATTTTTAGCTTTTATAACGTAATAAATCGTAATACCTTTACTTAGGAGAAACGATGACATACTCGCCATCAAGATTTCTTTTACGCAGTATAAGCGATGTTGTTTAAGGAATCAAAGTGGGCACCGTTTTTGGTTTTCAGGCTGTTTGCATATTTGAATAATGTCAATATTGTACTTGCTGCATGCAACGTTGCAATAGATACTTCCGGTATTTTATAATTTAATTTATTGCCTGAATACGTGCATATTTTGCATATAACTTACGGATCGTTATACATATTAATTTTCTGTTCATGATATATTTACAAAATATTTGTGTTCGCTAGTGCTTTTAGATTACATTGATGTACCGTTTTGTAATTATAAACTAAGCTCATTGCGTATTTATCATTTATTACACATGGTTTATCAATCATTTTGAAATATGCACCGACATTGTTACGATTATTAATTACACTAGTGGCATACAATAATATGATAAAGCTTTCAGTCTATTATAACGTGACATAAGCTATAAGGCAAAAACGCCTTAAAGTACAAAATTATCTTGCAGGGTTAGATAAACCATGAAAATTTGATGTCACTAGAAATTGATTAATTGATTAAATCGATATTTAAAATTTCGTATCTCAGACCAACTAATTATCTAGTTCAAGACTATTTAACTGACCATATTGCTTGTAACCGTAAGTATATCATAACATCTCGATTACCGAAACGATTGGAAAGTGTTAATTTCATCTATTCTCAGTCATGTATGTAGGATAAAGTAGGATAATAGTGAGACGTGTAAAAAAAAAATTGTCCACAAATCAATGAGGCTATACTTTAAAGACCACGAATGAAAATTCTTTTGTTAAACCTTGTTGAAATAAACACACGACTACACATCCTGTGTTCGATCAAACAAAAAGAAACCCATTACTCAATTTTATCATGCTTTTAATACCAACGGCCACAGCATCATATATATGAATTAAAAAACAGGCTTTTAAAACCTAACAAGTTGGATATTGTTTGGTGAACCAATTGAGGACTTTTTCGCGACTTTAAATCTAACAACATACACAAGTCACTTTATTTTAAAAACTGGTCGCATATTCAATCAAAGCATGAGGCACGTGCCGCACGAACTTTACAAAAATTTCAAGAACTACTTTGCAGAGAAAGCAAGATGCACGTGCTACGCGAAATTTTCATGAAATTGCTCGCGCACTCTTTCAATTCCTGATATACACGTGCTCGGCTGTTTCACATGGTAGGGAACCCGAGATGGAAAAAAATCAAAATAATGTCATCAATTTATGAAGTAAAACGGGCGATATTTCCGCAAATTGTTCGATGAAAGGAGGTTACATTTAAAAACGAAGGTGTAAAAACCTAATGTGGTGCGCACGTGCATTCTTAAGTATGCATTTAGCGTCTCGCAGTGCAAATCCTTTCCCCAACCTCGCATACGTCTAACATGTCACCGCCATGTTGTTTATCATTCTTCAATCGTTGTTACAAATTCAGATTTTTGTCACTGACATGTTGTAGAAACCCTAAAGTAAGCTGCAGGTTTTTCGATATCCGAGAAAATGGCCATAATTGACCCATTACTACATGAAGCGATGTTGTCGGCCGCCGCCATGATGGTATTAATCCAAACCGGAAGTCGTCGTCTGCAGTCATGGAACATGGCGGCTTGTGCACGGGTAGATTGCTTAGGTGAAAATTGTTGATTTATTGAGCAGGTAAAAGGCCTGGAACTCTCTTGTGTTTTGCAAGCCAGTCGTGGAAACAGGAAAGAAAGAAAATTAGCTCCAATACGTTGAATTGTTATTTTTTCGAATTTGAAGTTATTTCGGTAGTAAGGCATTGAGTAATTAATGACCCAATCCATCGTAATAAGTCTGGCTGAAAATGCCTTAAATCAGGTTAATGTACTTGGAGACGTAACCGCTTTGTTCGATATTGGTGATCAAGGTCAATTGTATCAATGGGTTGTTTAGTATGTTATATGCTCTCTTCAGAAATAAAGGCACCGGGAAAGCTACACTTGAAGCGTTTGTATCCATCGGAACAACAGGCTACGATAAATGTTAAGAATTCCGACTTATCCGAAATACTTGAAAGTTTTTGCATGGTACACCATGACGATTTTCTGCCAATTGAATATCAGGAATTTGAACTATTTACCAGGAATGCATAATTTTATCATGTTTGAGGACATCACTGTGAACTCGTCTGTACCCATAAATAAAATGGCAAGAAATTTTCTTCTTCTGTCAATGAATTTGATTATAAATAATTTCCTGATTTTTATTGATCCAAGTTCAGTCATAAAATTGCAAATTCACAATCTCAATGTAAACGTGAATCCTATTAAACGATTTATGAAAGGTTTTCTTCAGTTTAACGTCTATATATTACATAATTAGTCATTCTTCGATAATAGGCTAAAAGACTTGTAACTATTTATAAATCATTTCAAGATTACAACCTTAAGAATTCAAAATTAGATGAAAGCATCATAATAAAATAAAATAATCATAAGTGAGAGTGAAGGCAGGTGAAAATAACAAACTTGTCTTAAGTCTGTCCTAGTCAATAAATTTTTTTATTTCATTTTATCGGCGGGATCGTTAGAACAAACATTGCCTGGTGTCCATTTAGAAAGGAACTGGATGGGAAATGTGTGAAATAAGATCAGAGATACTTCATGCTGATTTATCTACATTTTAGATATCTACTCGTAAAATTAATATCGTCAAACAATCTTTAGTGGTGTTAAGTTCCATCAAAATTTGAAAAAAAAGTTACATTACTTCATATAGTGGCTTATAAGACATTTAATGACTCTGCGGGAGAGATATAGCCCCAAGTGGAAAATCGTTGCTTACAAATTCAAAAACAAACCGTGACATTAAATACAAACGTTAATTCACGTTCGCCTAAGGACACCCTATCATATCATTAGCAGAATTTTAGACGTGTATGCTAAACCATTAATCTCTGTTTATGAACTATTATCACACAATCATGTTTTATCTTCGTGATCATATAGCGATGTGATACGAATATCGATGTCATAACAGTTTGTTGTTTTATTTATTTTCCTTCCTGTTAGTGCGATTATCTAATATGCTAGCATGTGTGACCTACAAATGAACATATATTTTTCAAAATCAATTTCGAAACGAATATTAACGTAAAAACATGAATGCATCCTTATTCTTTCATTTGCTTCCAACAGTCACATATGTTACTTCTATTGTGTAAAGACAATCTCATTTAAATACGATCATATTGTTAGAGCATTACTTTACGCAGAATATAGATGATCTTTATCTATGAAATATGTAAAGGTAAGTGACAGAGAAGTAAAAGGTTGATAGTAACTTCTGTATATCATAAACGCTTCAATGTAGGGACAATTTGAATGAAAGATAAGAAAGGCGCGGCAGGCTTATCACCAATTGAAAACCTCTTACTTCTTAAAAACAGATTCCAACTACACCCCTTGCATATTCATAAGCCTAGTTTGAAAGTTTTGTTTTGTGTTTTGTGACGTCGACGTTTCCGGTCCCGGTTTCCGGTAGTGTGTATAGACTTTTGAGAATATTTTGTTGTTATAGAACACATTAATTTTGTTTACTTCACTATAGATTAAAAACAATTATGTAGGGGGGTTATATACTACATATTTCTATTCTGCTTTTCTATATTTTTAGTTGTTTTTAAAATAAAGTAACTGCAATTCAAGGAGAAGTCTGTCTTGCTCTTCAGGGAAAAAGCTAATACAGCAACACTGAAAATATTCTATAAAGTAATTATGGTGACGAAAGTGCAAAAACCTAATTAGAACACACTTGACGCACGCGAAACATGTTGATGATAAAAATCTGAACAAGTTTTACTCGATTAGATGCATGTGTCGTATGCCGTGGCGCTTCTACAAATGCGCATGCGCTTTGATTTAACCGACAGTGCTGTCCACGATAAATGGATTTCGCTTTGCAAAATCAACCATAAACATTTCCAAAATTACACTTAACATCTCAAAAACAGGCACGTGACCTCAAGAATTATACACCGGTCTCTAAATACCGGAAATTGTGCAAAATGACAAACTGGCGCCAAGATCACGGCGCACGAGCAAGGCCTGGGGCAGACGACAATTTCCACGTCTCGTTCGTGCGAGATTTCATTTATTTTATCTACGTCGCTAATCACGTGTGTTTAGACTCGTTTGGGAGAAATTCGGTAATAACGCCAAAATGCTACTTAAATTTAGGATTTGAAAAATGTGTCTTTAAGTGGTAGTTTTGAATCTTAGAATGTCGCGAGGTCGTTTAGTTAATTATTGCCTTGTGATTCGGGTTAATAATACATTTCCTTTCTCGTTTATCTTGCCTTTGCTATATCGCAGGCTCTCACTGGTAAAATAGGCCTTTTAACTGAAAAAAACTCTTAAGCAAAGAAATGAATCAAAACGATAAAAAATGACACAAAAACAGTTATTCAAAACTTAAAATTACATTTCGAAAATTCGTCTCTCTTAGTTTTTAGTTTTACCATTTTTTACATTTTCGCATTGTTGCCAAGGTAATGACGTAAGATATGATTATTTTAAATTAAAAAATGGTTTCAGTTTACATATGCTTGGCTTTGTGACTGAAAAGTGCAGGCGAATGAAAAGATTAAGATCTCTTTACTAGATATGAACAACGAGATTCAAAATCCTCTTTAAAAGTTCAAAGTTAAAGATTTAAAAAGTTAAAAAAAAATCCCAAATCTTCAAATTCCATTTTAATCTAAAGTCCAGATCTAACAAGCAACGCTCAAATCCTCTATATCCAAATGGATTGGATGTTAATTTCCATTATCAATGTCAAATAAGGTGTAAATACCTCTTTCTTGTTCACGGAAAATAAACTTAAGTAAATACTAGTAAGCATCTGTTTATTAAACTATTATTACAAAGCTATTGATCTTTTATTGAAATGTCCATTAAGTAGGATTCCCGCGGCGATCCAATAAAGCATTTCGTTGACAATGCACTGAGTGAGTAAACCGTGACGACTTGTCTGACAATTGCTTAGTCTTCTTGCTAGTGACCATTGTCCACAGCACTTGACCGCTACCATCAAAGTGACCACAGACATCCCCGGTCAACAAGCATCAAAATTAATCATGGGGAATGGAATCAGATAATGGCAGAATCACATGGAATGAAACTATTGAGAAACAAGTGGTTGTGAGTTGAATGACTGTGATACCGCTTGTAAACAACTTAAAAACACCGAAAACTCTTGAAGTCTCAACTTTGAAGTGCAAGAAACTCAATCAGGCATGCGACGAAATTTTGGATTTCAATTGATGAATGCAACTTGTGGATAATTGAAATATCCTATAATGGCTTGTATCATGTCAAACTTGATGTTTACTTAAATAACAGCTTTGGATTTTTTTCCTTTTGGGAGTTAATGGGGAAAGTGGTTGGGGGGTGTTAATATTCATAGTTCATACAATGTAGCCATTCGTCTATCGATAGATTTTATTCTTTACTGCAATGCAATACAATGTAATGGCTCTCAAACAATTCTTGATTTAAGATGTAATTAAAGGTTTTCGGAGACTGTGTATCTCAGGTATTATCCTTTTTATCTGAATCGGAGACACTCGTTTTGTCTTTATCAGCTTTCTATGATGTTAAATATACAAATGTCAATTTTATCTGATTTTTTTCTTAATGTGAGATTCGTGTGCCACGACCAAGCTCTTAAAAAGTTTACTAAAGACGAGAAGTCTCGATTGATAATCTCGTTCATTAGATATGTTGGGTCTCTTGCAAAATAATTATTGAATGTAAGACACTAGTATTCATTAAATAATTTCAAAGACTAATAGCGTATTAACCAGTGCCTAAGTTCCATAAAACATACGAGTTATCAAGTCAAAAACGTTTTTGAAAAAAATTCCAAATACTAAAATGATGTCAAAAAACACTTTGCCAAAAAATCAAACTATGGTATGAAATTGATTTACCTAAAACAAGCATATCTGAATTGAGCTTTGTTTTAAACTCTTGTTAACTTTACAAAAGTAAATGAATAGGAGAATAGATGAACATCGATCATTGAAACATTTTCAAGACAATGACAGAAATACCGCCGCCAAAGATCTCGTGCATGGAAACTTTGAAATATTGTATGATTCCAACTTTAATGAAGGGGACCTTTTGATATTGGAAATCGACAACCTTCTTAAAAAATCAGCTGATTTTAACTCAATGATGAGTGGGATTGCAACCGACATTTTTGGTTGAAGGAAATTGATAATGAAACATTTTTACACAGATCATAAGCTATTCAAATAATCAAGAATTTTGAAAGTTGTATTGGCTTTCAATATGTTTGCACCCTTCAAGAGGGGAATGATGACTCAACTAAACTCATATTTCCAAAATGAACAATAACTCGTATAACTCACAGGACTCAATAACATTTCCATTAAGGCCAAAACGCCGAAATGAGATTAAAGCATTGTGGAGATCATGAAAAAGATATAAAACGGCTTTGAGATGAATCTGTTAATCTTAGCAATACAACAATCTCTGAATAAGGTCCATTCGTCATAAAATGTCCAAACCCTTGAACAAATGTAGTTCCCAAAGCCGAACCCTGTTAAGGGGGCACCCACTCGAGTAATCGCGTAATAGAACGAGAGCTAGGATGTTTACACTTAATTTAACAAATTTGCGATTTTGAGCTGATTATGGCCGGGGCAAGTGACGAAAACAATAGAATCTGTCACATGGAGGTTTCGTGTCACGAAAAGTCACTGGCTGCGACTCTGTCGGCTAATTATGCGCGCTGGATTAATCTATTAGGGAGATATGAAGAGAGAATTGACGCCGTCGACGTTGAAAAGTTAATTTACCGTTTGTTTGACGGCAGTGACATTTGTATAACCTTAGCCATTCGCTTTGAACCCAAGCGGGGTTTTACACAGAAAGATATTAAAGTTTTAAGTCTTTTATTCTTTGAGTTAAAAGAAACGTTAGAGAGTTGAGCAATAGCGAGCGAAGAAAATTGGTTGTGATCTTTCCTTTTTGATAGTTAATTTTAATTACGTTAAAATTTAACGCACACTTGGAGAGCCAGACGGAATAGATGGTTAACAGTTTGATTTTGATCGAATTATCGCGGCGACAAAAATATGTCATCATCTCGCGAGAATGGCACGTGAACGCACGAGACGTTATTTAGAGGCTTTTTAGAGTTATTGCACTTCCTGTGGTAATTTCGCTCTTAGCCCCAGGAACCGTCGGATTTAATTTTGGAAGCCGTGTAGATAACCGTTGCGTACCTCGCTTCCACACTTACCCAATAAATTTAATTGTCAACACTCTAGGAAGAAAACGACCGAAAAAGTGGGCTTAATTGACACTCGTAACAGCTCCTAGCGATGTAATATTTACCAGTCGGCATCGCTGCGTCGCTTTGCGGAGTTTTAAAGCTTATGCGAATCCGTCATTTTTATGGCTTCGAAATTGCTGTTATCTTTTCAGTTTTTTGAGTTTTTGCAGAAACGTTTTCAGTTGGGGTTAACTTGAAAAAGACACTTTGAATGAGGTTTCTCTTTGCTGAAGAAACTGCATTATGAAGTGTAAATTGAATTTGCGTATTAATGCGATTTTTTGACAAGATTAGAAAATAATTGATAACATATTTTGACTAAAGTCTGCCACGCTTCCGGAAGTTCAAAAGTTTAATTTCTGAAGAATAAATTGTGTTTGGAAGAGAAAGAAAACATAACTTTCATTTCGGTGACAAATGATTAAAAACATGAACTTGATTGAGACTGATCAACACTTCAAATATTTTCTGTTGAAATAACTTTTAAAATAAATGTTTAGCAATTAAAAATGTAAATTGAGTAACATTGATGAGTACGTGTTTTATGTCACAAATGTCAACGAGTAAAAAGCTAATGGTCACACCAATGGAACCCAAACTAATTCACTGAAGAGATTTTTGATGATACATTTATTTGTGTTCTTAAATGTTTTTTTTGACGTATTCAATTAAGAGATCATTGTTTTAAAAATAGTTCAAAACTGATACATTAAAAAACTTGCAATAGTTAAAAATCTCAATGTTGTAGATTACCCGAACAACATTGCCCTTGTCAATTTCAGTACATGTCGATTTCAATAACATGTCCATTTCACAATGTTAATTTCTATATGTGATTCCTAGTTCTCATAACCTCATGAAATTATGCACTCCGGACAACGTAACATGTCTGTATATTATTATCAAGGCTTAATAACGCAATTGACAACACATTTCTCATTAAATCGCCAATAGAAACCTTGTACATTGCGCTATTGACAAAAGTCTCGATTTCATGTTGATAATGACAGCTTCCCCGCTGGTGTATATACCCCCGTATTACGGTACATCGTGTTCGCGTGCCTTTTAATAACAAGTTCCTGAAACGCTAGCTTTTCCATCTCCCCCCTTTGTCGATTCTAACATTTTGGGTAATTTCACCCGGCTACAAATTTGTACATGGTGTAAAGTCTGACCCGGCGTGTAAAATCGTTGAAGGACTGCTCTCAACTAATCAAGCGTAATTGAACGGCGTTATGATTGATTGCTCTGTAATAATCATAATCATATTCACTTATAAGGAATCGGCAGTTATGGAACGCTAACGGCGCTCGACTTGTACAGCATCGTCGCAAATGACTGAGAAAGAGCAAAAGCTCTGCTAGCTCGGATTGATTTTCAATGGTAGGGTTTTTAGCCAAATGCGATAAATGCAATTATCTCTAATTGTATTGGGTGTTCCTTCTCATAATACGATGAACAATGCGTTTAGGTTCGCGCTTAATGTCCTTTGGCGTCCGAATCTCCATCCGCGACACCAGCGACGCTTTCTACAACCCGCTTTATGATCCCACACATGGGGGATAATGTATTTTCCGTGTTTTCCTTTCAAAACGAGATTGTAGCCTTTCTGCTCGGACAAATACATACTCCGACGGACCCCGGTAAAGCCTCTCTCCTGATCCCCGAATCATGGAGGCGCTTTTGGACCAACTCTTTTAGCCATTGTGCTACAGAGGCCATTCCGGCTTTTAAAATCTTTTTCCGTTTTAAATTTTCTGCGTGCGTATTTCAGTACGAATGCCAAGTTGTCAGCCTGGCTTGTCTCCAGTGAAAGAGAGTCCATTCCAGATTGATTGCTCGTCGATTGCAATTTACATCAATAATACATCCGTACGTGTACCAGAATACACAGGTTTCGCATCTTAGATACAAATTTGGCGCCTGTATTAGAGTGAGGAAAATGTTTACGGCCGGAAACGAACTATGAATGTCTTTGTACAAGGAAAAGTGGCGAAACCAAATATATAAATCAATTAAGGAGATTGTCAACCCTCCATAAACCGATATAACTACCTAATATATTTGCGTCTTACAAACCGGTTTCCAGTGTAGTGTCATCGTTAATCGTGAGCGTCTAGCTTAGTTTAACAGTTGGGAAGATGTGTCGTCAAAGGTATGAATAAATTTAACATAAAACTGTATCAATGCGGCGTTCATTGCAGATATCGATTTGTAATATAACTGTCACTTTCCAGTGTGCATGTATTATAGGAATTTGAATACCCATTATAGAACTTCGAAGGAGTCAATATACATTTTTTTAGATTAACTTTAAAGTAATGCATCTTGAAAAAGTTTCGATATTTTAATTTTTTGGAAATAAGTTCATGTTTTCATTTTACTGTAATCAATATAGAGATATATAGGGTTCAGAAAATGTATTGACTTAAATGAAAATTAAACTATCTCCAAATAATTGTTTTGTTATCTTTATGAAGTATTTGATTATGATGCATATGTTTCTTAAGTTATAACTGCTTGACTAAGAGGTCAAATTAATTTTTTGTTCGAATAAGAATATCAGGAGTAAAAGTTCAACAACAGTAAAAGAAGAAAATGTAAAAAGTTCCTCACTTAAAAGGATCGAGTAACTCTTTAGAATAAAAATACGGTTAATTTATAATGAAAAAAATTATTTCGATGATATGCAGAATTATAAAATCTAAAAATCAGAATATTTGAGAATTTATCTTCATTGCATATTTATGTCAATCATATTGGAGACAGACTTTCAGAAGAATATTTCAGAATTGATGTTTCAGACGCAAAGTTTGGACGTAAATATTGGATATACATTTCAGTCTCATACACGCACAGGTTGTAGACTTCAGTAAGTAAACGCCCATAACATGTTTAATTCTCTTCATCAAATCAAATCTGTAATAATTGAGTTGCATTTCAGCAAATCATTGTCAATAACGTGTTAAATTCTCTATTGCTGATTTCAGGAAGTCTATTAATTAATTTTCTAGAGAAGTATGATGAGAGTATACATTTCTCTATTCTACAGTTTTGAAGAAGAGATTTCAATAAATCATACTCCAAAACAATGTAAAATAACTGATACAGATTTTCAAACAAAAAACAATTAGTCCATTTTGATAAGTAAGTTTCTTTGAGTTAACAATGAATCCAGATTTCAAATAGGCTGCAAGATACGACCACATCAAACTCTAACACGATTGTCTATAACACATAAATGAATGTAGATTTCATACAAATAGCCACTTCAGTGGACCGTCTCTGGTACAGTCATCCCGGATACTTACCGTAACGTTGTATATTTCATTTTGACACGGGCCAGACGTGATTTGTCTTTTGTCAGGTTGAATGTTTCCTCGTCACAAAGTGATGTTAATACTAATGAATAAAAGTCATGAAATGATAAATGCATTCGGGTAAATGTATTTTGTCTGGGAAAAGTGATGTTACGTTACAAAAATGTTCTACTACCACAAGGGTGCACGATAATAGCACTCGACTGTTTCACAAAATACATACAATTCAATTCAAGTGAGCAATTAAAAAGACTGACTTAAACTTTGTTTTGAAGTCGCCAAATCGTGTATTTGTGTAGTATGGTAAAAGAATTAATTGTTTAAATCTTCTACAAAAACTTATACTTTGTATAGATTCATCCATGCATATATTGAAACATTTATATCAGATTATATTTGAACTGAAATGATGACTCAATCACTCTATTCGCCAGAAAGACCATACCAATGGCAAATGTCGATGATCTTCTAGGACATATTCCATGGAACTATAAATTATTTGATATTACGGGAAGTGAACCAAGAATAACTATGGAATTAAGATTCGAGGGGAAAATATACTTTATGTGATTGTGTTATCAATTTGTGATATCGTTATTATGAGAAAAATAGCATGAATCACAAACTAAAATGTCCCCTTGAAGTTTGTTCCACGAGACGAACCCTATTCGTAATATCCCTGTAAAGATACCATTGTGACGTCATAAGCTATTTGCGAGACGGATTCAAAGCATTGGATGTAAAAGACATGATCCGTGATATTGCGATTCATTTGCGCAAAGCCTGAAGCAGTGATCATTGTTGGTGAAATGTTTGTCAATTTCATGAAATGCGATCCCTTTCCAAATGTGTAGTAAATGTCAGAAATTGACATGGCTGCTTGTCGAGCTGCACGGAAATCACGTGAAAACCGTGATACGTATCGCTAACGCTTTATCGTGCAATGTAATCTCGCCGTAATTATTTGCAGTCCTGGCCCAACGATCAGGTATTTCATCGTGTTGACATGTGTAATGTACATGCTTTGAACCGAAACATACATGAAATGTCTTCCATTAGGAGTAAAACGACACTTGTTAATATCATGTAATTACACTATTGTCACGGGGATATAACTTCCATTTTCTGGCCGCTCGTTTCTTGACACATGTAATTTTCAAATCACGGAAGCAGAGCAATGTCTTTTTAAATTGAAAAATAAAATTTGTGACGCTGTTTTAAACAACAATGGATCTTGATGGAAATAACCAGTTTCGATTTGAAACGTAAACGTGTAATTGTAACCATGGGTCGCGTCCAAATCACACGTTTGGTGCTTTTTTGTATTTCACTGTACATTTGGGAATACCTCTCAAGAGATATTTTTATGTGTTTAGAAAGAAAATATTATCTTTTCCAAAACGATCAAATCAAATTAATGAACCTGTGACTCAATGTTACTTCCAAGAGCAGGTATATTAAGGTAAAAAGAAGTTGAAATTTAAATTATCTATCAAAAGAGAAAAAATCGTATTTGTTTATTCAACTGATCCCGTAAATATTTTCATCCAATTAGCAGCCAGTTGGTCATATCCATCAAATAAATTTCCGCAGGGAAATGTACACCGTGCGAGTAATGTACATTTCAATAATTTGCGAGAAACCCAACTTCCACACCATGTCTATTTCAAGTAATGCTGATATGTACATTGCACATTTCAATATCTCACTCAAGGGGGTTATCATGTTTGATAAGTAAACCCATGTTTCTATTCTTTATAGCACTTGTCGCGTACGATAAGTCGATAGATGTAAACATATGAACACTACACGATATTATTGATGTAAACACGGCTTAATTTCTTCAGCACACAATCAAACCACTCGCGAAATTGTGAAAATCATTCCTCCTCTACAGACCTCAATAATCATTACATATGACTTGTAGTTTCTCGATTACATTTTATCGTTTAGTTGAGCCTTTTCCGTCGATAAAATCGTTTCTATGTAGGCGGGCACTGCATAGTGAAACATATCACTTAATAAAATGACGGTGTGTTAAAAGAGTATTACAAAGGCTTCGAGTCGATTCATTCCTTCTAATTATCTGTTCAAAACGGCAATTTGTACCCGGCAATTAATCAAACGAGATCTTTGTTCGTTTGTGATTGTTCCACGTATAGAGTTGCACACCTTTAATGCAAATATTTGCAGATAAAAGAGCACAGTGTTCTACACTTAATACAATTAACGATACTTGGCTTATCCCGTGGATTCCAATGAAATTATATTTTTAACGTCACTAGAGCCTTGAGGCTAAGTTTGTACAAGATTAGTTAGAAAAAAAGAATCACAAATGATATGGTTTAATGATTATTAGGATTAATGATTTATTAATTCTTGTGTTTCATGATAATAAAAGTCCTTCTCTTGAACCTATTCTTTCAATAGGATACAACGATCTCCCAATTTTAATGATTTTAGAAACAGCTGGATTGATTTTCCTTTCATTGTGGGAAAGAAGGCGACAAGGTGACTTTGATACAGGATGAAGTCGTTTATTGTTGCATTTCAACACTATCTCACATTACTATTGAGAAAAGAAGGTATTTTCATCTTATGACTGTTAAAGGACAAAGGATAAATTCAATGTTTGCTTCATATGACACATACAATTCCGACAAACTGTTTAGTTTGTCTTAACTTGGGAAAAAATGCTTGAAAAGATATATTTTACATGTTGAAAATTCTAAAGAAGTGACAAGTTTTTTAAAGTTTAAAAAATATCACCTCTTAATTATAGATGAAAATCAAGGCCATATTTAGAGTCCAAAGTTCAAACATTTGAAATTTCAATACAAATGTGGATCAAAAGGGCAGGCAGGAGTGTCAAACCAACACAAAATCGTTAACCCAAACGACAGATTGTTGAGAACAACCACTAAATATGTTAAAAACTGTAAACATTTTCGTAACTCGTACCCTGGCCGGCTGATACGAGAAGGATATTGTAAACAGGCCCACCCGACTATCGAGGAGCCGGGTGGGTATTATCACTAACAGAGAATCCATTACTGGTAAACCTAAGGAGGCAGTCAATTTGAATTGTCCGAAAGTGTTTTCGAAATGGCATTTTGAAGTAGCGGACAAAAGGGGTAGCCGTTTTCGCACGTAGGCAATTTGGCAATGCAGCTTTGCTTCAACTAGTACCACATTGTGTTAAAGGGACACCACAACCATAGCTTCCTGGCGATTAATGACGTCATGTTCTTCCATTCATAAGATAAGATAAGATTAGATAATACTTTAATGCCATTTAGGGAATTTGTGAGCATGTAAAAACTAAAGTGATATATCATCAATACATAAGTTGATAACTAAATCCTCTTTGATCAAAGATGTAATATCTTGGCAGTCCACTGTATCATGCATTCCACGTTTATGTGTCCTTAAGAGTTTACAATTAAAAATTGTGTTCTTAGACAAGGAAACATTGATATGACGCCTTATGATATTGAAATGGAATTTATTTCTATCTTACATCTTTACCAAAATGAAAAATCGATAATCTAACATCGAGGTTTACTTATTGGTTAAACAATCTTTGAAATGAATTTGTTAAAATACACAGTTCATTTAATCAGTAACTTGTTTTCATGCACGCAATTATAATAAATGATTAAGACAAATTACAATTGATTTTTTATATCTTCATCACTATCAGACCTTGATTTAAAAAAACATTAAAAAACATCCTTAGGTTTTCTAATTAGCATCGTATCTTACATATTACAAACATGATCACATATTATCTTACAACCTGGTAACATTGCACCTTACAAACATGATTTAATGACATCTTATAAACAACATGGCATGACCTCTTACAAATATCATTACACGATATCTTACAAACATCATTACACGATATCTTACAAACATCATTTCACGATATCTTACAAACATCATTACACGATATCTTACAAACATCATTACACGATATCTTACAAACATCATTACACGATATCTTACAAACATCATTGCACGATATCTTACAAACATCATTTCACGATATCTTACAAACATCATTACACGATATCTTACAAACATCATTACACGATATCTTACAAACATTATTACACGATATCTTACAAACATCATGACATGACATCTTATCGAATTCATAAATCACGTCTTTGAACCATCACATCTTGTGCAAGATAAATAACAAATACTCATATTTATCTATATTAAACTTAAGAAAATAATAACATGACAATATTTCACATTAATCGTTTTCCCGTCCAAATAACGTTTGAGGTACCCATATAATAACCATTTCCTATCTTTATTATTTTACCAAAAAAGCCTTTGTTACAAAAATGATATTTCATTTCGGGGTTTGGGTGTTCCCTTATTTAATTAGCATCTTATCTGTGAATTGCAGGGTCACATGTTTTATTACTATGGGGTCATAATTAACACCTTGTATCGCTGCACGTGGGCTCTCTTACACTCGGGGTGGCTGTCGCGTTATCAATGACGGTCGTCGTATTTATGTTGTGTTGATGCAGACACGAATCCCCCGATAACCCCCCTTCAACAGTTTACCAACCCCCTCTGCTAACGAGGGGTCCTCGAGACAAGGTAATAAACACTATGTTTGGATGACACCGTCTTGCCATTGTTTGCATTACCTGACACCTGCCCCTTACACACATCTCTATATGTTTTCATTTGGCTTGAATTTGCGGACGAGATTTTCGTGGAATCGAGATCATTTGGAATAATCAAGATAGAATGTAATTTTTAAAGAAAATCTGTTTTCATACTTTCGATTTTGGATATATAATTGTATTTTCATGGATTCATGGTTGCTTTTCTATTGTTATTAGTTTATGAATAAATATACTTTGTTGTGTCTTCTGGCTAGTTTGAATTCACTGGTGGGATCAACGTATTTTCGGGTTTAAAATTGTTTCTCTTTGAAAAAAATACCTTTTTCGGTCCTTTTACGGAACTTTGGTTTTTTAAGGAACTTTCATATGAACCTGCCTCATTATATTAAAACCACTATGATTGGAAGGCTGAGAACATCTCTTTGTATCTAATCTTATGTTGTATTTACTATGTATCCATTTCATCTTTTTTATTCGATTAAACAATTTTCGCGTGCATTAGTTTGTTCGAAGCTTTACTTTTCACATTATCAGTTTGAAAGTGATCACTGAAATGGTTTAAATTACTTTTTTTGGTGTGAAATAATGTATATCGAGATACCATTTTGTAAAGAAAATCTTATTCATATTCAATACTTTGATCATAAGTCATCATTAAAATCAATATTCAAAATACTTTTTCTACTGTTACTTTCATTCTACATATGTTATTATCTTAAAAAAAGGTAAGGACTATCTGAATTTCCATCATCAAAATAATCTATATTAAAATTCACATTTAAATATTACAGGATTATAGTTTTGTCTTCATTTTTTTTACCTCAATCAGCGAAAATATTTCGCGTTCTTACAGTCATTATCATATGATGAGCGACTTGGCTTGATTTCCGGGGTACCAAAGTACAATAACTATCTCATGAAGACGCATAGATGATAATGCCAAAACTCTTGAATGGCATTGGGGATGTCAATTTTCCTATGTGTGACTTTTTTTCCACAAAAATACACGTGCAGTAGCCGAGTCGTATTGTTTCACGAGACTCATAAACCATCTTCAGGACACGAAATGCAACATTTCAATTGTTCTACAAAACAAGACTTTCCCTGTAACTCCAGATGGTGGCCTCTTCCCGCCAATTCAAGTGTCATGGGACCATATCCGGTTTGGACCAGCCGCCATCTTTGTTTTCAGTGAAAGCAGCGATGAAGCGATGACATCCCGTGTACACAATAGCGTTTTTTAAAATAAATACCGGGAGGAATTGTGTTTCCAATATGAGAGATGATTGTATGTTAAACACTTCAGCTCTTTAGTTAAGAATCTTAGGAAGAAATGTGTCTTAGTTAAATGTCAGAAATGTACATGGGCTGATTTGTGGCATTTGTGTCAAATTGGAAATCGGAGAAAGCTTGAGGGTTGATGTATCGGAAAGCCATATGACTCTTCATAATTTTTGTCAGAAATATGTTAATCCGCTTAGGACTAAGAGTAATTGATAGATCATACTTATTCAAGGATTCGGGATGGAACGCCATGAACTTTGAGGATATTCAATGGCAAAAGCGAAATGGCACCGTTGTTTGAGAATTTCCGTTTCCAGAAGAATTTGCTTCCGTATTTTGCTTTCCGAAGAATGCGTGATGGACGCCGAGTTGTTTTGTATTCGATTTGTTCCTTCACGCCCCACTGAACTATTGAACTGTTGTTCCAAGATTATCTGTATTCGATATCTGTTATTTTGAAAATGCTAAAACGTTTCAAGATCAAAAGAACGTTAGTAAAAATTGTGCGTCAGGGATGTGGCGCTACTTGTCGCATAGAACCAACGCACGTCATACTATCATTTCGGTTTATTACTTTTGCAAAGTCAACAAAAGATACAAAATATCAAAGATTGATTTGAGAAATTGTAATAGGGAACACATCCCTACAAGAGTTGATTGCATTATAACGAACAACGTTTTATCATATTTAGCACTTACCCGGTTTGAATACTGTTTTTGAATGTAATATCTATATTTGACGCCTTTATCAAGCTGTTAGGTAAACTATTAAGATACATTTTCATAAATCTGATTTGTGTTGATGAATGATGTTTGTTATCCCAGCAACAGACGTACACATCAGACAGTACGTGTTTCATGTCCCATTGTACAATAACATACAAAAAACAAATTTACTAACAGAAGTTAAATCATTTTGGTAGATTGATGTTGGAATGTTTGATATTTTCATGGTGAAATGTTGTATGGTGAAATGTTTGGTAATTCTATGGTGAAATGTTGGATATTTTTATGTTGAATTGTTGGATATTCTTATGTACTGAATTGTTAGATGTCCAATTGGGTTATAAATCTACCCTGTTTAAAATGATAGAAAGTGGTATGTAGATTTTTAAAATGATGATTGATAAGTGAATTGGTAAAACGCTACAACAACAAAGTCAACATAAAGTAAATCTACACTATGTCAGTTATCCAGGTTTATATTTTTTGCTTTAAAGTACAGATTGTCACTAAAAGTTTAATGTATATCATGTTATATTTGTATAAATGTATATTTTTTTATATTTTGTATTGATATGTTCATTGGGCCAGTGGCCTCCAAACTTCACTAATAAACATTACTTTATTTATACAAAGTGATGTTTATTGTCTACGATAGTTATAGAACGTATACGTTTTCAGTGTAGTTATTATTTTCTAATTCTTCCTCTTAATTATGTGCTGGACTTAAATGATTCGTCATTTTCTATGTTTATGTATATGAAATGTTTGATAATTAATTACTTATTGCAAAGTATTCGTTAAAAGATTTTGTAAACGATAGATAAGATAATTTCTTTCTTCATTTATGATTTCACATGAATAACAATAGATTTAGATAAAAAAAAGAATATTGTTAGATTAAAATATATTTTACAAAGTTCCTGTAAATTGTGATTGAAATAAAATGACAATTCATTTCAAGTTCAAGTACAATGTCTGTAACCGTTCACCGATCTCGAGTCTTTGACATGTCACAGGTGCAGTTGTAAGATATTTGTCACTGCAGTGATCTGAAAATTGGCTTTGTGTAAAAAACGTCTAAATTCGGCTTGATTTCCCACGAACAAAGAAAGATCAGTTCAAATAAGTCGTTTTGAAGGAAAGGTTGAATAAATTTGTATAATTTCCGTGAAAAATTCTCAGATCTGTTTGACCTAACGCTGTAAAACATAAATGGCGGCACTCACATGCTCCCATCAATAATAGTGTGTTTTAGGCTTTTTTTTATTCCCAAGGTAATAATGAAATATGTCGCACTTTAGAGAAATAAAAGTAGAAAGGAATCGCTTCTGCATAGTGCTTGCGATCTGGCGTTCCCCAGAAAAACCATTGTTATTAATATGTTAAGTAAACATGTCCGTTTAAGTTGTCACCTTATTCAGCAAATGGTGTTTGTGCATACATTAACCATTGAAAGGGATGGAAAAGGAAGTAGAATATTATTGCATGGAGGGACAATATGGCGGAGGAACAGTCAATTTTTACAGCCTGCCGAAGAAAAGCCTGGCTTTGGTCAAATTATTCTCCACAATTCCAGGTGGTTCGTTGAATAATATTATCTTAAAACACTATCTTACAATACAGAATAGAGAATGCGTTGCCGTCTGCGATCGGGAGGTCACGTGACCAATATGGCCGCTAATTGACACTTCCACGCATGCGTGTGGCCTTTTACGACCTTTGCCACTCAAAAGCAGGCGTCGAAAATGTATAAGCGTATACATCATTTTGCATGTCTGTCTTTTGCGTGATACGGGGTTCCGCATGTCTTAACAAATAATCTTTTAACAGAGCGGGAAGCTATTTTGTTGCCTTAGGGTCATTTTAGTCTCTTATTTATGCGGTAATAACTTTTGTGTGTATGATATATTAAGCACAGAATGCCTTATGTCGTTACGGTTTAATACGCCTCGTTAGCGACTGCAGGGAATTCGAAGCCAATTTTAATCTCTTTAGATATATTTCAATAATGTGTCATAATTGTTCTTACTCATCATGATTATGACTAAATTAAAATGTCTTGTCGACGCATTTTCAAAATGTACCATTTTAACTTGATAAATGGCATCTACGACGACATTTATAATTAATATTTTGTACAAATTCCTAAAATGTACAACACCTACTCAACTGGTCGATTTTGTGTGCATTTATGCTAATAATTAAACAACTGAATTTGAAATAAGTCCATGGAATGTTATTTTTATGGCTAAAGTTTATATCTGCATTAGAGACAGTAGCCTTTTAAATTTTGTTTCCCAAAGAAATCCAACAGACGAATCACTTATTTTTCGGAAAAGACAAGTTGTAGTTCTGAATTGATTCATCGCTTCACAACTACTTTTATTTACATGTAAGCAACTCAAACGACAGAGGTTTTTGTTACTTTGTAGGCATCGATTTTCATTTTGGATGAATAGTCACATGGTTTGATGACGTCACACATCGCACCAAATGACTCGCTATTCGCTTCATGAACCGTCTTGAAATGTACAAGTGATATCAAATCAATGATCGCTCACACCTTCACAGATCAAAGTGCCGACATTCATTGATTGGTGTTTATTAAATATAGGTACGAATCAAACCACTCATAACAAATCTCCCTAGCATTGTTACAAACTTCATCGGGACCCGTGCGTCGAGTTAAGAGCATTGATATGTCATATTTAATAATATGGGATTACGGTTAACAAGTTATGCGACTAAATAAAGTAGTGCCTTGTTTTGTAATAAAGCACATTGACAACGCAATTGACATGGGGAAATAGCCACTTGAATGCTTCTATGAAATGCGTTACTAAAATTACCAGTGATTTTATTGACGAATTTATTACATTTCTGCTTCAACTGTAGCGTGATTTAGCGTTTTTTCTTTGATGAGTAATGTCACTTCATGAATGGTTCATTTCACTAAGATTATCATACATATGTTACTGCCAGTGTTTAATAGGTACAATTTTATTGTATTAATTATCTTTGACGCTGTTTTCATTGATAATTATCTGTAATCAAATGTTTGATTGTTCTTAACATCACGAACTGTTTATTTTTGTATCCGATAAATTGCTGCCAAAACCTCTCACTAAATTATATAAGGTTGTCAATGACTAGTATCATGTTATATATTTCCATTTACTTCATTTTTAATCCGTTTTGAAACTGATTTACTCAGATTTATTCTTAATGAATTTTCCACTTTCTTCAATGGAATTTTTCCCACACACAGTTTAGTTATGAATAGTGTTTGTATAGTTTTAGTTTTTTTAGGGGTTTTTACTAAAATGTAGTTTGGCACTATGTTCGTTCAAAAGTGTTTACCATAATTTCATGTTTTATTTGAGTTTATGCACGAGGGCCGTATCTATATTTTAACAATTTTTGTCAACTAATTCATTAGGGTCTGATACAGCTAATACATCTCCAGAAAATCTCCAGGAAGAGTATACATTTTCCATGACCAGATTACTAGCGGTAACTCACACTATGGAATTATCCGTCAAATGTTTGCAGAAAGGATTAACCTGAGAGGTGTAACTTACGTTTCGTGGTTTTGGTGCACAAAATAGAGATTGCAGTTAGGCAATGCAAAAGCAAGGATTTTAGACATAGACATAGATATAGGACATAGAATAGTTATAGTTATAATAATAGTTAGTTAGAATACGGCCTCACGTAGCTATACAGTAAAAATGCATAAAACTTAATCTCCAGTAAAACATCGCTAAACATAGTCTTTAGTGACGTAAATGATTACATGCTATTTGCAGTTAGGCAATGCTTTACACAGAGTATGCAGATAGAAAATGTATATCATAGAATGTGCACTTTAACATTGCGTCTGCAGTAAGACAATGCGAAACATGAAATCTACAGTTAGACGATGTTAAACATCGATCTTCCAGTTGAACGAATTCTAAACTTCGAATCTGCAGTTTGTTAACGTAACACTTTGTTCGTGGTTAGACAATGTTAAACAAATATTAGTAACTAATCTCCAGTAAGGCAATGTTAAACATCGATTCATCATTCGGACGATGCTCAACACCCAGTTTACGGTAAGAAAATATTAAAATGGAGACTCTGGTCAGACAAATGTTTAACACCGATCATGGAGTTACGAGTCAATGTTACGAGTAGGTGTAAAATCTGCAGTTATACATGTTATAAAAAACAAATCTGCGGTTTGGCAATGCGTTTCCAGTTAAACAAATGTTAAAGATCGAATCTTCAGTTAGACAATGTTTAACACCAAGTCTGCAGTTAGAGAGAACAAGATCTTCCCTCTTTATTTCAGTGTTAACACCGGGAAATTCCATTCAATACCGCGCCTCTGAGGGCTTTGTAGTAAATGGTGATACCCCGTTCATGTAATCCTATGGACTAGCGCGGGACATTGTCAATTTCAAAGGGCCGCCCTCTCGTCAAAAGTCAATATCTTCCCTTGATATTGATTACTCGTGTGTATTGCTCCGAGTAGACGATTCATTTCCCTCATTGTCAAACATTGTACATTTTACAATCGCCTCGACTTTTCCCTTCTGGTGTGTCTTTCAACATGTCCACGCCAAGACCAACCGGACTCTTGACCGACCGCTCAATTCGACCCCTGGGTTAAGTTCGTGCCTAGAAAGGGCCATTATCCGAATTATTACGTAGTCCGCACTATATCAATTTAAGCCTCCCTAATAGGCTTAGTTGAGAAACTCTATCTACCGAAGACATCTGTTTATAAGGCTTTTATCTGCGAAGCACAAGTGTCGAGGTCTTGTGAATGTGAGAGTCGGACAATGCAGGGGGGTATTAGACAAGGCTCAGACAATTCCATGAAAGGAATTAATTAACTCTCTTTAAGAAGCCGTAAGGTGAGGCCGTGCGATTTCCAATGTGGCTTCGTCCCGAGACGTTGTCGATTTCATCCGATTGATTGACATATCGTGAGAAATGTCCCACGAACTTGTTTGGTTTTATTATGTGAAATAATGCTCAGGTCCAATATCCTCGGATGTATTGGTATTTTGGAAATAATTATTCATTAATTAATATCCGTGCCTTATTATCCTTTCCTGTAATTGATGAAATGGGTGGAAATCAGTACCGTTGCTTATTTCAGTCATCACGCATGTCAGTATCATGTTCATTTCACTTCTGTCAAAATATATGTACTTATTGTAATCAGCCGCTTTGATCATCAGCTTGTTCATAGACAGACCTATAGCTACATGACGGTCCGCAGTCAAACATAAACTTCATATAATAGCTTGATTGCAGTCTCAAAGTATTTGATAGAAAAGAGATTGATTGACGGATAGGTGTGAAATTAACAATGATTCATTCATATCGTGTTAATATCAAATTATATTTTCAAACGATTAATGCTTTTGATGTTCGTTAATTAACTTTTATTGATGTGTGTATTTCGTTTTCGATTTGAATACAATGATAAAATATGGATAGCTGTGTTTTTTTAATTGTATGTATATTACAAAATATAATGATTAAGCTATATCGTTATCTCTTAGATATTTTAACTTCTAGGACATACCTTAGGGACATTTCCTTATGAGTAGTTCAAACTGGAAAATGTATAATCAATCTATCTTTTATTTCTTAACTGCGTTGTTAGATTTCAATCGAGAAGGTGTGTATATTTCATAAAAGTCACTTCAAAAGGGAAAGTGACAGGAAGAACATCCGAAATATCGTTTTAACTGATATTTGCAGATTAAACTTTCATTACTTATGTCATTGAGGTAAGATTGAACTTATAACTCGTACATTACTGCGGTTAGTAGTGCTCTAAGGGTCATGTCAAGTGACAGTGACTTTTCACTTTCCGTAAATTCAAATAATCTGAAACCCAATGGAATATCTTATCTACAGGACGGCTTCCTAACATCGTCGCTGATTGGCTAAAAGAAAAATTCTCCTGACACGACCCCTATGGAGCGGTTCTCAGATCATCACGCAGCAATATAATTATGTTAAATCCGATCTGGTTTAAATGAGATTGCTCTTCATTACACTGTCTGGCTACAGATAAGATAGGTCATGAGGAATGTCGACATGCATTAAGTATAAATTCAATCACTTGCAGATTTGCATACATGCATGTATGAATGCATTCAATGGTAAGAAAAACTCCAATGATCTTGTAATATTAGCGTAGCCTAATTCAGGATAAAAATATTCTACTACGTCTGCACGTTATGATAATGATTGTCTTTTCTTTAATAACTCCGAGAGCCTTTACTTGCTTTTTAAACGATTTCCAACTTTGACGTGCACTTTACTGAGTCTGTTGAGTTGATACAGTACCTTGCTGACAATTAAATTGAGGAAAAGTTTTGTGCCGTTTAGGAACAAATACAGCTAAGATATACAAGAAGTTGGTTTTGGGTTATATTAAATATTGAAAAAACGATACTTTACAACTTTGTATTCTATTGAACACATTGTGAAAAAAGAGCATTTTCATTTATTACAACATTTTGAATTTCAACTTTCATTTCTTTTTAAATATCAATTTAAACGAATTTAATATCACAGTCCTTAATTGGTACATCGTATGTGTATTTTAGCCATCACATAGGTAGTCCGGCCATAAAGATCGGCGTGATTGATGTGTCGAGAGTGAAATATACAAGCCTGAAATCGACATGCAATCGACATAAGCAAGTATTACGATCTACCTGACAGCGCGAGTCGTTGATTTACAGGTGTATATACCACACGACACGTGTACCTAGTGAACTCTTAATTCGCACAAATATCTCGTGAATTTGTCTGGTCTCCGTGAAATAAACACTCCTTCGTTGAACGTGTTTGTTTCGAGTTGTTAATATCAGCGTATATGTGTACGGATCAGGCCGACAAATAGTCAAAACAAATGTGGTGAAATGAACACGTGCTAACAGCCGCCACGTGACAAAAATTGCTAATGAGCTATACCTACCCGAGCCGGAATATAAGCACGGACAGATCAAAGACACGGACTAACCGCAATATCCCTGGAATGTAATACCGGTGTAAATTTCAGTGATCAATATACTCGGGGTAGTAAGTTGCACCCACGTGGTCCAGACATAAGATATTTCAAAGAATCGTCGCACGTGTGGACATTTTTCTTTAATGACAAAGATTGAAAATTACACATCGACTATGAAATCTTGAATTTCGTTTTATCAAGCTGAGAACTACTGAAAACACAAGAAAATTACCGGTGAATAGTTCAAATGAATATTTCATGATTTTTTTTCAGATTACAGGATATAATCTTGACGAAACAATTACATTTGAAATGTGTGAGGCATTACATTGAGAGGTATTATAAGATCATTATAGTGGAATATCCATCATTTATAATTGTGTATTATATTATCAACCATGTATGTATTTCATGCAAAAATCATTGCTAAAGGGACAGAAGCACAATTTTGAGATAAATGAAATGATCTCATGAAAATGAATATAAATGTTTCCTATTGCATGACAACGTTTTTAACCAAAAGAAGCAGTTTGAAAACGAACGTAACATCATCGGCAAAAGCACGCGTATCAATTTCCCTGCCTCAAATGATTAAAGGTGCTCACACCAAAATGGCCGCCAGTGGTTTTTGCTTCGTATTTGATTATTTCATATACGACTAGGGATGATCGGGTTTAACATTGAGATGTTTTACCCTCTGAAATAATCTTATTTGGCATAAATTGGGAATTTACTGAGAAAATAAATCTTTAAAACAGCAGGGAAAAGTATTTACCCTTAACATTCATGTGCACTGAAAGACCACAGCTGAAATGATTTCATGAATAATTTGAGTGTATTACAATATCATAACCAAACTATTACCTAAATTGAATTTCTGTAACAACAAGCATATTTACCTTATAATAATTTGTAGGGTACGGGTTCAAATTTCTAATTCCACCCAATTTGCTTTTGAATATTTCTTTTAGAATTAATATGCATCTCTTAGTGTGTTTTTCTGTTTCTACTTTCCTATCTTTACGGTGTCACTGTAAACAAAAGCGTTACTAAATAACTTGGTACAGTTACTAATTCTACAAATACATCAACAGAGATGATTGATAAGGAATGTTAATGGTTTAGTATGAAGAAAGTTGGTTTGCTTATCTGAGTTGATAATGACGAATATCGTTAGCATGATAAATCGATGAGACTCTGCTTCATGTAATTCAAATTTCTTGTTAAACTCAAGAAACAGAAAATACAAATCTTCTCAAAATTATATCATCTCAAGAAGATTAAAAATCTCCTCATGTATACTGTTAGTGACAATTAGTGAAATTCATATCGGTGTGATGCATGATTAAGAGGGAGTATAAATACGAATTCATAAGAAATGAAAACCGTCATTTCCATGATCAACGATTTCAACTGTTAGCAAATCTACGTGGTTTTATTTCAATCACTTAAACAAACTAAGTGCGATGTATTTCTGCAGTAATAAAAAAAATTAAATAAAAATGTTTACCTATTTTGGTTTGATACTCTGACGATCATTACCATATCAGGTTCCCCCACGAGTGGACCCATTTTAAACGGGAATCTGAGAAAGAGTTCTCTATGGCTAAATCCTGTGAACTTGGAGACTGGGAAATTGGCTTATTCAACATGTTCTTGATTCAACGTATCTCATAGCAAATATCCTTATAGCTTTTATTTTTTCAAAATTCTCAACTGTTTTACTTACATTATTTTTACGTACATTATTTAAATCCAATTTAAGGAATGAAGATCAGCCTTCATAGAGAGATATATTGAAGTTTAACATAAAATTTGTTCAATAGACATGTCAGTGACGCTCTGAGCGAGCTGAGGGATATCTAATATACACAAAGGCGACGTTAGTTTCAATATTGTAGCAGACTAAATGAACAGCAATTGACTGCAAATGGTCAGTCCACGACAAGCCGCTGACAGTTGACGGAGTTTGTGACTGGCAGAGCAGAAAATTAATCCATGAAGCAATTGCTCCGACATCGGCTACGTGTCGGCCGATTGTCCACCGATCAATACAGTCTCTGTGTTTAAAGATGACCACGGAGAGGTTGACAGGCCCTTTAATAAATGAAATTACCATCCGTCGGTTTAGAGATGACAACGGAAGCGCTATGGGATTAAAAGCCGGACAGCTAAAGACTCATTTTAACCGGGCAACTGTTTCGCATCGCCTGGAGAATGAAATTGGTTAAATTGGACCAATCCGTTTGAGATGTTAGAAAGACTGAACACTGTTGAATGAAAATTGTGTTATATAAGTTATGTAACTGTCAAAGTCTGATCATGAATTTTATATCAAAACGTGTTTATTTATGCTAATGTAAATGTCGTGGTCAAGATTTCAAAAGCTTATATATAAAAAATAATAATAAAGAAATATACTCAACATCTGAGATATTCAATTGGTCTAAACTTTGACATTTTAAATGCTTTTAAAAGAACATTGACTGATTGACTCAAAGAATTATTGATTTTTTGAGTAAGGAAATTCCCTACAGGTAACATTTCCAAGATGGGAGGGGTGCAATCTGTGTTCTTTCTCTATTGTATTTACTTTGAATAACACCATAATCATTGACGCTAAAGGAGACACTTAGATTAAGCGAGGGAGAGAGATAAAGTGACTTTGAGAGATAGAGAGAGAGACAATGGGATAAGAGAGGGGTACAGGTGAATGAAAGATTGATAGAGGGACAAGCACGGAGGAAGAAAGAGAGGGAGAGGCGGGTGCTAGAGGGTAAAAAGAGAGAAAAAACGAGAGAGAGGGAAGAGATAAAGAAAAATGGACAGCAGAGTTAGGTAGCAGAGATTATGAAGAAAGAGAGAAATATGAAGTTTGAAATGTTATCGAAATCCTTATGATTCTATAATAATTTTGCTTTATGTCATCGATGGATAAGTTGAATTACCATTTATCCCTAAATACCCTAAAATCATTTGCGTATTTCAGTATATTACGAAACAATCACATCTTTGTACAGTTGCCATCAAAGAAAAATGGCACAAAGTAAATTGACTTTTACTTGACCAATTTTATCTTCTATAAAAGTGACGACAACTGAAACCCTGCTTTCTTTGATTTCTATTTTACTTAACTTTCCATAACTGATTTAACTTTTTAAAGAAAATATTCTTTATGGAAATTTTACTCTTAAGAATGACAATTTGTATATTCATAAATGCCTATCTGTGCTCAGTGCAATATGAAATATTCTGATTTTAGCCTTTCAGATCTACGTATCTTTACAATCGTTTCTAGATTTTATAGCGGGGTTCTCTGAAATTCAAGATGTCTTTTCAACGAAGTAGATTAAAATTGTATTCTCCTTTCAATCAAACGTCTTCTCCCTAGAGGGTTGATTCAAAAGTACTTCGCTTCTTCACCCCACAGCATTCGCTCTGCATACCATGACACCTTGTCAAACTGGATAGTGATAGACGTAAGTGACGTAATATTTCAAATATTTTATTCATATCGTCCGTGGGCGTAGACAATTTTATCGAATACATATCACAAAATATTTCATATTCAAAACATGTGATGGAAAATTAAGCTATTAAAATGGTTTATATGGCCTGCATCACACAGTAGAATTTATTATTAATTATTTGTATTTAGTTTGTGCGGCTTGTTATGAATTATTTAAATTTTATTGATTTTACTTGACCATGCCATTATAATTTGATCCTAAATCATTATTTAATTCACTTTATCAATGAAACGTGAGAATTAATTTGAGAATATCTTGCCAAGTAAGCCTTTGTCTAATGGCCATGATACGTGACAAAGATAATTGCTCTAAAATGCCGCATTTTAAATCTGAACCGTGTGGAAATATTGACTTGCATGAATATAGTTACAAATCAATTTTAAGTTTACTCTCGAAAAAGAGTTGTAATTTGTAAGAGTGTGTGCTAACTATTTCATCTAACTGCATGTTCACCTGTTTAAAGGTAAATTCGGATTAATCATCAAATAAAAAAAAGGTAATATTTTCAACAAGTAGATTGAGACATACTTAAATGAATGTGCAAGAAGAGCTTTCTATGTAATGTAATGTAATTTTAATCTTGCAAGATCTATGTAGTGGTAATAGCCGCTTCAATCTCCTCACGAAAACTAGTGTACATGCTGTATCTGATATGTAAAACAATAGTTTAAGGACATGTTAAAGGACCTATTTTATCTCACAGGTGAGAAGAAGCAGCTTTTCTTCTGTAATGCACATGAAGTTGGCACACTAATTGTCCAGGGCATGATGTGATGGTAGTTCGAGCACTGGGCTTCTTGGCATTTGTAATAAGGGTTGAATCGAACCAGACGCTTGGCTGAGAGATGCACTGCGTGAATTGATATGATATGATATGATATATGAAATGCTATGATGTGCTTCACTGATCTTCAGTGTAGTACATCCCTGACTTGCTTATTGTAGGTTCAACAACAAATCATAACTACGGTGTTGCGTGCTTTCCGACGTCCATTCTACTATTTACCGTGATATAAGTGATATACACTCAAACCTTACTAGACCTTAATCTCCATACATATCAACTTAAACATCGTTGCTTTACACATATGCAAAAAAGGAAAGGCAAACACAAGTGCATTAACAAGTTACGTTTATTGGAGCTCTGGTTACCATGGTGACAGAGCATGCGCAGAAGGTGTAGATAAAGAAATAACTGGAAATAAATGTATCCCCAAACATCCCCATACACTCACAGTACATAAAGCACTACACGCCCCTATACACAGTACAGCGAAAGTAGTCACATAGTCCAAACTACAGTTACCTCATACAACGTTTCCAGTCATTATTTTTACTAGTGAAATTGATAATTCGAACTGAAATGTATATAAGGTAATCTTTAAATGCCATCGTTTTCAAATTGTTTACATTTGAGATTTTTTTGTAGTATTTATTACGTACTTGTAGCTATACCCTGCATATGTTTTTTTTATTTTTAAAACGTGAACATTCTTTTCTTTATTTTTTCTAAAGGGGTGAATGCCCCGTTTTTATATCCTTTTTCAACGAGGGATGAATTTATGACAATATAATTATCGACCATTTTCCCTACATTCAAATATACATATCAAGATGTTCTTTTGAATGAATGTTTTATTCATATGAAGATGTTTGCATCTATAGCAAGCTATCTTTGAGAGAAAAAGAATATAACATTGTTTAAATAGCGAATCAACAACCTCTTAAAACACAAAAAGCTCAGCTCTTTGAACAAACTTGCCGCTATACAGTAGACGCTTCACTGTACCCTGTAAAACAAGGTGAATACAAAACAATTCATATTTGTGCATGAAAATGTACATACCCATTCTTACAGTATTGTGATGAAAACATAAGTGACCTTCCTTGGTTCAAGGAAGAACACGGTGACATTTAATACATAAAGAAATAAATGTTCTATAACATGGCAAATATAATCAACTTTTTGATGCCTGTTGCTTTGCCCAGTCCTTTATATAACTTGTTGTCTGTATTTGTTCACGAGTCTTGATACTAGTGTTTTTTGGAGCTTCGTCCTATTCATCGTTCTTTAGAAACATCCGAGCATATTTCCAAGGGAGATAATTGTCATCAAGGGTGATAACTCGCATCGACAGAGTAAACTTCCGGTAAAAAGATGTCAATCTTATTACTTGCGAATTTACCCCATTAGAACCAATATCTGGCATGAGATGATAGCTCTCATCAAGGGAGATAACTTCTCATAAGGGGAGGTAACTCCCACAGGAGAAGATAACTCTAAAACTTTGAGGTACAAAACGTTGCTTGGACCACACTCAATCACTCTAACGATAATTTTGAGTTAGCACAGAACGAAGAAAGTTGTGAATAAGCCATAGAGTTATTTATAGATGACATTGAACCAAGGGGAGATGATCCTAGTTGGGCGGAGCCCATGTTATTGTGTCCATTGTTTTTGTGACTCCCAAGACTCAGCGAACTACCGGTGTAGGGGGTGGGGGTCGGTAGGGAATTTTCCCACGGTTGACTAGCAGGGGGAAGTGGCATCTTCTCTTCCATCACACGTGTGGGGTCGGGGAAGCCCCTCATTCCCGGACCGTTTAGATAAGAATTGTCCGAAGTGGCAACCCTGGCTAGAGACCAAATTTTAGGTCGAAGTCCATTTTGATCACCGTTTGCAGTGACGTCAGCGAAGCTACAGTTGACGTCACTGAGTCCAGAATCGTTGCTGTTGGAACAGAGGGAGTCAGGACGCTTGTGTTCGTGGGGGGACGGGCCGTTACCCATTATAAGTTGCCCAGATGGAGATGCCACTGGTAGGTGAGTTGTCTCCCCTACTGGTCTATCGTGAGGTTTATCTACTTCGTTTTGAAAGTGAGTTGTAGGGTTGACTGTGTCAAAACCCGGGAGCGGCTCCTTGCATATATCTGAAACATAAAGATTCGGAATAAGTCAAACCATTGATACTTCACTGTAAGGATGTTTCAACATAAATTCTGATTAACAATTCAGCATCGTGAGTGTGTCACGACGAGCTGTAAAGACATTTGTTAGATATACTCATGAATATACAATTGACTTGTTCTCTGTTAAAAGGACAAGCAACATTATCATTCTAAACATAACATGGTTTTTCTTAAATTTCAAACAAAAGAAAATAATGTGTATCTTTGGGTGTTGCAATTGGTGTCGCATAACAAACTATACACTAAACATTAATGAGATGGTCATGCGATATTTATATATTTTATTTATATATACGTATTTTTTCAATTGCATATGCCTTTAATGAAAATAAAAGATTTTTAATCAACTTTTTATTCAGAATTCACTATTTTATTTTAAATTAAAACGTTAGCAGCTTGTATGTAATGGTTAATAGTTATCTTTATCTCGTTGCCGCCCCCTACTGTGTATACGCTTGATTTGAAGTCTCTGCACTCATACCAAACTCTTATGATCCCAAACGAATCTAGTTTGGTGTAAAATGATGCCCGAAACCTGTTGTTATCAAATTAAATCTCGCTTGCCGATGTTAGATTTTATGTTATGAGGTAATTATGTTAAATCAATAAACAAAAACGTAAGCAAATGCGTTATGGGTTTAAAAGCGTGGCAGGATATTTCTTCATTACGTTGAAAACGCGATATGGTGCCTATAATTTAGCGGCATTCCGTGCAAGAGTTATCTGCCCATCGGCGTTATCACAGAGGTCGCGCCATCAGGCTGTCATGCGCAATGCGAGTAGCTGTATTCATTTCCACTTTGACCCCGACAGCAATAATTCCATTGTAAAAGAAGGCGTTGAACGTAGAATAGGGAGTTCCGTTTAATAGTGTGTGAAAATCAGTTTTCATATCTGCCAGAAACAATTATCGTCTTATCCGCAAGGGACCGTTAATACAGCTTCGTCCATTTAGGATTCTTCCCATGGGAAACTCTTTTCCCAACAACCGTCAGATCCCTAACGGAGCCCCTTTCCTCTTGTCCTGGTTTGTTAGCCCACAGATCCCCTTTACAGATAAATCTCATAAAAAGTTCTCCATGTAAAGAAAGACAGGGATTCGCAAACGGAGAAAATCGCTGATAACGCTTTGAAATTGACAGGCATCACGTTATGTTACTAATGTAAATATTGAAAATCTGCTGTATAAAGACGTTCCTGCATAATGGTGATACACATGTTGGCGAAATATTAGCATTTGGGTATTAAAAGTTCGCTCTAATGTCAATCAGTATTCGACGTTTTGGAATTTGCTGATTTTTATCGGGACCCATTTCATTTGCCGTGTCTGAGAACTTGTTAGTGTGCATTGGAATGGGGAGCACGCAATGCACGGGCCATGTACATATCGCACGTGCAGTCATCAATCATATGATATAACACGACGAACAGGTGTCAGCACAACCTGCCGTGAAATAAGCATCGTATTACTTAACCATCTGAATTTCCTTCATGCTTTCAAAATATACGGTAAAGAAGTGTTGTGTAAGTAGAAATCAAGATACATGTACATATGTACGACGTAAATGTATACATGAAATTTGTTAACTGTATACACATATATATCTCATACTATTCCAAAAAGCAAACTGTATGATTAAGACTATTATATATCTATGTCTTAAATATAAAATATTAAACAGTCTGATTAAAATCTACCGTGTTCCGAGGAATAAAAGTTTTTAAATATTGAATATAGCGGGATTCGAACGTCGTCTACAGTTGCTTTCCTCTCCACAACGGTCTGAAAGCATCCTCCTTGTTCTCTCCAATATTCCTCGGAACACGGTCGATTGTAATCATACTGAAATATTAAACTAATTAATATAACATGAAGGAAGTGTTTATTTAAAGTGAGTCATTGATTTGGGATTTAACATGCTATAATACAACAATAATGTAGTTATTTATAGCGTACACCGTCTTTACATAAACCTAGTGTGTTGCTGTATGTGCTGGGGGTTGGGGAGGGGGTGGGGGTAATGGGTGTGACAAAAACAGTTGTAAATGATATCTTGTCAGACTTATGACGCTTCTGACAACCCGATATATTATATGGTGGGCGTTATCACTGCCGTACATTCGTAGTGTGTGCACGGGAGATAGTTTCTCTATCTGAAATAGTTGAATAAATACACAATAGATGAAGTTATTTGAAACTGTGCATAAACTTAAAAGATGGATGTTGATTGAATAGCTATTCTTATAATTTTTAATCACAATGTGCCGCTACAAGTCATCTGCGCTATGCTAAAGAAGATCCTCTCTTCCAGTGCCTCGTTCTTCCCAACTTTCACATTTTTCATTTATATTTTCTGTCTCTCTCTATCTCTTTCTGCCCCCCTTTCTCTAGCTCTCTTACCTCTTCTTCACTCACTTTCTCCTTCTATTAAATTTATTTCTCCCTCCTCCTCTATATCTCTCCTCCCCTCTTTCTATTAACATCTATCTTTCTCATTCGCTCTCTAAATCTTTCTTTTAAACACTTTTATCCAAATAGGTCAATATATCCATCACCTATAGTAAACAAGCGTTTCATCTGACTCTTTTTAGTATTATTCTGTCATTTGTTATATTTATACCAGGCATATCTAACCCTGTGACGTTCCCTGGAAGGCTAATAAGCACACTTGGCACACTTCCAAGTTTATTTTACGGACTTATTATTTTTAAAAATTTAAATTTCAAAGTTATAAAGTTATATTTCTAGGAGCGTCGTAATTGGCTCTTATTAGATATGTTTCTGTCGATCTAAAAAGTATTTTCTGGTCTTCATATTTTCAGTAATGTGCCCTCACCTAAATTCTCTACTTTAACACATCTTTTTGACTATATCTTTGTTCATACTTCCATCTTCTAATCTTTGCACTTATATCTACTCCTAGCTGCTTCAAAAATTCATTCCTAAGCCGTTAATCCATGATAACGATGAGATTAACTTCCGTCAGCGATGTGGTCGAAGCGATGTTACCCATATCTTAATCTGAGCAGCGCTTGGTGTTTAACTAGCCTGGGTTCTGCCTCGGGGCTCCCCTCGGGTCGGGATCAATGTAATTATGATTGTCTCATAGGAGATTTATGGAAATTATTTATCTAAATCATTAGATGAAAGGTGATAATAGATAGGAACACGCTTTTGACAATGTATACGACTTTATTAAGTTATTTATGTGGTGGAAAATTGAATATAGTACGCTAATGTTTAGATTTAAGAGTTACGTATCGAACATATTTATGGATTTTGAATGATTAACTATTATTTGTCATATTTTGAATATCTTGAATATAGAATATATAGAATTAATAACAAACAAATAATTACTAAATACAGATAATTTATTAAAACTCTGTTATTTTGAACAATGACTTATTATTTTCATTATTTAGAAAAAAATATTTACTTTTAGAATTTAAATATTTGATGTATTCACGACTGATAATAGTCATTTCCCTCGTGTATTCATAATTTGATTACAATATGAATTATGAAAAATACAAACATTTAATATTATTTGATCTATTAACATAATATATCAATTCAAGTGATCTTAGTCTTTATATATGAAATACTAATATAAATGCTAAGATTTTCTCCAACGGCGAAACACCTTATTTCTCAACAATTTAGATGGAAAAATTATTTGTCATAATTAATAATTGATAATTTCCTTGTTAGTTTAGAAAAAATTCAACTAGTTTAAATTTAGAAATATATTGACGAAATTTCTATCATACAAGGAAGATAAGTGGGTATTGATTTTCAATAGCATCAATGAATCCATAACTAGCCTCTTATCTAACAAGGAGAATAAATATTAATAAAGAAACGATAAATGTTAACACAAGTATTTCCTCACAATTGATAACACAAACTGTAAATATGTAACTTTTCAAATATTTTGATATTCTATCCAAATGTAAACTTACGTATTAGATGCTGTACCATGTTGAACTCTAGACAAAAACCATTTTAAATATGTAAGGACAATTTGACGCGTCTAATAATTTTTCTAGAGCTTTTATTTTTCTAGTACAGATTCTTTGAATAAGCTCAATTGCTGTACATCTTATTTGGCTTTTGATTAGGAAAATATTTACTGTTAAACCCTTGCATTTCTCCCAAAATTAAATGATTTACATAGCTTACCTGTCCTCATGAATCATAGCCAGGTCTGTTGTGACCTGGGTCATGTTTTGTATATTTCATATGACGGTCACGTGTGTTTTGATAAACTTCCCCTTTGAAATGAACAGGAAATATACACCAAGTGTCACATTGCATAACGAGTGGCATATCTTATCAAGAAAGGTTTAAACTTGTAGTTATAACCTATATTTGATAAACGAGATTTAGAAAAGCCCAAGCATATAAAAAAATGTCATTGTATATCATGTACATTTATCATAATATATTATTCGACTCGTATTTGATAAACAGGATTTGAAAAGTAAAAAGAAATTAGGGTGACATTTATTGTTAATTTGATACATTTGTTAGATTTTAATTCTCCTCATACGGTTATGAAATGTCATTTAAAAGCTATTGGCATATGTGATAGTTATAGCTATAGATATAATAGGTATAACTGTGTGATAGAATATCCTCTGTTTGAAATAGTTTTGCTTCATATTTTTAGTTTTCTCGACAACTGATTTACACAACAACAACAAAATACCTTTTTTAAAAATACTTTTCATATTCCCAGTCTGGAATATGCCAAATAAAAACGGGCTAAATGGACCATAACATGATACCATGGACCTTTTTTTATTAGCTTACAAAAATGCCCATTTTAAGGACTATAAACGTTTAGATTTTGTGTTATCTCAAGTTTTTAATATTTAATTACAATTTATGGTTAGTGTGCCTATCTAATAAGAAAAATTAAAAGAAAATCGATTAAATCTTAAAATATTATTAATTAGCTTTAAATATGTGCATTAAAGTAAAGCCACTACAACTTTGGTATTCTGGTTTTAAATGACTGCGTTTTATTCTTCTTAACGTTTACAAATTAGGAATTTGAGTAATTATTGGATACAATAGACGTTTCAAATTCGATTCAATTAAAAATCTTGTTATTTCTCGATGACTAAGTCTCAGGTTTTAAAAGTACGCCCTTTTACATAATAGCAGAAGAACTTATTTATATATATTAATGAAGAGGACATAAATTCCAATATCAACCATAGAATTGTTAAATTACTCATCTTGAATTATGAATATCAAAGGATATTGAATAAGACACGGTTTATCAACCCAATTATCCCACACCGTTTGACCCACATCTATCATTGACTAATTTAGGAAGAAAGCCTGGGGCAAGTCTACAACTTCTTATGTCAGAATATTTGGGTTGTACATTTCATGTGTCAATCACGTGACTTGTTATAGATTTCGAGTGGCACGGGGCCATACACAGGCCTGGTATATGTGTCATTGTATATCGACAACCCTTGTCATTGACTAATCACCGTGCAATTACGGAAGAAGTGAACATGATAATTCCCACGATAAATCTTGATAGAGATTCTTGATAGTGCTGGTGATATGGTAACTAGTTTCATGCATTTATGCTCCTATAGGTATAAATCAACTAGAATATGAATGGATTTATTTGCTTCTCTATATCCTAAGTTTATAATAAGTTATCGTGTTATTGAATTATATATGCACTTTTTGTCAATTGTCGTAAAAAAGTTAGGAATCGATTAATATCTAAGAAAATGAGTCAAATTAAATCTACATGAAATCGACGTATAAAATTTACTATGACATTACGATTGATATGACGTCAAATATATGAAAATATTGATTTGTTTAACTGAAATGATTGCGACATGTAACAAATCTAGCCATGTTAAGAGAGTGTTAAATGGTCCATTTGACAATTGAAATTACCAATTACAATATCAGAGATCAAATGGCACACGAAGATTCAAATGAAAACAAATCGTTCAAAAGGTTAAGAATTACATTCTAAATTTAAAAACTTAAAAAGTATCCCTCACTTTCAAATTTCAAACACATTCTCAAAAGTAGTTGTTAAAGATTGAATTTAAAAAATTATTTTCTCTGATGACACGGTTCCTATCACGACCAGGTAAAGATACAACCTGTCGGCAAAATGAGACATGGTCGTCTCCAAACAATTAATAAATGTCCTCTCATCGCATGACAGTAAAACTCTACTTTATATCCATTATCATAAACGTCTATCATAGAAAATGTCCACAAATGACTCAGTGTGGTATTTTATTTTGTATTTGGCAAGGAAAACGAATCTCTGTTAATTACCGTCAGAAATATATTGTTTTGAAGCCGTCCACAAAACAAAAAACATATTTATCTGTTAATCATTATAATGAATGACATTAATCAAAAAGAACAAAGTCCAAACATCAAACAATCAAATATTTTTTTTAATCGAAGGAGCATCTGAGTTCTTCTGACATCGAATGTAAATCTTATACTTTAATAAAACTTTTAAGTTAGCAAGGCGCTCATTTCAAATATGTATTTCTCAGCGTACAATGCTTTCAGGACAGTGAGCTAAAGATATAATTAAGTGAATCGATGATAAAAATGGTAGATTTGACCAAATGATCCGGACAACGATCAATAGTGATCAATATGAATGAATGAAATGTAAATACCTCTTGCATCTTTATTTTCTTCGCAATCAATCTTTTCATCGTCATCTTTGTCCAAATCTTCATCGTCGCTGTCGTTTCGGCATTTATCGTCATCGCCGTCACCTGAACGATTTCTTGGTGACCACGTCATCTTATTTTCCTTCTTAAGCCTCCTTCTGGCGTTGGCAAACCACGTGCTGACCTGGGTCAAGGTCATCTTCGTGATGATAGCCAGCATGATTTTCTCGCCCTTCGTGGGGTAGGGATTTTTCTTATGTTCGTAAAGCCATGCTTTGAGCGTGTTTGTGTTTTCACGTGTAGCGTTTTTCCGACGAGCTGCGCTGTTTAGATCTACTGTGCCATATCTGAAAACAAATTAGAGCGCACTGTTAGTGGATTGGCACGTTGAAGCAAGGTTTCTAAGACGTCATCAATCCGTGACGTCATTTCCATGTGATTTAAGAATTTAATTAAGAATTCAAAATAACTACCGATTCAGTCAAAAGTGTTTGTTGTGTTTTCGTTTGGTTACAATGATTGAGAATTAACGTATTTGAATTAGACGTAAAAGACTAAAGATGTCATCTTGTCATAATGTCCGAATATTGCTATTTGCATTTGAATCCCGTTGTAGTTCAACCTATATAAAAAAAGTATAAGTAATATATGTAATTGTAACAACTGTCTATAACAAATCACACCTATGCTTTGACCTATATCGATGAATACAAAACACACTTTTAGATACGTTTGTATGGGTTAATACATGAAGTTAGTATCTTGTCTGTCACCCTATAAAAACAATTCGATATATTAATATCATACATATGCAACTCAGACACCAATTCACGATGTTACATAATATGTTTATAATTAAGTACAAGATTTACTGATATTCAACTTCTTTATTAACAAAAAGCGAAAATAACGCTCATCTGTTAACATAGTATTTACAAATCCATAAATCTTGAACTTCATTACCACTACAACTTCTAGAATGCCACTAAAAGAGATGTAATGTTATATGTTTATATTTCATATTTCGTATCAATCATTTCATAACTTGTCAAAGGAACAAATCTAACACAAGTTTACACTGTTGATGGTTGCTATTTTCTGTTTGACACCCATGGACAGGGAAGAGATCCCATTTGTCATATACTAGATATCAAGTGCCGGTTCATTAATTACACACTGCGTGTTTAAATCCAGTGTGGTTGAGACGTATATATCATCTTTGTTTGAAATCGAATTATCGTGTCATTCTTGCTTATCTGAAATACCGATGTACATTTCAGTATCTTGACAACACCTCGTCTTTAGTCTTTTGAAGAGACTTGTCGATTTCAAGCCATAGGGGGTGACTTTTCTAGTCTATGATCATGGACAAGTGAAGTCAAAGAAATAATTCAGATCAGTTTAATACTGGATTTTTTGGTTTTATTGATTTTTTACTTCATTGGCATGAAATACTATTCGTTGTCATTGTCTTTATATCATTTGTAACCATTGAGAAAGTTTCGATATTTCATAACAGTTTGTTAGTGAAAACTTATTATAGGTAGACACTATCCAATACATATGTATCAATATCATGTTAATTTACGTATATCCAGTTATCAGAATACTTGATAATTTTTGGATTTGGATGAATAACTAAAAGGATTTTTTTTATATGAAACGTGTATTTCTATAATTATGAGTAATCACTCAATCTGTCTGTGATAAAGGGAACTCGAATTTCAACTTTCTAAATTAATCGACAAACTTGGTTCAACCTTGAAAGATATTACTTTATTCATAATATACACAATACAACAACGTTCAAATCAAGAGTATTCCTTACCATCATTCATAGAATAAACTTCCTACATAATTATGATAGCGAATCTTTAATGACTGAATCGAAAAAAAATCCGTACAAAGATTATGATATGTGTATAAGTATAGACAAAGAATCCTAATTCCTGGTAATGTAATTACATATCAAATAACTTCAATATTTCTATGAAAAGGACACAAGGATTAGAATACATGGTAATGGCCAGACACACATAAGAATTCCAGTGTAATTCCTAACGAAGATTCCAAATTCTCCTAATCATGATTAAGTATCAAATGACTTCAATAACGAATACAGGAGCCTTATCTCAACCTTTGCACGGGAATCACGAGCTACCACGTGCTAATTAAAGAATGTCCGCGGTTAATTAAATACGTGTAAAGGAATTGATGAAGACGATTTTATTTACGTAAAGGAAAGATAAAGTGACTTACGCATTACTGTAAGGGTAAGCCGACATTGTGGGATCGTAAGGGTAGCAGGCAGTGGGTTGGCTGATCCCCCGCCAGGTTTCACCCGGTTCCTTGATGTCGTAATGAGAATTCTGTAAATATAAACAAGTTTGGTAAACATAAACAAAATTAATGAAAATGGAAACTAATCATTTACATTTATTTGAAAATATTTCATGTTTATACAGTGACACCATGATTTTGATATACAGATCTCAGATAAGTGCTATTTATTTATAAATGATAAACAATTGAGGTTGAATATTTAACAGAACCTTTAATCTTCGTTTGTAAGTTCTATATAATGGCATTGTATAACATTATATGACAAAGGTATTGAGTATTCTAATTCAATAGATTTGAGTAACTTAGTTAATTCATATAAACACGAGGCTATGTAGTTTTCTTTCAAAGAGATTGTGATTATTGATATTATAATGCATGTGTTCAAAATCGATTCCAAACAACAAACACGAAGTAAACAAACAAAATTGAATTAGCATTAGTGTAATCTATTCCTAAATGTTTAATATACTTTTAAGGTTTTCTTGTCGTCATAAAGACAGACAGATATAATTGAAATCAGTAACGCATTTAAAACATGAACATATCAACTTATTTCTGTTCCACAGACAAATAAACACTTACAAAAAACGCCCAGTTGTTCAGATGTTCAGTTGGAATGTGTTCGATGTTTTATAACAACTTTTTTTAAAAGTAGACAGAAAAAGTATCACACTTCTTATTTGAAGAATAACTGGTACGTATATATGTGTGTAGTCTTGTACAATAACAACATTTGTAAAAAGATGAGTATAAATTACGTTATAGGCCAATTTAAGGGGATCATCTATTTTAAGAGCAAATCTATTAATGTTTGAAAATCAAATTTACGTTTACTTTGGATATGAACTAGTCTAAAACACATTCGCGTGATTTAAACAGTTAACTAACAACCCAGTGTTATTTCTATATCAGTAAAAATCGTTTGTAATAACTTAAGCTTACTTTTTTTCATTATGTAAACATTGTTGTAGTTGATAATATAGTTTATTTATGATGTAAACAAAATTAGCATGGTTCTTGAATCAAAATATTGTAAAACATTATGCATCCATTGTATTGTCCATGTTCTGCAAACTTTGTGCAACAATAAGGAATTCTTTATTCAAATAAACATATCGTTTACAAGAAACTTCAATAGGATTAAGTCCACATAACCATTCATTCAAGTAATTCAATTGGTTTTGTCAATAAACGGTGTGATTAATTACCAGTATGAAGCCCATTTTGTAATCGATCAATTGACAAAGCACAATGAAACACCTATCGTATGTCAATTTCACTGTGCAATCCACACCAAAACAAAAGGCACGGGAATCACGGACTTCTCGTGTTTTGTAACCGATTGCGCTGAAGTAGTCAGGCATCATATATCACAACACCTTTCGGGCTGAAATCGACATCATTGAACAGATTAAAGGTTCCGCTTTTTTGACCGATCAATCAAATTGTGGTCATTTTTCGGACCGGTCAGTTCATTGTAGTTCTCATGCATATCAATCACCCGTAGCGGTAAAGATCAAAGGGCAAAACACTTAATCCGTTAAGTGAAATTAATCGAGTGAAATAGACAACCATTAGTTTGTGTTACTAGCATGCATTGTCCTGTCAATCATACAAATCTCATCTTGCACTTACAGATCGTGATGATTAATGGTTCTACATGAAACTATATACATAATTAATCATATGAGTTTATCTTATAATCACATGCATATCAAGTAAATATTTTTAAATTGTTCCTTAAGTTGATACTATCGGTTTTCTCTTTAAATTATATATATTACGATTTAAAAATAACAATATGTTTGATTTATATAATATTTTTTTCTTAAAAATGACAAAAATACATACAGCACCTTGTAGCTCTTATTTCAGGGTAAGACTTGATCGGTAAATATACGTTTAATACCAATGCAAATATGAATAACAACTGTTCGGTTCTTTACAATAAACATATTTCTGAGGTTATAATTCCTTAAATTTTTATCTCAAGTAAAATCTACAGTAACAATTTTTTTAAACTTTCGATATAACAATTGAAAATACCTTCACTTCTTGTTTGATTTATTACAAGATTTTACTTTACAAAAAGATATACGATAATAAATATTCCTTTCTATAGCTCTATGTTTGTTCAAATCACGTCAAAAAAGCTCAATACAGAAATATTGAAAATAGCCAATGATTAAAAATAACATATTTATTCGAACATCACAAGGCAATGATATTTAGATAAGAGGAAGTCCACTTGTTACCTTTTTTAAAAGTGCAAGACAGAACAAGATCATCTTCAAAGTAAATAAAACCTGCACCAAACGATCTCCCAATTTTACATAATTTTAACCGTAATGTATCTAAAAGGAACCCCCTCGGAGAAGATCTATAAAATTCTCATAAAACGAAAAAAAGTAAAAAATGTTAAACATAATAACAAGTTCCCCACCTCCTAATAGCACCCCTCTCCTTCTAATACATTTCGTCAGCCCATTTGCAAAATAACCCCCACTTAAAATGGGGAAAAATTGCCGTGCGATTCTAATCAGGACCTTAAGCACCCTTAATAGGTACTCGTTGAGACCGCATTGGAACCAGTAGTCTTAGATTGGGCTTCAGTTTGCTCTAATATGCTTAATTGCCCCCTACTGTGTTCAATTTAAATAACATTAAATCACTTAAGGATAATCATCCTTTAAGATATACGTATATGTACAGAGAGTCAAGCATCAAAACACAAGTAGAAAGTCGGTGATTTATATTGCAAAGACATTCTTTTTGTGATGTTCCCTATGTTTACATAATGTTTGTTTTGTACGTGAAAATGAGAAGGGGTTATTTCGGTCAATGAACGTGCATTTCGTGTTTCTTACAGATAGTCGATGTGATTCATTGCAAGAGATATTTCTTTCCACGTTCCAGGTGTACATTCTGTTGTAACCTCGTCTTGGATATTTTGTACGTTAAGAAAGGGAATTAAAGCTTATGTATTTTTATGAACATGGTCCATAAAATGAATACCTGATGTTTCAAACAGCTTTGTTGATCATATGATCAGAAAACGGAGAAATTATTTTTCAATGACAATTCATTGACAAATGTTTTTTATTTTTCAAATGATAATTTCAAAAAGTTTTGACAATATCTGAATGAAAGTGAACGTCAGTCGTAAATTCTAGTTACTTAATTACAAAATGAGCCTTATATGATAGTAATAATGTTTTTAATCTTAGAATTTATGTTATTCTGTCAAGGGAAAACTCAATTCTGAATTCATCTAAAGCGAATCAAACACAATGGACGTTGTTTTCATATTCGTTCTTTAAGATTCATGTGACGATTTCATTTGAAATGTATTGCTATGAAAATATCATATGCACAAACGTCACAATTAACGTAAGGTTGAAAACCGTTCTCAGAAATCAATCGAGCGTAAAGATTTAAATGCTGTTTGGCATATCGAGTAAGAGTGTGTCAGTCGTTATTGAGGAAATCACTGTTTTAATCATTTCCAAAAATGCCGAAATTTGAAATGAAACAATCGCAACATAAAAGTAAATAACGTTAACTTAATCATAACACGACTGTTATATTTCCATGATTTAAAAATATATTTCATATGAAACATGTTAGCATAAAGAACCTGCAACTTACTTATCATTAAGAGGTCATGTTTATATCACCATAAACAACATACCTTATTCAAAATTCTCAAATTACCATCACCTGTTAAATTGCATCAAATGTAAGTCGAGGCAGATGTAATTTGTTTATTATATTTCTCATTTTCAATCTCCAAGATTAATCCAAGATAATAGTTGTGCAACATAAATAAGTAAGGGGAGAGTTGATTACCCTGGCGTACCCCAGTTCAGACACCGAACATTAATCAGCGCCTCCCGAACGCCGTTTTCTTTTACCGCATCAGCTCCTTATCTCTCTCTTAATTAGCTCAAGACGTTGCTTTTAGCTTAATTTCATTTAAATAGGTAAGAAAGGTAGACCTCTGAACGCAATTTAAATTTGCCATATCGCTCTGGCATATTTCATAAGAAGTCATCCTGCGTAATTATACACACAAGTAGCAATTTATTGTGGCAGATTCAGAAATTAAGAGGTTCTTGCTTTGAGGCCAACCCAAGAAGAATATATTCATTGCATTCGTAGATAGATGCTGCTATTAATTTTATTTGAACCAGATGTGGCAACGATAACGTCTAAATTACATTTCTCGCGACTGTGTTGTTTTTGCCTGATGTAAACATACGGCGTTCGGACAACGGGCGACGATTTTCCTGATTATCAATTATGAATATATGTTGATAAATATTAGGCACACTTCTCCAGAATTGACACTTCAAGTAGGAGGATATTTGTTACTTAAGACTTAAATATGATAAAGATGTTATGGATAATGTACTTTGTTACTTGATAATATTGCTTTTGGGTATAGAAAAAAATCTACGCTTTAGAGATTTACAACAATTTAGTCTCACTGAATGACGTTCTAAATGCTTTCAGTAAGATTTTTATTTACTGGTTTTCGATTTTGATTTGTGTATGTTAAGGGATGTTGTTTGTATGCAACAGAATAGTAATTTGCCTCGGATCTATATGTTTTAGATATGCATTTTATATGTATTTAGAAATAGTTTTGATAATAGGATGCTTCTGAAAATGCATCTTCATTGAAAACAATACCAAATGTTATTGAGAGATTTTGCTCTTACATGTTACTTGAACATCCCAATATATATTTCATTTATCAAAAATATTATTTTGCTTATGCAACACGAGATACCCGTGGAACACTACCAAGAGTTGAAAGTCGAAATTGTTCAAAATTGTCGGATGGCAATTGTCGTAGTAGGCAATTTCTAATTGTCAAAAGATGAATGGGTCCAAAGATGAAATTTTCCAAATGATATACTCGCAAATACAAGACTAATCAACCATCTTAAACGATTCCTCGTCGACCAACATCTTTCCTTAAGTAAGCTTGACTCTACTAGCTGTGTTTACTAACACTTAGTTACAATGACTTAACTATAATCCCGGCTCGTTAAACACACGAATCGTGTGAAGCTGGCCAGGAGTAATGGCTGATATTGACACAATAAATCCTAGGACCCGTCAATCATAACTGCTATTGACGCGTGTTTCAGTCCAACACTTGGAGCTAGGAACGTTGAGTGACCAGTACTGACCGCCTGAGTGGACATCCATCATACTGTCAACTTATTTACCTGAACAGGTGAGGTCTTAAGGTGAGGAGAACGCACCTGTCAAGGCAGATTTACGGTCTTACAGGAAATCTCGCTTACAGCGCAAGTGTCAGTGTGGATTAAGAAGGGCTTCACAATATGATAATTCAATTAACATTACACGAATTTAAGACCCAAGTTATGGAATTATGAATGACTTTTATCCGTAAGGATTGTGGTCATTCAATTAACGTTACATAGATTTAAGAACAAAGTTATGGAGTTATGAATGACTTATGTTCTTGTAGATTAGGAATGACGTGAATTTTATGGAATTATAAGTGATGTATGGATGTAGAGTACCTTTGAGGAATTATGGATTATACTTGACTAGAGTAATCACTTAATTTATGAATAACTACTATCTGTAACGAATAAAAAAAGAAACATCTTTTTTATATTGGATTTCTTTGAAATAACGAGCGTAAATTATATACCATTAGGGAAGGTTTATATTATTATCAGTATTGACCAAAAAAAAATCATATCAAACTCTTCACTATGCATATCAGGATTGATCTTTTTGATATAACAAAAGGATTGCTGAAAATGTTGTGAAGTTTTAATATTTCGTTGTATGGATATTACTTTCTTGTTAAACTTTTGGGATAGAGTTAACAATACATGCTTCAGATATGAATCACGCGAAATCCACGTGTCACCATTGACTTATGAACTGTTTAACATTAAAAAAAGATAATCACGTGTTTGTTTTTGAGAACAATCATATTCATTATGCTATACTTAGCGCAAACATTTACATAAATATGTATCAAAAGACAAGAAATAATTCTAAGAAAAATTTGGGAAACATAATTCAATGTTACAAATTATCCTTAGCTTCATTCAAAATCATCTTGTAATCATCCATCTGAACATTTGAGCTGTTAAGACCTGTTAAGCTGTGCCTTTATGGCTGAATAAAATATATTTCAATAATTTTATCAAGCATTGCGATAATTACTAGTAGGGCATAATTAAGAAACAGCTGGCCAATCCAAGTTAGGACACCCCTAAACAAAAACGTATAAACCCATATTCCGTATCAAGAATGTAACGACATCACTGGTACAGATAGTAAATGTGATTGAATGATGACATAAGAGCAGAACTAGCAACAATCTCTTAGTCAAGAATCATAAATATTCCAGGAAAACCTTTCCATTCCTAATGCATGACATGAATCAAACTTATCGCTGTTTACCAACAGTGAAACATACAACACATAGTATCCAACTTGTCTGCAAAAATCTACAGTGTAATTGCTTTGTATGCGACCGTCTGTGCTGTTAGTGATTTTCAGGAGAGAAATGCATTTCAATATCATGTCTATTTCAGCTAGAGTGAAATGTACATCGATCGCAGACGGTCCTTATCGTGACTTTCAATCATACAGATGGAAATAGAGCGTTGTATGTTTCATCTGAGGGTGGGCCAGCGACGCCATCGGATTGGAAGACATATCAATCACTCGCTTCAGAAAATATCGCCTGTTGCATTTTGAAATGTACAAGCACTTATTAGCAGATATTCGCAACAAAGAGAAACGTGTGACTAACACTGGCGACTGGATGGTTAACAGGGGGCTGTTGGTTCGTCATACTTGGGAAGTGGAGGGCATTTCATGTTGAAATTGATTGCGATGTACATCGTTTCATCAGCGAAGGAGAACCATCATTTATTGATGATATACAATGGAAGTAGTTGTACTCATGAAGTTTAAGATGTATTTAGTGTGTTTGTTTGTGGGAATCATTGTAAAGTACAGATTTTCAAGAGAAAATATTACTTGAATAACTCTTGTGACGTTGATTAACTAAGCTTAAAGAAAATTGTCCTTGGTTTAATTTCTCTCAGTAAGCATAATCAATAAATGCATAAGAATCCACCAGATGTGATACTGTACCTAAATTTTGCAATTAGTTGGTGAAAAATGGTGTTAGGACTTTCGATCTGATGAGAAAAAAGGTCAAATAAGGAAGAAGAGGTAATTTGTTGAGGTATTTGTGTCAATGTAAATCTATCCACTCTATCAGTCCTAACGTGACTGGCTTTGGTTTCATTTTGAAACTCTCTTAACAACAATCCTGCTCCAAAATATATTTACACGCGAGGGTTTATATGCCATGATTGTCTTCACTGAATTTTACCTCGACTAATTTATCATTCATTTTCACAGAATGTACACACTTATCGGTACTTTCATCAGGATCTTTCAATATCGCTCGAGTAATTTCATTGGCTGGCTATTTATAGGCGATACGAGGGAAATCCAGTGAAAACAATCATGAAATATCATAAGCATTATTGAAAAGACCAAAAAAGGTTTAACTCACCAATGGTGGGTAGAAGGCAGATGGGTCTGTCCCCAAGGGCACGTAGCCCTGTGTGGGGTAGGGGGAGGAAGGGTAGACGCTGTCGGTGAGTCCCGCCACCCGGGAGTAGGAGAGGAGGGAGGGGGTGTACTGACAGGAACACACGCTCTGTCCGGTGTGGGGGTTAGTGACCAGGGTCCGGCCATTCTCACAGCACGAGTTGGACGTCGTTGTGGTGGGAGGACTGGACATCAGGAGCTGTAGACAGAAAATGACCATTAGAATTGTAAATTGCTTTACTATTCTACATTTCATTTCTCTATGAAATACCAACAAAATATGAGCGATGACTAAAGGTTGGGGTTTGCTGAGCAATAAACTTTTCTTATAAGAGATTGTTACCTTGATGACCGTGTTTGCCAGCTTTGTTACATTTTGCTATTATGCAAAATTGTCGAAAGTTAATGTGTTCGAATATTATTCAAATGTACTGAGTTGTTTACTGGTGATTTAAAGTAACGATGTATTATACGAATTAATCAAGGTACAAAGAAAGAATTAATTCGTGGTAAAATTGAGAAAAAGTCCCGTTGACCCCTTCGTAATAGATATCGAAATCATGGCGTACGTTATATTTTATTACAGTTATTAATTCATATTTCAACAGGCTACTTAACACATTGCATCTGATGTTATGATTGGGATTTTCATTATCCATGCACAATCAGGCTTTTTCTAAACAAAGATACCATGTCAACATTTAATCAGTATTGCAAGTTAATAGCGTAAATATAACGTTAATAACTTCATATTCCCTTTACAGAAATAGCCACCATTAACTTCAGATGTATTCAGAAGTAGGAGTGAACATATGTTTTAAGCTTTAATGTCCTACTTTCAAAATTAAATCACCTCCATAAGAACATACACCCACGTAGCAAGGGATTAAACATAACGTAGACAAATACACAATCAAACTTTCATATTGCGGGATTATATTCATTGCAGCTGAATTCAGGCACTTGAACACAGCATTCCTTCCCTAAATATCGAAATATGAATTTGTGAAATACATTTATCAATAATACACAATGTCATATAATTTGTAATTAAATCAGAACATTGGTAGAGACGTGTGTAAAACAAACATGCAATATGTATCAAAGTTACTTAAAAACATGATAGTATGTTAATTTTTATTTTTATCATTTTATATTTCGTAGTCTTATAAATCTGATAATTTCGACAATAACCATGACAACGGATAGTTATGCCAATCACATATCGGGTTTGATTAATAGATATCATAGATATCAGATCAGCTGTTATTGAGGATAATCGACCCTATGTGACCGACATTGTAATAGAATTCTTTAACTGAAATGTACATTGAAATACACATTGAAATGTACACAGTGTTAGTGTCACTCAAAATAACGTGATTAACGTTGTCTGATCGCCAGTATGATATGAATAATAAACATGGTTTTTGTGTTTTTAGTCTACAAATGGCCCCTGTAAATTTCAAAAATGCAATTTATAAATGATTTTAGCGCATGTTTTGTTTATTTAATTTTTGGAATATATTGATCTTAAACTGATGATCATGAACGACAATTACAAAACCATATGGACCAATTTTTTAACATCAAATATTCTATCCATTAATTGCGCCTATCTATGATTTTAAGATTTCCCTAAATATAGAATTGAATTAAATCTTCCTTATTTTAGTTTTTAATAAGAATTGCTTTAAACGCATATCCTCAAATTACAAAAGAGAAACTCGATATTACAACGAAAAATGTCAAGGTACATCGAATAAATACCTCATTTGGGAGTTACAGACAAATACAACTAATAAAATACAATCAATACAACTAGGCACTTATATACAATAAATACAACTAGGCACTTAAGGATATTTCATAAGATATTGATTCGTTTATGTTTATCGTACAAGTAACTCGTAATTAAATATCTTATTTTAATTCAAAAGATCTACAAAATACTCCGATGAAACCTAATACACAAGTGTCGTGTTCATATTGCATTCATTCTTATTTCACGTATACCGTGTATTATGTAGGCATCGCTTTTGATACTCTACTAGATTGTTCAACTTTGTCCCCACCGTTTCTGCAGTGTGATTTAATTTGGAAATACATCAAGACCTTTTGCTACACTGCATCAGCATGGAGGTAATTTTACAAAGACCTTCTAATATCTAGAATAATGAGCCTCGAATGTCTCAGCGGTGCGAAGAAAGGTTTAAGATGTTCGTCTTTAAATCTAATTTTAAATCATTTTTTTAAATCTTTGGTTAAAAAAGTTTTAGCTTATGTTTTGTGATATGACATTTCATATCTCAATAAGCGAATACGATAGGAGGACGGCTCTGTATAAAATTTCATATAAAACCACACTTATAAAACAGATATTAACGAAATTCATTAACTTCCTTAACATTAACATGTGATTAGCATTTGTTGACGTATCATTGTTATCTAGCATATACAGTTGCAAATCGAGTTGAATATTGACGATAAATTAGCTAATTTGCATAAATAAGAGATCGTTTACGTTCATTTAATTTATATATATGCATCTACATAAAATAAAATCTGTTATCCCGTGTTCTGGTTTGTTATCATAATACACAAAACGTGTCTGCATATAATTAGTACAAAACATTATCTTTTGTTTGAATATTGATATGAAAAGATGAAAACCTTTCATAGATAAAAATATCAATAACGTAAACGCAATTTTATTATGTATGCATGTAAAATAATTATATTTTGTTAAAAATGAACCTTATTCTTTGAAAAGGAATGAGTTTCTATTTATTCAATTATAAGAAATGAGTATTTCTCATAAATGTAAAAGTAACAAAAAATTTCGATCTTCTACCAAAATTTCCTTCTTATTGAGATATTTCAAAAGTTTATTGACATAAATATCATGGATTACAACTCCTCTATTCAAATATACAACGTTTCCTCGCAATTTCTTTGGCAGTCCTAATACACAGAATAAGTTAAATTGCAGGAGAGCAACACGAGATGCAGTGTCAAAACGTCCGATTATGATAATAAAGAAGTTTTAATCAAAAGTCATGTCTTTGTCTCCAAAATCACGACTTCTCAGAAGGCTGTAGATGTTTAGTATATGGTGAAGTAAAGTGAACATATTATTAAGACAGTTGGAGAGGGCTGCTAAAAATAGACAGAGACAGACAGACCATCTAAAACTATTTCATGAAAGTGTACATTTCATACAAGTTATTCATTGGACGAGTTAGTATTCGACTCACGGAACATATAAAAGCGTTTAAAAGAAGTGAGCAAACCTAACTGGAAAGAAACTATTATGGTGAAAATAGGAATAGCAATGCAGCACAATGCATCATAAGTACAACTCTATCACACCTTATTTTGATAGGGATAGAACGAATAACTATTGACGAAGATGATTGTGCAACACATGACACTGAAATCATCACATGATAGTCACTGAAACCATTCATGTAAAGTTGATAAAGGAACAAACGTAAATGAAGACAGAATAAGATTTTTAATTCAGATATATAGCATAAATTTGTAATAGACAAAGATGAAATTATGGAATAATTAACACATGTTGCGATTGAAATTGAAACATAAGTTAATGAATATTAGATTAGGATATTAGATTAATAAACATATATAAAATAATGATTTTCGGTAAAGAATATAACGGGGTACAAATGGTAATATTCACTAGAGCATATATAAACTCATTATGATAATATGTGAAGATGTAGTTTTTAATATGATAAAAAAAATGAAAAACGTTTTTATCTTTCTAACATTATTGTGATTTATTCACATTGTCGTGCACTGGGTTATAATCAATGCTTCATAAATCAAGGACTAATCCGAGTTAATACAATCTCGTAACTCTTATCAGTATCTGAAATGTACAGCACTAGGATGGTGTAGATTGCACTAATGACATTAACATCAGATCAAGTTACCGACGGGAGGTTTGGCTTTAATGCTTAATTAGAATGCCGAGTTCGTTTTTAGTTTCAGTTTTTGAAAGATATATTTAAGCAGGTGTGAGGTTGCGTATATGGAAAAGACATTCCCAGTTTTTGAGTTTTCCGTTTATTTCTGGATGAGGCTTAAAATTTGAGACGGACTTTTTAACGGATGCGGAATGTTAAACGATCGACCGGCGAATCCACGACATGGTAACTCAACAGGATTCACGTAACATTATGCAAAGAATAATTGTGCAATTATTATATAAATGGTTTTAGATTACTTTGAAATGGGCTCAACGTATTCAGTCATAAAGTGAGACGGACTCGCTTCATCTGCAGCCGTCTGTTTTACTACTTATTTACGTTGAAACTTCCTAGAACTGTCAATCGTTCTTTTCATGTACATTTCTACTTAAAAGAAACTGACATGAAATTGATCCGAATTTTCCCTATTGCAAAATATGTGTATTGCATCTTGTCAAAAAAACGTTTATTTATATGCACTTTGAGGAATTGGCGGTTTATTCTCAAGACATCTTAATATGGTTATAAAGCGCTGTATATTGCTGTCAAGTGAAATATACACACGTCATTTATGAATGAAATAGACATCACTGGGAAAATATGATTCGAATTCAATATGAAGAACGTTAACGTTCACAGATGATCTATCTTATTACGCTCCAACAGATGCCGGGGAATAAATTGGAGTCTATTTTTTGGAAGTTCCTTATGAAAATAAATATCAAATTGAACCGAAAGTTATTTTTGAAGCTAATAGAACTTTTCATCGAAATAAAAATGACACGCTTTGAAGCCGGCTAATTATCCTAATCACGATCAGATGTTAGTTTGAGTCACGTGACTCCGCCCCTCGATATTGATTAGCAATATGAAATTGACTCGACGCAGTGTCAATCACAGGGAGTGAAAGTGACATCAGTCTCGAGATGGAATTAACCTGACGAGTCTTTCAATTAACGCCAATAATATTGTCAAGGAATAGAATCCAGAAAACCGAATTAATTTAATAGAGGGAAGAAAGGATTTAATTGATTACCATAGAGCATGAGACTTCCCGTTAGCTTTTTCTCCTTTTCTGCAAAAGGGTTACCATGTTCACTTAAAGGATGTCACAATGCATGGAGGAAGGTTGACACTTGAATAAATTGTTGATAAAGTGATTTGATCGTCGTCTTCAGATCTTATAAAAATACGCTTGTCTAATCATACATTTCATATTTGATAATTTTGATAAATCATCGCAATCGTTTGATTTTATGCTAATATTTTTAAGTGATTAAAGACGTTTCGTTAAATGTTGAGTTCATTTTAAGTTCAATGCAAACATTTTCAAATGTTCATTTTCAATTCAAATATGTTCTAGGGTGGTTATTGCTTGTGTTACATTTTGTGTTTGGTATCATGAGATTTACAAATACAAAAATATGTGAAGTCAAAAGACACGTATTGTATTTTTTAACTAAATGATTTTTCCTATTATTTCCTGGCAAGTTTAACTTACAAAATGAAAAAACCCAATGCAATTTCGTTTTGTAAGCCACTGGCCTCGTCCCTAGTCTTTTATCACTGCCGACTCCACACAATGCATTCAACATGCTTCAAATTGAAATTTCGAAAAAAGGCCTCCTCGTACAAATACAGAACTGGGCGTAACTCTCAAACAATGATAACAAAATGTAGATTGTCAGAAAGCATTACCATTTATTCTTTAAACTCAACAATATTCTTTGTTGTCTGACATTTGGTCTTTCAATCTTTCGGATATGCCTATAAAATATAAAGTGCAATTGGTAATCGTTTTCGCGTTTATCAAACAGTCGGTAATTTAGAAATAAACAATTCTCAATCAAATGTCAATTTCGGATATGGCCTTGTTTGTTTCAGGTGTTCGCGTCAAGGGGCTGTTAATTTCAAATTTGGATGCACATATCGAAACGAATAAATTTCAATTTCAAAGTAAAATGTCCTATTCTAATATTCATTTCAAATTTGGAATAGTTATGCGATACGAGAATCTATTGTGATTTACACGGTTGCAATTGGCAATTCGACAACTGGCAATCGGCAATGGTAAAGAATAGTGCTTTTCGGATGTTGTGACTGACTTAAAGCTCAGATCGATAGCATATCAGATTTCACAATGTCAATTTCGCCTCCATGGAGAGTCGTGGTTTAGTCGGCCGACATCGCATAACGCTGAAATGTACAACGTCTGTGCAGACAGCCCTGAAATCGACAACCGTGTCTCCGATGTCGATTTCATATATTCTTGAACCTTGCGTGTCAGTGACCGAATATAGCTCTAATAAAAGCTTATTTCGATCATTCATTTTCATACAATATTGAAATAGAAATGAAAAAAGAAACACATCTTAAGGTATGATTATGGAGATGATTTTCAATGAATTTTTAGAGAAGGGACGTCGAAATTTTAAAACACACATTCATCCTTTTTCATGACTTACATACCATAAATACACGAACGAATTCAGTTCGTTGTAGGTGGTTGTTTTTTATTTATATACGTTTAAATCATTTTATCCTCAAGACCTAAATATCCACTATAACCTAGCAAACCACGACACCACTCTAAAATCTAACTCGAGCCCTAGACGTACAACCTGCCATTGAGAGAACAAAGCATTTCTTTAACACAAATCCAAATTCTAAAAAAACGAAAGTCATGGAAATGTCATTGGCAAGCCGAGAAACCCTCGCTACACCATTCGTATTATCAGACCACCAATATACCACCAATTCCCGCATTTCTAGATTTTCGCTGCCTAAAACACAGATTAAGAAAAAAATACAAAAAGTAGGAAATCAAAGCCAAGGGCAGCTCGACTAGCGATATGTCACTGTCAGTGAGGGGTTTTGACACTGTGAAGATGTTTTACATCTGTGGGCAACAGGAGCCGGCAATTCTGGTTGTGCCAGACTATTTGATTATTGCCAGAGAGGAATATACCTTGATATCGGGGGCCCCAAACCCTCATTCCTGGGATACCTCCCTAAATAGAGCCACAGCCGCCGGTAAAATACATGGCGTCCTTTTCGTCCGTCTTCTGTCTGTAAAGCTGTGGTTGTATTGCTAAGTTAATTTATGTTGGTGTTGTGTTTTGGAGTTATAAATGGTTTTTAATTGCGTCATAGATGTGTCTGTTGAATCATTTCGGTGTTGTGATTTTCAGTTATAATTGTTTCAAGATTTGTTAATCACCGGTGTAATGTGTTTTGAAGTTGGACCTATAATTGGTTTCTGATTGTGTTAAGTATTGGTGATTTGTTTTGGAGTTATGATTGGTATCTGATTGTGTTAATCATAGGAGATGTGTTCGGCGTCATAATTGGTTAATGATTAGTACAAGGTTAGGAATGTGTTTACTGACTTTAATAGTCTTCTGTCGTGTTTTATAGTTAGAATTCGATTGGGATTCAGACATACATTGGTACTTGCATTGTAGTTTGGATGATAGACTGTGATTGTTATAGTTTTATTAACTTAATGTGGTTGAAAAAGGTTGTTTTGGGCTTTACATGATATCATAAGGTCACTGTTTTATATCAATCATTTTGAATAGTGTATGGGGACCTTGATTGGATTAGGTTGTGTTTCGTCGCTCTATCTACGTGTATTCACGGAGCGTTATCAGATCATGTGTTTTGTGTGTGTATTTAACGTTTTTTTATTTCTGGTCGTATTGGTGCTATATATATTTACACATAAGGATAAACACATTGTAATGGAATAATTATATGATAGAATTTGTCGTTATCTATTGTATGTTTTCTATAACGGTTGTCTGTATTTAACGGATAACATATAATAACGGACCTCAACATCCTATGACTGCCTGAATATCGTATCATCATAAATATACAAAAGAATGTTCAAGTGTTTATACTTTCTTATATAAATTTATATCATTTTAACTCATCGGACAGCTGGTGTTTTCTTTCTGCCCTCCCGTTCAGTCATGCTCGTGTTTCCTCCTTCTCTTGTATTTTTTCTTCATTGTTAGTTCTCCTTCTAATGTAGCCTTTTTGAAATTGGTTTCATTATGTTTATTATTCTATCAATTCTCATTATATTATTATATATACAATCGTCAATTATCTAGTCTTAATAGTTTTGTTATTCCGCTTTTACTTTTCTTAACTTACAGTTTACTTTTCTATCAGTCAGTATTCTTCTTGAGTATATCTTATATTAATAATTTAAGATTATATTTATGAGTATATCTTCTATCAATATATAAGATTGTATGTATGAATATATATTTTATCAATATATTAGAGTGTATGTATGGATATATCTTATATTAAGGAGTCACGCTTCTATAATTTCTTTAGTTTGTATTTAATACTATAACTTCGTTAATGGACATATATCTATGTTCAAATACATCTAAGAGAAGACAATATGTAACATTGTATTGCACGTTTTCATCCACCATTACTCATTCTATCATTCCATCAATCTATCTTTCTATCTATCCATCGGCCATCACTTTATCTGCCGATAGCTTTGGAATACCCATCTTTCTCCTCCATAATAAATCTTTCTTTAATGCACAGATATTCTCACCGAACACTTTATGACAATATCTTATAAAAGTAAGTGTAATATTATATACATGTCTTCGCGTATATCTATTTACATAAGTGGTGTATTTCCCGAATTTTGTCTATGCAACAAACTATGAAAGAAGAGAGATAGATATGTATGTTTACCTTTGTATTCGTATTAACAACGTCAATTTCTGAAACCATTTTAAGGGATAAAAATTCGAAATTGGTACACTGAAGGAAGTTGTATCGATTTCTACAGATCCATTATGTATTAATACATTTCCAAAAGACTATTTAAACGAGATAAGAGGTATCAACAAGTACATGATTAGGAATAACAACATGTCTACACATGTATTAATTCTTATGAAATGTTCCCATCCACATTTTCAAACGGATTAAAAAGGAATATATGTAAAGATAAGTAATCGGTATATAATATTTTATGATTTTCCAAAAACAAATATTTAAGAGGAATATGATATAATTCATGTTGACTTGGAAATTGATATACATAGTGCATATTTATATGTACGTGTATTCTGAATATTTCAAATAATTATTTATTCGAAACATTGTTAGTATTTATAGATAGAAGAATTTAAATGTTCACATACATAAAGGATATTTAAGAAATGTTGAATTTGCTTCTCTGTTTGGTCATCAAGTGACACTTTCATGGACCAGTTTTGTATACACTAACTTACAATGTGTAAGTACAATTGTGAGATGTTAAGATGATGATGATATTTGTTAATCATATCATGAACTTAAGCTTTTATTTCAATTCATATATACGTGATTGTTGATTTATTTTGTCGTTATTTTAATCAAAAATCAATCGTGTACATAGCTATTCGAACGCTAAGTCATTGTCAACACGTGCTACGAATCATTTTTGAAATCTAAGAAACGGAAGAAAAGATACTGGATAGAAAACCAAAGGGTTTTTTATAAAGGTTTTGGAGAGAGAGTTTGATAATGCATGTATTTATAGGGAACATTTTATTGATAGGTTTACATGTATTTACATTTATACTTACAGTGGCAATTTACTTTAGCGACGAAGCAGAAATAAAATCAAGATCGCATCTTGAAGTAATTCAAAATATCAAGTATGTCAAGCATAACATCTGCCGACTTCGTGGGCATATAATTCATTTAATTATATTCATCTCATTGAAACAATTTGAATATAATATCAAAATAAGATTTGCGTCGTCTTTGCATTAAACGCCGTGTGTGTTTATTAATTTCATTGTTTTGTCCCATACCAAAAACCTCTTTAATATGTCTTACCCATGTGAAATATGGATAATATAAAAACGTCAGGTATCTCACCTAACGACATTCACTTGACAGTCTTTTTATATGTTATAAATCGTGATATAGATATACCCACTTCTTCATGGATGAAACCATAAACAATTATTGAATAAACATTTATGAAGTTAAGATGTCACCCATACGTTATATACGATAGCCCATGCCCATATTATCCCCTATAAGTGGAAGGGTAGGAATGTTTCGATACGCCATCATACAAAAAATAAAATAAAAATAAAGACATCATTGAGAATAAAACATATAGTAAAGTATATATATGTCCACATTAACAAGTGTCTTATCTGAATCAGGTGAAAAATGAAGCAAACTTATTATCACCATGTCTACCTGAAATCTACAAGGTTGTTAATATCACAAGCTGAAATGTACACGCTAACGACAAGGGTGTACATATCAGTAGTGCAATGTACATGTATGTATATTTACCTGTGATGACGACAAGGTAGATGCAGTAGAAGGGTAGCTGTAACCGAACTGGGGTAAAGACATTGTCACCAGCCACAGTAGGCGTCGAGTTCCGTCTGCATAAATAAACAAATCCTCCGATGGACGATCCGCTAATTACAGGTGATTGTCTCTGTGCTCAGGTAAGCTTCAGCCACCTGCGGAGTTAATCAACTGGTCACTACTGTGGGTTGACCCCCAAACGTACTGTCCAGTCACTGTCCAGCGAGGACCTTTGCTCTGGAGGCCAAGTGTTATATCTTATCTTGCGTATTGTGCAGGCTGGTCAAAGGACGTTATTTTCTCTAGTTTAATGACCAGTTTCGCTTGTCATCATCCCTAGCCCGTATGAGAGACGAAACACCGCAAGCTCTTCTATTGGATTGGCTGTGACGCGGGTTCGCTTCAAGCCGTGGTGAAAACAACCGTCTACGATGAACGGGAATATCTCTTAGTGAAGCGACGTTAGCCCCGCCTACTTTCACTTGACTGACAGGCAGTGATAGTGACTTTCTACCATCGTTCACACTGCACGATTCAACGTTAATGAAATAATTTCCTACGCTTTTACCGTTAAAGTGGAGAGCACTTGAATCCTGCGATTTTTTCACATTCATTTTCATGCTTTTTGAACAGGTAATTTTCTGCATTCGAACTATAATTGAATTCTCCGGACATTTTAGGATAAATATTCATATCTGCCGATTTTTATATTGTTTCATTATCTTTCCTAAGTAGACAGTCACTCATGTCTCATTAGTCACAAGTAGAAATCAAACACCGAAATAGATTTTCCTCCACACAGAAAACTCTGCGTCTACCGAAAAGCGGGTCCAAAGACGAAAATCATTACGGCGTATGCTTCATGTTTACTCTCGAAATACTATGAAGCACCGGCCAAATGAAGAAAGACATCTCACCGCGTAAAGCCTCCCTTCATTTAAACAAACTAGCCATTCCAGGGGAAATTACCTGTAAAAATATTCCATTGTCGTTTGGTTAAGTGCCCGAAATCGATTTATTGGTTGCCTCATTATATTTTGCACGGAGTCTGAAGGCTTGCTATGGGTTTTGTCAACATTACGCGAGTAATGTTCGTTTCAACGACTTGATCAAGGATCGGCGTGTAGGGATTGCAATCGGAGCCTAATCTATTTCACAAAGACATTGTCATTATCACTCAACAGCGTATAAACAAGCGTGGTCAATTTCAATCATATATCGATACAGAGTACTGAAATATGAGATATGGTTTATATTAATATGGACATTATTCCCGTCGTGATCTCACTCCTAGGGTTATGTAATGCCTTGTTAAAGTGGAATTGAGTGATTATTGTATGAAATTTCTCCCCCGAGAGCTGTTCAATATAATTGGGATCGACTTTTTTCATTCAAAATCGCCCTTGAAATGAAACGATTGTAAGCTGTCGGATTTGGAGTGTTCCCTGATTGAATTAATGCGAACATTTGTCGAGAAAATGTTCATCACAATAAACGAATAATGCGATTGTTCCAGTCTTTCATTACGCATTATAGAATGACTATTTGTACATGGAAACGGTTGTAAGTAGAGACTAATATAGGGCGTTTTGACAAACACATAATCTCGATCGTCAATTTCCAATTATATGTTCACAAACGAAATGATTTACATTCGATTAAACACTTGTATGTTACATGTCAATTTCAATGCACCACATTGGTTTACTAACGCCGCTTTTGTTGACGTATTGTCAATTGCTTGTCAATAGCTTGTACAAATGTACATTTCAAGTTGTAAAACACAAGAATTCTCATGTGGTTTCGTGTTAATTGCACTCCTTTATGAATATAATAGAACAAAGAAGTCAAAGAGAATTTTATTAACGTAATTTGACGGAATAAACAGTTTAGCATTATGTAGATTTTCGATTTGTGGATGTAGTGTTTTGATAAAGACAGCTGTGAAAGGCATAAAATACGGATTTATCTCGAAGAAATGTTGATAATGAACGCGGGGACAACGCTTTTATGAAATATATTTTTCAAGTTTTCTTTTAAATCTATCAGAATTTTTTACACATAATTGCCGTTATTCGATTCCGAAAATGAAAATTAATCTGTCCTTGGTATCATTTTGGAAACGTACAATTTAACATTCCTTCAGCTGTTGAAATACGCCATATTCATCATCTTAATAAAATTATCAATTTGATAACAATTAAGATTTCGGTCATCTTACTTTCATCTTTGTTGCGAGTTATTTAAATTAGAAGTGGTTTTGACATATTTTGCTGTGATTCATATGTTAGGTATGTTTAAAGTTTCAATGGTTTCGTTTAACCTTGATATTGAGATAGATACAATTTTATCTTACAAATTAAGAGTCTATATTTTGATAATTATTCTGATTCAAAGTTCAACATAATTTCTCAATCAATATATTTAAAAAAGTAATTGTTATGGCACCTCTGTTCACAATGAGAAGTGTATGTTACTAAGATTAAACGCACTTCCATTTAGGTCCATTATTTGGTATTGGTATGACTGTGACTGAGGCTGAATCGAAACTAACTGAATAAGATATGGATAATTGGATAACACATGGATAAGATATAATACTTTCCCTCTTGTATATATGATACTGAGTAAAAGACGGTTCTTTGATAATAATAACAACAACAATAATAATAATAATAATAATAATAATAATAATAATAATAATAATAATAATAATAATAATAATAATAATAATATAACAACAACAACAACAACAGTAATACTACTATTACTACTAATTATAATAACAATAACAGTAATACTATTATTACTACTACTAATAATAACAACAGTAATACTACTATTACTACTAATAATAATAACAATAATAATAACACATTATAAAAGTTACAAATATATTCAGGAACATCATGTTAAACAAATTCCTTGCATAATTTGTAATCAGTAAAACACTGTTTTAGAATGGTGATAATCTACATATCGTGTAATGCATTTGATTGAAACTAGGAAATCGAAATGAAATTTATTGAGTGCAAAACTGATATTATCGTTAACATATGAACATCATGATGTCACATTAGAATCATATAATGCATGTTGACCATACCATTCAGATTTAAACATTAATCCTATGCATATTCTAGATTTCTGACTAATATTGATATCAATAACGTTAATAAAGACAAAGGTGTTTTATACAACGAATTAGAATCAATGAATTATGAAATATGTAGAACTATCCAAGATGGACGAACATATTTCTTATTTCCAAAATCAACTCGTTTACATTTCCTGCAATATGATCATGACGGAGCGAAATGTCAATTTCTGTATGGTAGTTGTACATTTCATCACGGGCTTGCAGTGAAATGAACATGCGATGAACATGCACGTGGAATCCGTGGCTGAATATCGCGTCTTTATCTCACGTGGTGGTGGTAAGTTGGTGCATTGGAGTAACTTTGAATGAACAGTTAGCACAACGAAGTGACGTTTTGATACGTCAGTGATTATTATAAGTTATTAGGTCTTTAGAGGAATTTTGTGAACAGCGTAGTTGTAAATATGTACAAGTTGATTGTATGTAAGTTCAGTTCTGTTTCCTTTGGAACAAGTTCAACTTCAAACGAATCTAACTTTGAGGATAATAATACGATAATGGTATGATCAACTTCATAGGAACAGCTTTACTGTTCTGAATCTGATAGAATGTCAGTATGATATGTATTGTCCTGAAACCATACACAGCTTATAAGAGATTTAAATTGCTTCTAATTAAAACTTGATTTCATATTAAATATGAAATAAAATAGATAGAGATGTGAATGTTCATAATTTCAGTCAACACGCTCTAGAAAGGCGATAATACACAATTGTAAGTTGTTACGATACATTTTATGAACATTGTTGGGAAATACAGGTAAAATCGAGGATATAACACTACAACTTTTACCTTTTTAATACCTATTACAATTTATCAAAATAATTAGAAAGAACGACTGTTTTACATATCAAGAGAAGGTATAATTAGTGGGAGAAGGGGATATTCTATATATTGGGTGAGGTAGTTCGACAATGTTTTACGTCAGAACATGTCACAACTTCATGGATGTATTTTAGCATGTATTTACAAATATGGAGATTTGTGCTTTACCTAATTTTATAATCATACCAAATATTGCTATGATATTATATGTTAATCATATCATGGAACACTTACTACACATTATTCGGCAAATAAAAGTTATAACATGATATCTATATATACTGATATAATTATATCGGTTTAAATCACATATGTATATATTTACCTACCAGTTAGAAAAAATTCTATTAAATAGTAGAAAGCGGTTGTATTTACGATGTATCAATGCATTTGTAGTCCCAGTGGAATAAAACTACATCATAATATAAAGAAATAAGTTAGAATTATTGTAGAAATGAATAATACAAAATGATTTCGAAAGAATTTATAAGAAAATGTAATACAAAATTCATATATCATAACATTTCTTGTAAAACCATTGATATGTGAAAATATTAATAATAGTATAGTGCAGTACATCCGTACCACATATAATGATGATATGAACATTATTTATTTATATCTAAATAGAAAATTGATTTTTTGCGATCTTTTGAGGATCGCATACATTAAAAACGTAAGTAATGCATTATTTTCTGATATGTTTCGTATATATTTGGACACGTTACGGAATGAAATCCACTTTTTCAGCAACAGGGTAACAATTATCCACTTTCATGAGACCTCGTTACATGTGGTTTCCATGTCATCGCTAAAACAGTTAAGAAATATCAATTTACTAACCTTTAAACACACAGGTATTGTACCCAAGAGAGACAGCGACATACACAATGGCTACTGCACAAATAAAGATTTTGCTCCAACTGAATTTAATTAATTCAATAGATTCATTTTAAGTAAAAATGTCTTTGGTGTTGTTAAAAGAACGTGAACACCAGATAAACACTACTCGATTTATTCTAACAAGGCATAGGACAATTTGTCACGGTTTACCTTTCTTGCTATGTTGAAAATGAAGATAATATCAGGAAAACTTTATGTTTCAGAAGAATGATTGAGAATTTATCCTATTTTCCACTTAATCAAACAATGAACATTTGTATATAAAAGATCTTTTGACGAAAATTTGGTTGTGTTATATATATTCATTGCGGACAATTATGTCATCGTTGAACACTTTGTGTTACAATTACACTATTTTTGATTACCCAAATTACAGTTAAACAATGAACATAGAAAATAGATATTTTGTAATAAAATCTTGTCAAAATATATATAAAGTCACAAATAATGATCTTTAAGAATAATATAACACACGTGTATTGCGATTGTGATAATCTATATATCGTATTATACGTTGGATCGACTGTGGGAAATCGAAATAAAATTTATTGAGTACGAAAAAGAGAAGAACAACATTTGAAGTTATAACACAAGCTTATAGTCTTAAGTTCAAAATGATTGTTATGTTTACAGTTTACTAAATGAAACCATTAAAACGGAGAAAAAACCTTGTTATTCTGAAGAAGTTTTTAAAATTGAAGTAATTTAAGCAAGGTTTGATTAAAAAATGTAAAAAGACAATATCGGGAAAGAAACTTAAAATTTCAGACACAATCGGATTTGTTTTAATTTGAATAAAGAAAATGCACCCCTTCCAATCAAAAACGACAAAATTAAATATACAGGTAGGTAAGGATTGGGGGAGGATTGGGGTATGGGGGGAACGCATTTGTTTATATGTATATCTTTTACCATTTTAGATGCAAATGTTTTAATGTGTCTCGTAGGCCAAATGGCCGGATGCTATGTGATATTGTTTTAAAATATCAAGAAAACGAAAATTAGCTTGTGACACATAAATAACATATCTTTCTTCTTTTCCTCTTCTTCTTCCTCTATACAGAAATTTTAAAAAGTCACCCTCAGGGTAAAAAATCAAACAAAACAACAACAAACCATAAAAGCCCTTAAACTCGAATTATTTTGTTTTCCAGCAAGAAGTTTCCGGAAGTTCTCAACAAAATAATAAAGGAGTTATTGCATCTTATATCACCGAATACCTATAGAGTACAAATAGTTCGATGCCCAAAAATTGGGAAATATCTTTTTTGGAATATTACGTCCCTCCTACCCCTTCGGCCCTCCATCTTACCCTCCAACTATACATCATACTCATTCCCTCGGATACCTACACTCTGCCTCGTATGACAGGTAGTTGGCAGCTGACAGGAGAGCCCCCTAGCGGCAATCAATTACTGTAACGAGGCTAGCTTGGGAATGTCGAATAGGCGTCCTTTCGTGTGACTATTCCGAAAACGCCCGAATGAGTCTTCGGTAGAAATCGGTAAAACCCGCTAGTTTCCGTAAAATAAAATTTTGAAGTTTTTGGCTTTGCAAAGGTTGGAAGTTTGTTGTCGTTTGGTGGTGAGATTGAGAGGAATGATCCTGTGTCAAGTCATACGGGGGTTGTCATAATCATGAGTCATATTAAAGATGTGACCTCCGATGTTGCCGTTTGGATTTGGTAACCATTAATTTAAACCCCTGATGTGATTTGTATTTGAATGATTGACAAAGGTTAGCTTCTTGAAGATTTTTCATTGTTTAATGCAATGTTAAATTACTAGTAATAAATATGTTTAAAAAATAAATTGCAGCCTAATAGGTAATCACATTCGGGTTCATACGTTTCACACAAGCCCCAAAACATCTGGTAAGGTCGTATGACGTCAAACACAAGGTTTCGACGCCATATTTCAAACTCGTTAGCGAAATAGCAATATTTAAAAACACATGTCATAAACGAGGTACCAGATACTCATACCAGATACTCTATGTTTTAATCAAAGTGAAAATATGTTGCATTATTTATTTCGATCAGTATAGAGGACATTCTAAAATGGATAATAGAACTTTAACAAAATCTGAGTTGATCTAAAATGGTATAAATCATAAAACAGCTTTGACAAAGAATGAAACACGCGTGGTCTGCCCAACTAATGTTGATAAATTAATTCATTTAAAATATTGGTTTTATGGTAATTCTTATGGTACAATGGTAGTGAAAAGCCTATTCTTCTTTAAGGAGGCGCTCTCCCAAATACAAGCATTTCCCACCCGGTTATAGTTATAAGTCAACTATGAGAACAGTGGTAAATGTATAGTTATGATGAAGTTATTACTGAACATGGGAATAAGAGGCATCGTAACAATCATAGTGTTACCTAAAAGTGTCATTCTTCAAAATATTTTGCATTTTAAAACCCTATAAGTTATTTTATTCAAATCTTTACCGAATCCAGCCAGGGGCTCGGCAATTTTGTCTGCAGAGAACCGTTCTAAATGCAGTAAGGTTCTGAAGTAATACTAAACTGACTTTAAGTCCAGAACCACCCATGGTTCGTGCGTTCCAGCTCCAGGTTTCACCGCAATAAATAGCCACAATAGTGTTGCGGGCTTTCACCCTGCAATTATACTAGCAGCCATGATTATGTGAAAAATACTCTTGAAAGCGGCGTTAAATCCAACCTCATCTCACACAACCTCATTCAAACCCTCAATCAAAATCAAGCTCCCAAAATGACGTTTTTAATTCGCCTTAAAGTACAAGTTCACGTATATATACATATCCAGTTAGTCGGAAGGTTTATGAGGGTCGCCTACAACTTCATACAAACTTTATCCAAAAATATTGTCTCTGTTATGACTGCCACTTCCATATGCCATTCAAAGTCTTTACTTTTGGATATTAGAGTGACTCAAATGTCACATATAACAATTCCAGTTGCTACATTGACAGTGGGCTTGTTTAAAAAAATAATGAAGGGGTAGAATAAAGTCTTAGGTGATGAAATGGGGTCCTTCAGTTCGAGATATTCACCTCAGGCATCCAAACGTCACCGTAAAAGAATTATGCCAAATCTGTATTTGTTTTTTCTTTTAAAGTAAATAATTCAAATAAATATTAGGTTATGCAGAACAGATGTTCCTCGGAGGGTAAAACATCTCATCATTTAACCCGATACTCGTATTCGCAGAAACAGGTGTCATGTGTCCAGGGAAAACTGCATATGGCCATTTTTGTGTGAACACCTTTGAATCATATCGGGCAGGAATCTGAATTTGTGTAGATTTACAGAACTTGGTTTGTTTGTTTATAAAGATTTTGTATTGATTAAAAAGTCTTGCAATTACAGAATTATTGAATTAGTAAAATTTGTTTTGCGAGATCTTTGTGTAGAATCCTCGCTTTCGCTCAGGTGACACAAATAATCGGCTGGTATCATGAAAGCCAAACTCGGGTTTTAATCTCTATGCATTGGCAGGAACATGTCAGGAACCACTGAAGAATGTTCGTACTACCGAATGCTGACAGTAAACACAATAGAGTTGCACCAGCTCGTCCGCTTGATAACATTTGGCATATTTGATTATGTGATAGAAGCACATCAAATCTAAAGTTACCTATGTTCGTGTTATCGAGACACCCGTTCATTAAATTCATGACACTTTCAATTGCTAAAAACTAACGTTAATCAATCAAAAAGATAAAGACTGAAATTGATTCAAAACATTTTATTCCTTGCGGAACAACGGACGAAATATAGGTTGATTGCTTATGTGTGGTATAGATTACGAAACAAAATAATACATGATGAATGCATAACTGTCATTTCTATCATATACTAGAATTTAACGAAACAATGATTGTTAATTGTTAATTATTTACGCCTTTTAATAACCGATCAACACGTATAAGTAATTGCATTTTAATATATATAAAACAACCACTTTAATCAATCATATGCTTGATTTTGTTAACAGAATAAAGGCACTATTAGTAAAAAAAATACTACAACTAATCAACATGAAAATACGGCAACACTTTGTTCCATTTTTACATGAAAAATAAGGCCGACTTTATCTCATTTCTACATGTTGTCTATCTGAAGTATACGGCACCGTTGATTTCACTTCAACATTTAATTTCTTGGAGAACATATGACACTATGTCATTTTAGAAGGCGTAGAGAATCGTTGGATAATTTATTTGTTTCAAATCCCCAATCATGAGAACCAAATCCTACACGGGTTGTTATTATGTATTCTCTGATCAGTTGTACATATACAAATCTCTCACGATGTCAATTGCAGTGTCTAAGATGGACGTCACAGAAGACAACTGAAATGTACATGCGTACATATTAGTCATAGGGATTACTGTATTAATTTGACATTACTTGACATATTGTCATAAGTGAGGCGTGTTGGCCGAATATTGAACCAAGGACAGTGGTCAGAATGAACGAAATGGACAATGCCGGACATCCTCCCTTCGGACATTGTTACGTCACGAACACGCTGACCCATATTTCTCACGCTTAGCAAACAATGGTGTAATATCGCTCATCATTTTTCTCACAGTACGCTGGGCTTAATTGATGATGCGTATGTGAATTGATATCTTCCCATGCCTTCAGTGAATTCTGTGACTACAATCGTTTAAAATGAGTATTATTAATGAGTGCTTTCTCTGCGTAGAGAACACATTCATTGTTTTTCTGTCCTCAACAACGATATTGTCAACTTTAGGACAGCCATCGTTCGACTTAAGATATTTCATCAATGTGCTTCTTGCTTTGAATACCTTTTATGTTACATTTGGAGACATAACCTATTCATATTGAAAGTATTTTATGAAAAAGTTTTTTTTGAAAGTGCAAAACACAATGTCTACATTTTAACAACTTGTATACGAATTTTAATGATTAGATTTACAATACTTTCCATAATGTCTACAGCATTCTTTTCAAACTTTCACCCTTGCTCAGCACATATTTGAATAGCTTTCTATGAATGTACCATATGCGTGTTTTTAATAAAAAAATCATTCAAATTAATATATTGAAGAAAACACAGGCAATACACTGATGATCCAAAAATTGGAACTGTTGAATGACTTAGTAGCTTTGAAGCATTAAAATTAACATCTGGAAAATAAAAATTCAGACCCCTTCTGACTCTGTGTAGTCAAAATGCAAACTTGTGTGCATCAATGTTTTAAAGTGCAGTGTATTTATGATTGGTAGTTTATCGTATATTCTGCCTTTTTAAATTATTTTGATGGAATCGTTTCAAAATGATGACAACTTCTTTTGATCTTGAAACTCTGCCTGTATAAGTACATGTGATAAACGTATGAATAAACAAATTTATTTTCTGTGTTATCCCTGATACCGAGTTATTGGTAATAAATTTAAAAGGCTCTGGAACTCAAATAATTTGATGCCGTTATTATATTGCACAAATGTAAATTTCAAACTATATTGACAAGTGGTGCGATAAGTGACGCTTGTCGATTGCACGATGAAGATGAAGGTGTTTGATTGATAGAAAACAACAGGAATTCTCCTGAAAAAGACAATGGCAGTGATGGATGTCTATTTCAGCTGTCAATGTGTGGTTGGGGGTGTAAAGGATTGATGGAATCATTGTCTTGTGCGATACATTTCACAACAATTACAAGTATTTAGTCAAACATTTTAGATGATTGATTGATATTTTGGGAATATTTCGGGTAAGAAAAACGTATTTCTCGGTATTTTGTTGTAACTCTTACACATGTATAGGTACGGAGCAAGCGTCTTTACAAACATGCCTCATACATCAGCTTTTAATCCGATTTTTATATTTTGTAAACTCGGTTTTAAATTTTAAAGTTATCTAACTATTAAAACTCTTTTTGAGTGGTATGATCTACTTAAACATCTAATACAACTGGATTCATAGTCTGTTTGCAACCTTTCCTAAAACGTATTTTGACCTTTAATCTGAGCACTAGTCTAAGAAATAATGTGAAAATGGAGATGTACACTGTAAGCAAGGAAATGCATCTCCACCAAAGCCGTTGTTTTAGAATAAATTAGGATTGAGTACATAAAAGTTTCTTAATGTTAAAAAGTATAGTTCTGTATTCAAGATATCAACAAAGATACTTGTCAACAAAGAGAAAATTAGTTAAATAAAACCCAAAAAGTATCATATCGACTGTCTATCCTGACAGATACGATTAACAATAAAACTAATCGGAAACGACATAGCCACTCCAAAACCATTTACAATGGAAATCAAACTAATTGTCCGAAATCTGAAAATTTCAAAGGTTCCCAAGCACTGATTTAGTGAGATATAACTAATGCTTTCCTTTAAATTTAATGAATATTCACTAGATAATTTTAGCCAAGCTAATGTTCGATATTGGATGCGTCTTACAAGGCAGTTGAATGTATAACAGCACAAGTAAAGTGTTCAGACTTAAGTTAATCCAGATGATCCTGAAATGACCGGTAAATTGTTTACTCTGGGAATTAGATGGCGATATTACATGTTACAGAACTGATTAAGTACTTGTGATAGTCAAGGGTTGTTGTCAATATCATTGTTGACAGCACGTCCACAAGTGTAAACAAACATCAGCCAGCACGATAAACCCGTGCACCTCGTGTTATGTACAATACCCACACCTGTACATTGCAAGAAACGATGTACATAACCAATCATTTACACGTTTTAATGCGAATACGGCCATGTCCATTTCGTGTTGTTTTCAGATTGACACAGAAAGCCTTGGGCATGATAAACCCGTGCACTTCGTGTTATGAACAATATCCACACCTGTATATTGCAGGAAAATATGTTCATAACCAATCATTTACACGATTTAATGTGAATAGGGCCATGTCCAATTCGTGTTGTTTTGTGATTGACATGGGAAACCATGTGTCCATTTCACCTGTCAATCAAACGCACTGATTCTTTCTGGGAGACCATTTTGACCTCTCCACTTGAATTGAGTACTTTTTAAAGAATATATTCAAATTTACTAACCGGGCATTATTAATTGTCCAGATTATGTTGATTAAATTTAACGTATAAAATAATGAAGTATTGTTGATATGGATGATGTTATCGTTACAATTGACCCTAAATCCATGACCTTTGACCCCAGAGACCCCCCAGGTGTTTGGTTTCACTGCGGGAGGGACCAACGTTAAATGGGTTGGTCAGTAAAGAAGAGGGTCAAATGACCAGGTGGGCGGAGAAGATGACCATTAAGTTACGGACAGCGGTCCCCAAGAATAGCGTCACGTTAGACTACTGGTAGTTTCTGCTAATGGATAATAATTGACCAATGAGAACTGAAGATTGGTGGCAGCCACGCTAACGCTGCTGGAAAAGTTTCAAACATCGGCGATAGTAATATTAAGACGTCTTTAAGACTCACATCTCTACCTTCTTTCTTCATTTTGAAATTAAGAAATGTAATTAATTTTATATCTATTTTAGAATAAAGAAAAGTAAAACTTATAGAAATTAAAGTTTATTTCAGAAAAACATCACTGAAGATTTCCAAAAATTCTATATAATTATAAATACAAAATACTTAAAATATGATTTTGTTAAAAAATATGATTTTGAGAAAACCGTGCATGCTTCTTTAGGAATGGCTCGTTTGCCGAAATGGTAACGTCGAAAACAATTAGAATTATTTTGCAACACTGCCATATAAGTCTACTTTGACTGTCTAATTGATAAATATTTAAATACTAGTAGTACAAGTTTACCAATGCCCAAAGCCTAAAATGTTCCAACAAAACCTCCAAGCTAACAATGAGATCACAATCGAATCCCTTTAGTTGGAAAAACATAACGTGGTCCAGACAAAGCTCCATTGAAGCATGCGTTTCGGAAAAAAATCAGCAGTAACGAGCGCGGTTAATTATCGGACGGGTGCTTTATGCTGGACAATCCAAAGACAAAAGACTCCAAAGATTTTATTTCCTTCCGAAACTTGAGTCTTTTGATGGAACTTTTCTATCGTCTTCGTCGTATTCCAAATACGTTCCTATTTCGCTAACATTATATATGGGTTCCTGGTGATGATCGTGCGAAAGGACTCAAGGCGCCACATGTATAGCAACTTGAATAAGTGATATATTGTGATTTGTTCCTTGAACATGAGTTTTTTTTATGAACATGTCCCACTTATATATCCTCTATAACATACATTTATTAATGCATTTGTGAGACTTAACTCTTGCACAAACTAAACAATATGCGAATCATCAATACAAACGTTATATATATATATATATATATATATATATATATATAAATTATGCCTTTGTACATAAAAGTACTTATGATTTGACTGTATTTAATAGAGTTAATCGTATTTACAGCATATGTCATCGGTTCGTAGGACTTTTTTGCATACCCTGCATGAACACTAAGCTTTATTTGGTGGTCATGCGATGTTCTTTTTGTGCATACTAACATATCAAACTAATCAAATCTTTAAGTTTGAATTTTTAGCTGGATTAGGGATCATGGAATTTAAATAATTTTTGTAACAATTGCCACTTGAAAATGTCAGTGTGAAATGGAGCTAGAATGTGGTTCATGTGATTTTTGTAGGTTTTGTGCCTCAATAAAAACTTATTTGCTCACGTAAAATGACTTGTCACGATTGCTGATCACGAACGTTATATCAAGGTTTTAGATATGTATATGTTTGAATATGAATGCAACGGTATAGATATGTTCGTTGTATTAGTAAATAAATAAATACATCTATGAATAACTAAATAAATAAATAAATAAATAAATAAATAAATAAATCAATAAATAAATAGACCCAGATATAGGTCAGATACAGAAATGGTCTGTCATTTTTTTCTTTAACAAGCTAATGTATTTACAAAGGTTTATGATTTATGATTAAATAGAACCTTGTAAAAACAAGAAACATAATACACTTATAAGAACAAAATTGATGATTAGACTTTGTTTTTATATTCAGTCATGATCTGTTTGGAGCCCTTTTCTGAACTGAAGAACTATAGAAGACAAGTTCGCGCTAACGGCTTGTATTTGCGTTGTCAGTTTCAAGGGAGTGATTGACACGAGGCCAAAGTCCCGTGCATCTCGTGTCCATAGCATTAAGTAGAACAATATTAATCAAGATTTGCACGTGTTAGAACGGGCCATTGAAAGATTTAACAAGCGGCGTAAGGTTTGGCCTACGATTAACGAAATCGAAATAAATGATGGTTAGGGGATCGAATAATCAATTTAGTGGCTAAAGGATGTCAGAAGGGGATATTAAGGCCGGGCTAATGTAAACATAGCAATTAGCACTCAATTCCTTGCTTTTCGACCTGCTCTCCCGGCTTGAGCATCCCGTCTGAAATGAACATGAGTGAAATCGACGAGCAATTGAGCTCGTCAATTTCATTCCTTGATAAAACGACATCCGTTTTAATTTTCCGAAGATTATTCACGACAGATTGTGAGAAATAACGGTCTTTTCCGTCCCTATCTTCAGATCGGAACATCTTCGAGCCAAGCCGCGGTTGATCGGTTAAGAAACATTAGACCGATCGTGTCTTAGACAAATAATTTATTAAGGTAATTAAGATCTAGGAATCGGGTTCAGGAAATTTCTTTCCAACTTTTACTTAATACTAATGAAAGGTTCATTATTACGCCCGTTAAGACTGGAATTGCTTTGATTAACGATTGAGGATAGAAAGGTTTGATTCGGAGTCGGAGAAGCCAGAAAAAGACCGGGAGGGCTTTGAAACCAAGTCTTTGCCATACATCATGGGTCTTAGCCCTGCTTCAGAGGAGAGAATGGAATATTTAGAATGTTTGCTTTAATTAGCACCGCTGGCACGTTGAGAAAATATACAGACTCGATAAGCGTCCCCTTCAGATGAAGCCAATACTCCTGTGGATACATGAAAGAGAGTTCTCAATTTCAAAACATGCCGTATATATCTACCACATTTCCTCTGATGTAAGTTAATAATTATTAACGTCGGTTATTTGTTTTGTCAGAGCCGTTTGTGGTTTACATCTACTGACTTGATATTTTCGTTTGGTGAACACAATTCCTCGTGTCCAGAGCACGGGAATCACACGATATCTCGAGGTCTCGAATCTTACCCCGCCTCGTTGATTCGCAACACCGATCCATCACTTTCCCCCAAAAATAGTCGCCCATAAAAGTGCCCAGGTCAAAGTTCAAGCCTCACGAGCTCCTCACGCCTGACATTTATTTCAATTATGATGATATTGTTGACGTAGACTCATAAACATGTTAAAAAGGATTTGGGTTCCAGTCAGAGTTGAAGGGGGTAACGACTCTATTATAAACTCCGCATCGCTGTTTTATCAAGCTCCTTCGCTTTTTGAAACGGTATGAATTTTAAACACCCTTTGTTAAGAGTAAGGCAATAAAGATATATACTGCCGTTGAAAAACACACAGTAATTTTGATTACTTGTTTTATTGATAAAACTTGTTTCAGAAGGTATAATCAAGTACCTTTGAAAAATGTAAATCTTACTCGCAATTTAGTCATCGACACTGAACCTTAAAGCCAACTTTGAAGAAATAATGAAAAGGTAAATGCTCTATTATCTATACAAAAACGTTGTCATTGAGAAAATAAAGACGTTTGTCACAGTGAGAAATTTGAGATCAAACTATCTGCAATAGTAGAAATTCTTGTATATTTTCGGGTCGAGTCCGTTGCGGGATTCGAACCAAAAACCTCTAGTCTAGGCGAAGTAGGCGAGTAGCTGCTGGTAAGGTAAATGCTGGCGGTTTTGCCTGACTCTGAATCGCAAGATTTTCTCAAGTTTCAACGCAAATAATCAACCTAATGATTCCCGTTGGGATCAAGAATAAGAAACAGATAATCAAACACAAACATTTTTAAAAAACATACACAGAACGTAGGGCTTTGCTATGAAAGTAAGATGACTATTTCACAATAGACAGATCCCTTTACTTACTAAACGTAATTAGGTATATACCAGAGTTTTAGCAGCTACAAAACGGCCTTTAACATTACCAAAACAGTGTCTGCAAATATTTTTATGTGAATATTATTTATCACGCCTCCGTATTCCTCCGCCAGACAGGGCGTGATTCGGCCTTCATCCTCCCTCGTAGTTAAGATATCAATTATAATTAGGTTAATAGGCTATCATTAATTACAGATATATTGCCTACCGTGGCAGACTTACTCCACCCATGCGAAATTTTCGTCTGAAAAAGAGCCTCCGTATTTAGACCGAAAATATTTTTCTTTTTATTGCTGGGTAATTATAGTTGAATTATGGCTTGTTTTAATATATCCAGAACATGTGGCAAAATATTATTTATGTTTGAGGAATATGAGCTATAAGACCTTAATCTTGGAGATTTAGATTTTGACAATCGCTTAAGGCTGTGTGTCTATATTCGTTTATAAATAAAATGAAATGATTTAATATCTGTCAGCTTACGATATCTATGATATATATTCCGGAAAAGGAAATTGATCCGAAAATCAGTTTTATATCCAATAATAACAAAATGTCTAAGTGGTTGAAAATAAACGGTCACATTTTATGCGTATCGCGATAAATGTTATTAATGACGGCCCTTTTGTAATTAATGGTGTTTATTTCAAATACGGTGTTGCGTGCAATGAACATGTCTCAAGACATTGACCTCGATTTTAATCTTCAAATGATGCTGATTGGTCAAAATGAGAAATCATAGGCTTACACAGCCGAGATTGTTTTCGTTCATCGCCCACGGGTTGACTTTGATGCTTAACACGAACTTCGATAAAAGTTTATATCAGTTAAATATGGTCCATGCGAAGTGATAATTACCACGTTCCGTAATTAGGAGCACGTGTACATTGTCCGGCGTACGGTCAATGAAAAATTGCAGTCATTTAAGAGACCCGTTGCCTCGCCTCAGGCCAAAGATAACTGACAACAAAGCTTAGCGCATCGCCATCTTGGTCTACAAAAAGGGAAATAACTCTCATGATTTCGCCTGACTATATACATTCATACAACTATAATCCGATTATTTGTTTTTGTCAATTTTAATACCTTTATAACGGGGTAAAATATGTGGTTACGAAGATTTACTCTTTATAGGCAATACTTAAGTTCACATATATTCTTGAAATGTTGTTTTGAGAAACATCAGCTTTGTTTAATTCGTACGAATAAATTGACCATAAAACACTGGAGCAGGACGTCGCTGTGAACATATTTGTAGGTAATAACAATTGTATTCTCGGGATGTTTTTCTAAAAAAATTGGCCCAAAAAAATTTGAAAATTATGCAAAATTTTATGCAAATTTTAACTTATGTCGTGTTTTGTGGCCAATGGATTATATTAGTACAAACTTTACATTTCATCATAACCCGCGTGCTTTTCAGACTACATCTGATTTGTAGCAAGACATATTTATGTAAGCAAATTCATGGAGATCTTTATAAGAAAATAAAAGCTAACTTTAAAATTTGATTTGAAATAAAAAAGCAACGATTATTTTCTAAGTAGGTTGTTTAAATTCCCAAATGTTTAATAATTCGACCCCTTTTCATGATCTTCTTAAATTTCAATTTTACTATCGGACAGGTATCCGACCTGCTCATTCTAAATGCGACACCGTCGTTTTCCGAAAGGGGCAAATCTATCACTTTTAATAATCTATTTCACGCTTTATGATTTCCTGTGGTTATGTCAATGTTTGATGAAGGCGGTTATTCAATGAATTAACAAGTGTAAACATCATACTCAAGTTCATAAATAATTCAGATCATCGCTTGGCAAATATTCTGTATGTTTAGTTGTCAAGCCTAAAAGTGTGAAAATATGATTCGTAATTGCAACCATCGATTTCATATGGTGAAATATGCAGATGGGAATTTCCACAAAAACACTTTCTGCACTTACCCAAATAACTGCTACCATAATGCACATTAATTGTAGAAAATATACATATATATTTTTGAGGCTTCGTAAACATGTATTATATTGCGATGATATCGGAGACCAAAAATCCGTCATTTTGTCTGCTAAAGGTAAGCTTAACATATGGAGAAGACTTAGACTGTCCGCTTTTCGATTAAATATGTGGCTTATATTGAATCAGAATTAAAAGGATATTTCTAACAAAACGTTTGTAAGATGAGACTTAGTATCAATTTGATTTTAGATAAAAATATTTTTTCTTTCGACAACACTGAACTATACTTGATTGATAAGCAAAGAACCTCGTACAAACACATAGGTTATTTCTATCACTCTTTGAACGAGCAAACATCACCTTTCATTGGGACTTTGGAAATGAAGACGGCTGCGACTCGGTGTCAAAGCTAAAGAGCGGATCACAATCGAACAAGGGAAAACAGTGTGTCATGATAGTTGATACCATCTCCTTCAGGATCACCGTACTCGTGTGATCTAGATCCTTCTGGTTTTGAGCTTTTTTCTACTCTCGAAAATATTTTTCAGGAATCCATTTTGACGATGACGTAACTGTCGTTGTGGGGTTAGCTTAAACGCCCCAGCCCCTACTAACCGCTTATACTTTTGTACATAACGTAAGTGTTCCTGAAAACTGTATTGCCGCGTAGGTTCCGTCTAGTAATACTCGTTTTGTTTTATAAAACACAATTTTTACAAGTGAATCATTGATGTTTGCATACATCGATTTATATCCATTCTTAATTCATCGATACATTTGTCATGTCTTTTACACTAGATTACGCGCTTTCACATCAGAATAGGTCATGTGAGCAAACCAGTGTCAATAGCTTGTCAATCAGAATTCAGTGTCAATTTCAGTTAAGCAAAGCTTTGTTTACATTAATGTCAATGGAAAATAGACATTCGATCTGGGTTATCATGTTATCAACTCGTTATCAGAAGTGATAACGCTCATGCAGTGGTCACATTTGGCGACTAAAGTGGCGTAGATAACACATTAATGTGAGCTGGGCAGTGATCACGTCACTATGAATAGACGTGGTGACTGTTGATCGAATTGTTGTCAATATCAGGTAAACAATGGCATGCACATATCATACGCATGTCGATAACAGAAAGTTGACCGTGAAAGACTATAACACGTTTATTCATGCTTCCCTTTCTATTTATTCATCTGTGGCCCTGATCGTGATTGCTGACGTTTCTATATGAATATTTTTGCACTGAAAACTTATACTTGCAAAATTACTTACATTTCGGGGTTAGAGAGTGATCAGAAGTAAGTTATGTTAGGGATTACACCGTCCACACAAATATGTACAAATTCTTATACTTTTGGGTCGAGTCCCAAGCGGGATGCCGAGGCCTGGTGGGCAAGTTGGTTATCTGAAAGTACGGTCAGTACTGGCGTTGTTGCCTGGCTCTGAATGTAAGGGGTTCGAGTTCCGCAAATGACTTGACCCGAAAAAGTACAATAAATTGTACTATTGCAGATGCTTTCATATCATATGACAATGCTACATTTTGGAGTTAGTTCCTAAATTTTTTAAGTGGAGGAATCTGAATGTCTGAATGTCTGAATGATGTTTCAGAATTCTGTTAAACGAGCAGTTGCGTGTTTTGGGAAAAACATATTTCTTCCTATTTTCCCCAATACACATTAGCCAAATCTATTATCTTCAAAATGTCATAAACTCATATTTCACCCGGTCATCCGTTTTCATAGAATTTTTTTATCAAACATCAGCAAGAGGACAGTTTTGGTGTGAACACCTTATAATCATTTGAGGTAGGGAAATAAACGTGCATAGCTTAATAAACTGAACATGGTACCTTCGTTTTATAAATGTTTCTTTTAGTTTATTTAAATATATTTTCTGTGAATTGATAACATTTATTTACGTTTTTGTGAGATCACTTTATTTATCTAAAAAAACCTGGGTTTCAATATCAGAAGGAGAGGATTTTCTTAATTAACGCTAAAAACGGGAGGTAGACAAGAGCGTTAGCTCGTAAGGTTTGTTATTCCAAAATAGTGAGGTTATTGTGGCAGCACGTGTACAATAAAAGGTGCAACAGGTATTCTTCTATGAATTCAAGGCTCTTATGTTATTACATAAGTCAAAGCATGACCCCGTTAAGACCAAGTACCTTAGATCTTCAGATTCCCTTGTTACCCTTTTTCGCTCATTTACACGCAATTTATAGAATTGATTCATTTTCAAACCAATGATTGTCCAGACGGGAAATCTTTTCTGATACGAACCCAAGAAGATACTTTCTTTTTGGCTCGTATGCTATTGTATAAATTATATAAAAACGGATCATTAGAAGAAAATTTGTTATTTTGATAAACTTAAATATTCCGGGTGCACATAATTATTGCTTAAATATTCCCCGTATGCCTTTGTCGTAATACCCTTTGATCCTCGTGGTTGATGGCCACAGTCCAAGACTTTGAATTCCTTGAAATATGTGCATTGCAGAATGATTACGATGAAACTTCTTGTTTCTAGTACTTTCAAACCAATAATCCTAATAACTAATATCACAATAACAATTCACCAATTATATAATTATAATAATTGAAAAAAATCTTAATAAAACGTACACAAACAAGATTCTGTTTTAGAATCATGAGATTCTAAAACATATGTACCAAAGAGCTAGACAAACAGCACCTTTTGCTAGGAACACAACCTTGTGGTTTGGTCACGTGAGTTGTCAGACAGACGAAAGAGCAGACGTTCTCATAATGAATGAGGGGGCCGGGGGTTTGTCTCTGTCTACCCAGCGTCCTCGTAAACCAGCGTCTGTTGAAATCTGCAGATTCCTCGAAATTGTTAATTATAAACACCAATTACGAAACGGCGGCTACATAGATAAGATGAACTCCGGCGAAAACGCTTCATCACTCGGGGAGGCTGCATTTTGGCGGGAAATCGCACGCTTCCCGGAAGTGCTAAAGGGTTCGTTAAAAATTGATGTCATGTCTATTTCAAGGGGCCAGCTGCTCTTCCAAACAATAAGGAGGTTCGAGATAGCGTTGCTGGCACTTGTTAACGTCTGGTGGTCAAATCGGCGGGACTATTTTGACCAGCGCATTGTTTTGCGATATGACACTCGAGTGGACAGATATTCATACACAGATTAAGGAGTGCTTAGTCGTGTTGTATGATAATACAGATGCGCTGTATGATAATGGAGGTGAAACATCTGGTAATTGGAAGGGGATCGGATGCGATATTAACACTGTGATTATCACCCAGGAGCTAAATCAATGATTAAATGAAAGGTTCTTAATGAAGCATTGACTGTGATGATAACAAACAATAGTTATCGGATACGGAGCATGTAGTTGACTTAAATTTCATTTTCATAATAGAAAATTTCTTTCAACGCAGATTCTGTTGCAGTAGTTGTTTTAGTGTAAACTTATAATTGGGTCTACCTCCTACAGCAAAAATGTCATTCAATTCTATTAATCAAAAAGAAGACATTTCGGTTGAAACATTACGGTATCTTTGAATAATGTTTTAAACATACATCTTTAAAAAATGTATATTTTGGTATATAAAGCTTAAAATTTAACCCCAAAAATGTTATTCAATCTCACTCTTTGCATTTAACTTTTCTACTTGAGAGGTAAACTCCAGAAATCGCCCCCCGATACTAGTCGATTTCAGTAGCTGAGCGAAATGCAATGTACAAGCTATCGGTCAATGTCTATAGCAGTCCATCAGCTGATGCCGCCTCTGTAAACAATGTCTTGCGGGTACAGAGGTTGTAAATAACACTCGATATACACATGTACAAGACAGATAGCAGGTTGATACATCTACATCCAGCATGTGTATTTCAAGTCATTGACAAGTAATTAGCAACAATCAAAAGGAGGCACCCAATATGATACTCACAGGGGGATAATGTTATAATATTGCGAGTATTACTAAACAAAAGCTTATAGTGAGCTGATTTCAAACAAGCATTGGACTAGTCTCTGTTGGGTTTAGGGTTTAATTTATACAATGAAATGATTCTTCTGTTTTGATTTATGAAAAAGTTTTCAAAACATATCTTCTCGCATTATCGTGGAAATACTTTAATTTACCAAGCATGAACTCTATTCTTAGAAAGGCTTTTAAATTTGAAAAGTCATCGTTACACATTTTTGTCGATTGCACTATAACATAACCTCATTTTTAATCTATAATAAGATAAATCAAGTCTATGTTTCCTTAAACATTGCAGTCGTTTTCATATTGTCTATATAGTTAGTTAGCTATACGCCCGACAAATTAGACCTACTAAGTGATCGGACGGGGTTGCTTTTTCTTGTAAGGAGGAGCGGGGTACTCCGACAATCTCATTTTAATAAGTTCTTAATTTCGCCCAGTTTATTCATCTACCCCTCTAGTTCGCTACCCGCTATTGATCCAAAAATAACACATCTTATGTGTAGAAGAAACGAAATGAGAGAAAGTGATTGGATCTTATTTCGATGTGAGTCGGTACTTCGATCGACAAGGAAGACAGAAAATATGGAACCGGAAAGAACAAACTACATCTCTATCCGCTAAAAGGACAGTCCCAACGGGCATTATTTGTGGAAACGAAATTCAATGGGATATTCGAGTTTATACATGACTATTAATATTATTACACGATTTTAACATATCCAGATGAAACAAGTTACTGAGGGTAAAAAACCCTTAATTTAGATTTGAAAACTAGATAAATGGGGTCGCACACTGGGTAGAATAAAACAAGTATGAGAATTGAAGCCATTTATTGGCGCTACGAGTGTAAAGCCTTGCTACAAACTGACAGGACACAATTGATTAGTCTTGTCACAAACCATTTGTACATGTGTGGATATGCTTACCATACATATAGTTAATTTTTATAATTTTGTAAAATTAGTGAAAGCACAGTGTCGTTTTTCATGTCATTTTGCTCAAAACAAAATGGCGACTTAGATGCTTCTCTTTTCCGTCCCCACCTGGTTATCTTTGTTAAAAGGATGGGAGCCAACTACGACCACAATGCTTTGCGCAATAAAATAATAAAGTCGATCAATTTATAGACACGGGAAACACCATTACTAATTAGTTATATTTCTCGGCTTATTTTGGGTCGAAATAATTGTCGAAAAACTATGTAAAGATCTTTCAAAGAGATGGATTTTAGACACTATTTTCTTATTTGTATCAACATACTCTGTGGCCCTTTAACAAAGATAACCAGGTGGGGATGGAAAAGAGAAGCAGGATACAGTTAAAACGACGATAGACCAGAAGGGAGACGAGTTGGTCGACAATAGGAAAACAGAGAAACACATGTATGATTTATTTGAAAGGCAAACTCGCTTTACTTTAAGTTAGATCCGTTTTAAAATGGGCAGGTTACTTTACTATTCATATTGAGCGCGCCCATTGTACGTTGTTTTCAAATAGATATATCATGGTCAAGATGTTGGAGAAGTAACTCTTATATACTTTTTGATTTCAATAGAGCAAGGTCAGATAATTAGCATAATCCAATCTTGTGACAACTGAATCTATTATAATTTCTCAATCTTCGACGGAACAAGGATCTTTTTAATTTGCATATGCACTGTGAATATTTTTTATATTAAATTAACAACAACAACATCCTTTTTTGTTTTGCAAGTTTTGGTCACCTTTTTGTGTAAAAAAAATTATGGTTATTTCTTTTCATGAATTTTAAGTGTTTATAATATTTTAAGAAAAGAAATTGTATTTGTTAATTTGTTATGACTAAACCCCGAGCTTACGTAGTACACAGGAAAGTAAAATCCGCGTAATGACATCATAATTCAGTAGCGCGCGCTACTCGTACGGGTGAAATATAATTACACCGACTTATCGTAGTATATATACTATTTCTCACATATCATGTTATAGCTGAAACAATTATCTACCAATTGATATATTTTTAGGCGTTTTTTAAAAAATGTGGTAACAGAAACACTAACATACTCAATGGCCCTTTAAGGAAGTTGTATATTCCATACAGAGTCCCTTTCCCCGATCTAACGGTCGTGCTCAAGTCATATTCCGCTGTGGAGCCTCTTCAGAAACAGTACTTTACCATTGGATGAACGCCTGTCTTTTAACTTCATGAAGATTGTCATGTTTTATGGCATTGTTCTTCATACGATGGTCTTTTCAGTAAGTGCGCTGAAGTCTGTGAAAATTTCAAAATTTAAAGTTCTAAATGTCTTTTGTCATGTCCTATCTCCTTATCATCTTTTAATGGTCAAAACCCGCAAAATGAGTGTGATCTCTGTAAAAGAGTGTGATCTCGAAGAAAGAGTGTGATCTAGGGATGAAATATTGTGATTTCAAAAGAAGACTGTGATCTCGGGAAAAAACGTGATCTTGAAAAAAACGAGAAACCGGAAAGAGTTTTTGATTTCTGAAAAAGAGTGTGATATCAAATAGAGAGTAATTTTGGAACTCGGAAACAAAGAGAGTGGTCTTTTGGAGAAAGATTGTGATATCGGAAAAATAAATTTATTGGGGAGGGGGGAGGGGGGGGAACATGATTTCGGAAATAGGACGTTATCTCGGACAATTTGCCACAAGAAGTCAAGAGACATAAAAAACACGTCATAATAAAAAGAATAACGTTTCAGGTTTTGCGTAAATGCCACAATCTATGACACAATTATTTTGAATTGACATTATTAAATGAATTACGTGATAGAGTACCATAAAGCCAACTCATAAAATTTGTAAACATCGCTGTCTTATTGATTGTTCATAAAATCTACTCGAATATTTAAAACGACCCATTACAGTAATGAACAGCAACGATAATAACTATTTTAAACAAAAAATGGTTTTGAAAGTTTTTGCTTGAGTGCACGAGACTGTGATAGTTGTTTTAACATCCAAGAAATAAATTCTGTCAAATGATAACAGCTTTACATGATTTCAACTTTTAATGTTAAACATTTCGTGTCTATTTGCTGCAATTAAAAAAAGATTATGTTTGCAAGACATTTGTGCATAGAGATCAGGCATAAAGGAAATATGTCATTGTAAAATGTGACTTAAAAACTAAATTAGATACATTTGCAATTCATAGAATGAAACCTCGGTAGGTAAAAGGCCTGAATTATTGATGACCAATTTTATAGTCTCGCCAATTCTTAATAACACAATTTAGGTTAGATAAGTAAAGTAAGAGTCGAAAAGGAAATTATATTTTCCTGGTCCCGTGGACTCTCAATTGAATCATGACTGTATGTAGCCCTAGCTCCAAATTACATTGAAATTCATGATAAACTTCGATTTTTATCACAGGTTATTAACTAATAAGACTTAACACCGGTTTAGATATTCCACAGATTGAAATGTCCGTGTGCTGTTTAAAACAGTAATATGTAAAATATCCATTGAAGGGGCAACATAACATTGTTGTAGATAAATAAAGTGATCTCTGGAAAATGATAATAAATGTTACACATTGCAAGATAATGTTTTATAATCAAAAGGAGCAGTTCTAAAATTAACTAATAATGGTCATTAAGTTATGCGATATCATTTCTCTACCTCAAATTATTAAACGGTGTTTGATACTTCATAATTTCTTCTACGACTACAATTGATCGGTTTTCAGGCATTTGATCCTCCGAAAGCAATACGTTTGGTATAAACTAATGTTCATTTCGGAAAGTTTAAATCACTAAATCTTCACACTTTCATTTTCATGTAAAATATGCTATCTGTGGTTAGTAACGAAGAAATCTCAGATAACTCGGTGACCTGATATCTTTTATGCTGAGAAGTTCTAAATATTCTTTACAATTTCTTTGTATTTTTGTGATTTATATATTTCTATCTACATGAAGCAAAACGTCAAAATCCCTCATTAAGTTAACAAATTTCGTTAAAATGTTATCTTCGAAACAACATATAATTTGATTATTGAATTAACATCATATCAATTACAAAGTTCTCTCACGTACCAACAACCCCACAAAAACCGAAAAAAAACAAAAGAAGAATAAAAAGATGAGAAGACATGATTTCTGTGTTGTTTTATTTTCCCAAGAGTCTGATCGCGTTACAGATTTTGTTACGATATCCGATGAAATGTACCGATAAACAAATTATCATTAATTAGAAGATGAGCAGTAATCGAAGTAAGCTGACCTTTGACCCGCTTCGTGAACATTGACGCAAGAGTGATACAATGATACGTGTTTATTTTCCACATAGACGGGTTTCGATCTAGTCTTCCGTACTCAAAGTCATTCTTCATCAAATAACCTTTACATAAGTGATTAGTTTTTATTTGTAAACATCAAACGAGGCGATGCGTGTTACCAAAATACGTTTTCACGCAGGTAACTTTTACTCAGGCGTAATAATTTTATTATTAAGTTTAATTTAGTAAGTGATACAATTACAGTTTTCAATACCGAAATCAAACTACCTTTCACGAAGCGGGCAGACGGCTATGTACTATCGACCAAAAGTTAACAAGATTGTTTTTGGAGTGGAGAATTCTTTTGTTTTTACAGTTAGTAGTTGTTTGTGAAATGAAATTGACAAGGGTTCATTTCAATCATTTGCATGTATTTAGTGCGTTTGGTTGTGTATACAATCTCGTATCATTTACTTTTTCTCCAAAATCGATATTTTCTTTAGAACTAGACAATGATAACAGAGCCGATGTTATCTCGAAGCTGTTGATTTTGGGTGTGTGTGAAGAATCGATAACTTTAGTATGAAAATAGTTCGAATTAATCGAACTTACCTCAAAATATAATTCACTAAAGTTGATATTGCGTCCCCTTCATTGATCACTAAATTGTGATGCTTCAGGAATTGACAATTGACTCAATTAAACACAACGGAAATGGATACAGTATAGTTTGCAATTAATTTATTTAAAGAGAGATGATAACTTGGACTTGTTCTAAAATGTACCTGAAAGTGTTATACACTGCATACAATAACTATTTTACTTTTGTCGTAATTGTTGTTACCATTGCAATTTTCGCAAATCAAAACATCTTTAAGTGTGCAAAATATTGTAGTAAATGGTACTTGAAAGTTCACCCTTTTTGAAAAAAAGATTGATTAGAAGGCTGGAACCATAAGATTTCAGAATACATTTTGGAATCTTAAGAGTTCAAACACTTCTCTGCCATATCGAGGAGCCAATACTGACCTGATTTTATCATTGGGTAACCGTTTTTTAATTTGTCTTTTTAAAAATGTCATTATTAAGGTTCACGCCGCTGTAATGAGTGACACGATCTTTTAAAGCTCGTACTATACGTATCACTAGTTTACTTTGAAGAATGGAATTTCTCAATTTACATGTTTTTGGATTCTCAAATCCAACGAAATAATGAATGCAAATGTCAAAAAGTAGTGAAACGTTATGAGAATGATATCTTTGTATGCTGTTAGAAAACGATATTATCATATTATAAAGTTACATTTTTCTTACTCTGTCTATCTGTCTGTTTCTTTCTACATGTGCATCTGCATCTGTACAGTTTTCTCTCTCTCTCTCTAGCTCTCTCTCTCTCTCTCTCTCTCTCTCTCTCTCTCTCTCTCTCTCTCTCTCTCTCTCTCTCTCTCTCTCTCTCTCTCTCTCTCTCTCTCTCTTCTTTTCTGAAAGGAACTTTTTATTTCAAGGATGGTATAATGACAACTCCAATGATATACTAGCAGACTAACGAAGGGTAAGAGAAGCAACTATTAGTAAGAAAGAGAGTACACACAGAGAACAACATGAGGAAAAGTACTTATGATTAACCCAAATATCTCCTGACAGAAAGTAACATATTTCCATGTACATCACATTACTCATCAGACACTTTGTGACTGCTTAAGTTTTTATGTGAGTGACCAGCTAACGAATGTGTTTTCCTTCTACTAATTGGACGTGTACAAGTTAGGGGACGACAGGTAAACGTATAAGATAACACGTTGTTTTTATCCGAGCTCACAGATAGTAACGCTTGGGATAAAGTTAACTAGGATTTTTATTTTGCTTTTGAGGAAATTGGTTGATTTTCCTTTGATTGTGATGATTGTGTGTTATTTCTGTTTATTGTGAAATCAAAGAGTACAATGAAAGATTTTAATATGTAAATTTGAAAGAAAGAAAACTAATGTGTGATTTATAAAGAGATGTCTTTAACATTTGGCTTCGATGAAGAAATCTTCGATATTGTTTTTGGTGTGAATTTGCATACAAAAAATATACCGTGGAAAGAATTTCTTAGACACCTTTTAGGGAATTTTCCGCAAATAGCAGAGATATGGAAAACACATGTTTATTTATTTTTGATAAAAGAAGGCAGTAAATTATCATTTTTTTCGCCAGCCATTGTTGTTGTGCAGTCACCCTGAATATTTATGTGACTCTAAGGAAGTATTTATGGCTTTCTGTGAAGCGTATGTGTTTTTGATAAGACAAAGACCAATCAAACTATCAACAAATAGGTGTTTCAACGACTTAATTTTGGAATATTTAAGAGATATGTTTGTTCATTCACCCTAGGGAATTATTCAACAGTATTTGTGCGTGAGGATAGCCTTCAGGTCAATACAACATGGTGTCAGAAGGAAAGCTAACAAGTAGCAGCAAGCTAACAAGTAGTAAGCTTCTATCGGTCTTCTTCTGGGTAGTAAAAATTACTATCATCAATGCTATCGTTAGATTATTTATGCGTTATTTCTTATATTCAAGAAGGAAATATCATTTGTACCGCATGTTGAAAGAATTCCACCTTTTCTTATCTTGCAAATATCATTTCAGGAAGAAATAGCAGGTTTCAAGCTAGTACTTGAAACGCTGTTTTATTATAAATTTCTTTAGATTTGGGATTTACACACCTGTTTTTAGGTGTAAAAAGTAGGAACAATTTTAGGAATTTATCTTTTAGTATTTTTAGTAGTCTCCACAATAATTGTGAATTATTCTTGTTGGGTTTGTGATTCAAACATTTGGAGTTTCTATTGTGAGTGATACCGATATTGGCGTTTGCTCTGTTGATAGTGATATGCAAAAGGATAAAAGTATATGTTCCTTAATGGAAGCCAGATTTGTGAGGCAGAGGCCCTTTTTGCATAGGTTAATTCCGTTGATTTGACTTGTCTTTGTGCACTTCTACTAAGGTTCGACATATGTCATCAATTAATGTACAAATGTATGTTTCAATTTTGGTTAGACAACCAATAACCCGGTCCCAAACAACATACACAACCCTCCACATGATTTTAAATATGTTGATACCAGCTCAATCAAATCAATTCTTAGTATTCGTTCTCAACTTAAAATTCGTTAATTTTATCATGATAACAGCCTCTGGTAGTAACAAGCAAAATGCGTGTTTATTGAACTATTCGTCATTTCAGTTGTAATTGAGATGCCTTAGAATGTGAAGCTTGATCAGAGCTGTATTGGCGAAGGATTAGAGTAATCAGACGAAACTGTGTTATTATCATACAAGTAATCTTCACTAGAATCTAGACCTGTGTACCTGTCAGAAAGAGTGAAGACTTATGTTTGGTCAACACCTGGTCATCAATCACGTGATGTCCAGAACTGACCAATGTCCGGCAGCTATACCTTCGGCTAAACAGGTGGTGCTTGACCGTACTTACGTTTGTACTTCAAGTGGACTTCACTGGACACTGTATTTTGTCAAGCTAAGATGAAAGGGCCGAAACGGGGTTGGATTTTCAGATCATCTTTTGTAGTCTTGTGTACATTGTTTACGTTGAAATTTGATAAACTTTCAGTAGTGGACACGTTTGACGCATTAACAGACATTTCATTAATTTGAGGCTGGTGTAATTTAAACCCATTTAAAACAGTGTTTTACTAAAAGGGGCAGCAGACCCTCCCCCTAAGGACTAGTACCCCCTCATAGGGCTCGAGCCGTAACTCCCATGTACGTGTGTTTGGTTAAGGGTACGATTGTTATTTTTTCAGGAACAATTGTCCTTTGTAACGTTTTAGTGTTGAACAAGAATGACTTGAAACGAAAACCTGAACAATATCAGTGATACAATAGTTTAGTTGTTACCATTATTTGTTTGACTAATCATTATATTGACTTCTATGATTTTTGTATTTTCTTCTACAACAATGGTGTGTTTCTGACCCTGTTTAGTTGATCAATGGATTTAACCTGATAAAAATGATCAAAACCTTTTTAATTACGTTAAGATAAACTATATGTTTCTTTATATATGTTTGTCATCAAATAAGATTTGAATCAAGACTTGTATTGAGATATACGGGTTTTGAAAGAATCGCGGGAAGTGGATTCCGAGGGTGGTGCAACTAGATTCTACTTATTAATCGTCAAGAATCCAGAATGATAAGGATTGGCAACAATTGAATAGGTACAGATCTAGTATGGTTCATGATTATGGAAGTTCGTTAAACAAGATTTAAATGTTAGTACTTTCTAAATTCAGACTACTGAGTGTCTACAAAATGCAATGTAATTTTTATTTGTAATGACAAAAACTCATTTCATATTCTCGGGTACTCGATCACGATATAGCAATGTCAATTTCTCAATTACATAATGACGTGTTCGCCACAGCTCGAATATTCCTGATTTCTGATCTGTTCAATCAACTTATCTATAACGATTGTTTGATCAAAGAAAACGTCAAAAAGAAGAACTTCTGCAAAGACATATGTGCATATGTATGTTTCTAAGTTATGGTTTGACAATTTCTTTTTCATTTCGATGTCAATCGATTTTAGATAAGAAGAAGAAGAGCTAAGAAAAGAAAGATGGTTTAAACACGTGTATTATTAGATATTTGAAAATAATTTTGTTTTTATATCAAGGAACGGAAATAGTACAACAATATGAATTAAGCAAAAACCTTCTACACTATATTTTGGAGAGTACTTTTTCTGTGCTTTTAAGAAGCACTTCAATTCAATTTCAAATCGAAAAAAAAAACTAAATAAAGGTGATAGTTGCTATTTAGGCAATGTTCTTGTTTTGTAAACAGAATTCGATGTATTTTCGTCACTTATGCGATATTGGCTTGATATTAAAGACAGTAGACTTAAATTCAATTTTGTTTTAGCTGAACTTAAAACTTTTGTAGAAGGTAAATCACTACTTTAAAAAATATTAAAATGCCAAAATGATCCATACTAATTTCAGAGAAAGGAAATAATTCAGAAACATACTACATATATTGTACCAGTAGTGGAGTCAACTCAGCAATGATATAAGTAGGAAAATACCAACTAGGTAACTCTCTCTCATATACATATTGAGTTAATATTTCCGCTTTGCTAATAACCTCAGCAAGTTTACACTAAGATGACCCACGTGTTTGGCTCATTAACCTTTAGATTAATAACCCGCTGACGGGCTGTCGTAATTAATTAATATTTTCTCGACAAGTTGTCGAGCTAATCATACTCTATGTATTGAAAGCGTAAAAAGGGGTCTATTTTCGCTGATTTCGTCAGTTTATGCCAATTTCGTTAACGTTAATTATATCACGCTTTGAGAATTTGTTTTGGTACATCCGAGTGAACAGAGAGTTTTAGATCAGTCGCACTTGTTTTACATTTTAATTATAGACAACCTCGTTTTGCCATTTTATCTATACATGTATAATTCAAGTATTATGATTCTATAGTTATAATGATAAGTTGATATGTCAAACAATGTATATTCTTTGTAACATTGAGAACTTTTTTTCTGAATCATTTTTTTTCACGCTTTGGTAAAAGCAAAGAATAAATCTGTGAAAAATTATCTGTTTGCATTTTTCACATTCATGTGTGCACTTCACAATTAACATTTGATTTATGTTTCCAAAATACTGCCAGGTGACACAAAACGCATATCAATCATAATCACATACAATACTAACAATACGATGCCACCGAGTATCATATTCTCACAATACAATCGTACCCGCATGTGTTCCTCATTTAATAAGCATAACATACTTTCACCATATGTTTAACAATAACAGGTGTTTTTGCCGTGACCCCTTTAATGACCCCTAATAGCCCTGTTTAACCCTTAACACGCCCCTCCCCCTCCTACCTTTACAAGCGCTTTATCAGCCCCTATCGAGGAAACGCAACCTTACATTATATCCGTTCGGCTGTCAACGATCTTCTTAGTAAGATAGATATGCGGCGGGAAGGTGATATAGGGTTTCTCTCCTACAGAAAGCAGAAAGCCGCTAGAAATCTCTGGTATTCTCTATCAATCGTTGAGTGTCAGGTACATGGCAAAATGGGTTTGAAAGTCTCGAATCAAGAAACGCGTTCGTCAAGAAGTGAAATGTACACTGGGTGCTATGTACACACACAAACAAGGTAGATTTCAACTTGCCCTGCAGCCATCAATCACCTGTCAATGGGGTAAGCGAGCGGCGCGGGAAATATATTACAGTTGCACGTGCAAATCATGCAAGTCGTGATTGTGAAATTGGTTTGTGCTTAAAGGTGGCGTATTCGACGATATTGGTGATGTACGAATGATATCGGAATGTGATATCAAAATAAATTAAGACTCTATTTGAAGTGAATTAATGCGAATAAGTGTAATAAACTTTCAGAAATGGATAACAAACAAGTGATATGTGCGTATTTGTACATGAACACATTTGATATATGCAACACCGCCTATTTCTAACGAAATTGATGATGATTTACTATACGTACATACATCCCAGGAACATTTTGAGAAGATATCTAAGTAAAAATTGACGGCATTATTTTTAGTTATTCAATTATAATATTGATTACTTTGAATAATTGAATGCTAAGACAAATGAATTACAATTCTTTTTCTCCCTTCATTACGAATCGTCTGATTGATGGTTAATAATGCAGATATTCAGTTTTTTTAAAAGTTCAAATGGGTTATTTTATGATGAAAAAATCCTGTTTGAATCAAATTCAATGCATGATGGAATCGGCGTCAAGTGGCAAGATCTTGATCTTTAATGACATAGATGCAGTAGTGGAAATATACTCTTGGCAAACTGTCAATTTAATATACGCTTAACTTAAACATTTTCACCATTCCGATTTCAAAGTAACATGGGTATCCATTCCCATTTCATCTTTAGTCTGAGGCTCTACTTTTATGAATAAAGCATAAAATGAATAATATTCAAACGTACTTCTTTATCTGTCTGTGTCTGTCTATTTCAAGGTAAAATCCTACGTTTTCAATATTATCATACATGATCGCAGAAGTGTTATTTTTCTCCGTACTCTACATGGATAGAAGACGGTTTTTCTGTCATTGGCAACTGCGTAACCTCCACCAGTCTCCAGCAACTAGGCATCAACTACAACTCAAAATATCAAAAGATATATTTTTCGTCGAATAACCGTTCCATGTTCTCTTAAATGATCCGAAAGAGAAAATCTTGCTTTGGTTATGTTCGTTTTGAAGCAAGCAGTCTGGTTCCAATTACGACAACGGTTACCGTTATGTTATCTCACGCATGCGCATTAAAGTCTAAGAGATTGTAGCAATAGCTATAACCTTCTATGAAGTAATAAAATTTCTCTCGCAATAGATACGAGAGATTAGAATTAAAAAGAAATGTTTAATTTCAGACGTTTAATGACCATAATAAATTTAGGAGGCTTTCATACGGGGCCCGTAATGTTTTATCAGTATTTAACCGCGGCGGGATCAAACGGTTAAACCAGATATTGATACAAACAAGCTTGTTTACAAGACAACCATCTTGTACGAACACGGAGAAGGATGTTGGAGCGGAAACCAGAATGTTCCATAAATCCAAGATGGCGGAACGAACGAGTGGTGATAGCGAGCCAATCAACGTCCTCGTTATTTAGCACGGCTTTATCAGCGTAACTAGAACAAAGTGGTATCATGTTTCTGATAGGTCGACGTTCTGCTAGCAATAACAAGGATAAGATGTGATACTTTGCGATTTACAGTAAGTTTAGAACTAAAGATAGGCCGAATTCGGAACGGAAAAGAAACATTTGTCGACCAATGCTTTGACCCGTCTCCCCTTGGCGCAAATTAACCCTCCCCAACTTACATAGTTGATTTTGTGTTTAATAAGCGAAGACATGTGTTAACGGTTAAGGTTGGAGTCCTCCGATAATGCTTACTGATACAAGTCGAGACGATATAGTCGTTAACTGATTACATGCCTTTAAACTATCATGTAGAGGGACGAGATTATATTGACTTGAAGTAGATTATGGGTTTGAGGTTATTTAAGGCACGTGCATCTTGGCACCGCGCACGCGCATGACTGTTAACATATGTCCACGTGCTGATAGGCATTAGAAAGGTGTTACATTCTGTCTAGGAATTGAGATATGTGTCTTGAAAGCTACATCCACCTTGGGCTAATGTATGTCTAACTTATTAGATTTCATAAGCATTAACTATGAGAAACCGTGTCTCTTATTATATACTCGGAATGGAAACGCTCCCTATCATGCTTGTTTCAAATGCAAATATGTATTTCACCGCTTTGTATTCTGTACATGTCTTTTGATTTGAATATCTTTAACTATGGGCACACTGTGATAATATTTCGATATGTTAGTTGATTTTTTAAAGATATACAAGTACGTTTTGAAAATCCTTTAGACATTCTTTATGTTATGAAATGAGCGGTTTAAAGTACCATAAAGTTATACGTTTGAAACGAATTGTTTCAGTGGCTTTCTAGAAGTTGGTAGTATAAGGACGACAATGATATATGGATATACATAAAGATTATTACCCGAAGAAGTGTGTCATATGACTTTTACGAAATGAGTGTGAATTTTTGTATTACCCGATCGGTTATTACACATTGGCGAATCGGTATAGAAACGGTACATATCTATACCGAAACGTCGCCACTGTGTAATAAAGAAGGTGTATATCCATATATCATTGTCGTCCTTACGTTTGAAACGCATTACCAATCTGGTAAAATAGTATATTTTATTAATAGTATACCAACGCTCGTTTTTAAAAATGTACCTGAGTCAATTCCCATTTTGTATGTAACTAATGTTTTTGCCATTTCAATTTCCTGAATATTCGTTTTTCTTTAATTAATTTAAGCGAGAATTTAATAAATGACTGTTATTTGTTTACTCACTGGTCTATTTTACCATCGATTATATTTTTCGTTTTAGTTTGAAAGATTATTTTAGAAACAATATAAAGTTATAGAACATGTCATCGAATATTTTACTATTTCAGGGGTACATTTTCCAAAATTCCTATGGTTCGACACATGTCCTGTATCGAATATCGCTGACTAATAACAAATTAATAACGACTTTTTGAATTCTTTCTCCCTAAATAAATTTCACCTGTAAAGGAAATCACGTGATAAGGAGGTGAATTTGAAAATGCAAGAAACCTACCTGGAAATATTCTTCTACCCAAACAAAGCGACCTTCAAGACAAAGACGAATACACATCTATTTAAATGAAATATTTTATGACAGTAAAGAGATTTCATAAAACATTTCTTAAATCCGCCCATATTTACCCCTCTTTGGGGGGTCAGAGGTCGTGTTTGCCCCATGCTACCTGCCACTTTACATAACGAGTGAAAATGCTCGCATAATTCGTGACTTCAACAACAACTTTATGAAATTTCTTTTTCGTGTGAAATAAATGTTTTCAGTTTCCATGTGTGGTCATAATATTGTCACAAAGCATATGTTTGTGTCGTTACAATTTGCAATCAACAAAGTCACATGATAGAATGGCATTATAATTTTTTTATAATTGCTTCCTCGTAACATTTAATTTCTTTTGTTTATTTTTAGAATGATAGCAATTATGACTACGATTAGTGTTTTGATATTTAGTGTACAATTTCTGCAATGAAACGTAAATACAACCTTTTCTGCAATAAACATCTCAGCCAATTGTCTACATTTTATGTAAACTAAATGTTAAAACATAATTCACAATTTTTACTAAAACATGGCGTGTGGGAATGTATAAAAAAACGAATCGTTTCTGTGATATGCAAATATATGTACAAAGGAGAGACATGTAAGTCGCTAAAACTCGCTGCTATATCTTCATACTCATCATCATCACCATCACCATCATCGTCGTCGTCGTCGTCGTCGTCGTCGTCCGTATCATCATCGTTAGTATATTCATCATCGTTATCATCGTCTTCATCATCCATATCATCACCGTCAATAACATCACCGATCAATCCCTATCAACACCGATTATATCATCATTACAATCGGCATCATCATCATCATCATCATCATCATCTTCTTAATCCGTATCATTGTTATCATAAGTATCGTCGAGGGAGGTAGTTTAGTGTGGAGAAATGTTAGTATGTATTTTGTTCGCCTCGAACGTGCATTACGTGTTGAAAAACTGCGCAGTAGGAACAATATTCCATTGACATTAAAAGAGTTGATGAGAAAACATGAAAATTGATTTACTTCTTTCAACAAAATCAATATGTTAAGAAAAGGAATAAAAACAATTGTATATGTCAAGTAAGGTTGATCAACTAAAGAGATTGTCTATTGTTGTTATGGACTTTCACGGGGCATCAAGTATAGAGGTGAACGTCTAGGGTGCATTTTTTGACGTTGATTGGTCCGATTTCTTTCAGAATAATGAGGTCACACTGTTTTTACGAAGCTTTGCTGAATATTTCACTTGTGCACAAGACATGTATGAGCCCGAGTGTCGGCTGGAAAGAGCGTCTTGCTCTGCACTGCATTCTTCCATAAAACTTACTGATTGCAGTTGAATAACGAAGTCGTTGCAAATTCAAACCCTGAAATTCGCCTAAGATCGAAAGTGTAACACAAATCACTGCAGTATACAAGAACTGTCAAGACCTTGCCCTATTTGAGAGGCATTTGAGAGGCATTTGAGAGGTTGGCGTGGTGAAAGAGAAAGACTTCTTATTGATTGAATTATCTCCTTTGCGTTAAGGTAATAACCGTAATATAAAAGAGTGACTCCTGAAGAATAGGAAAATTTTAAAAAACTTCCCAAAACAATAATTCATTGTGTCTTTAGAAGAAAATTAGCTATCAATGCACATTTCCAATTGGCACAGCCTTTACTTTTAATAAATCTTTATAGCATTCAAAGTTAATCTTTCTCAAGAATCAAGTTGAAACAGAGAAAATGTGTACATGTTTTATCCATAAAACATCTTTCGATTGATATCCTGTTGGGATATTTATCCCGATTTAACAATTATGTTAATATATGTGATACTCGTGTGCTTTAACTTTAAAAGCAAAATGAATTTAGCAAAATCTCGATGACAACGTGACTGAACAAATGTCTTTTTCTAAGCATTCGCTCAAATTGAAACTTATTTTTACAACATACGCGTTTTATCTTACATCAGACCGGCATGCGGAGCCGGTGTTTTCTATCGCCCTTTTCTCTCTGTTACCATATCTTTCTTGTTATCTTTTACCAACATGGAAACAAGAATTCATATAAGTATCCACTTGGAAGCACATATCTCGCAATTAGCATACACAGATGTCTTCAAGAGTGTTTTCTTTTTCTGTGTTTTCTGTTAAAAATATGAAGTATTGGATCTAAATTCCAAAGAATGTTTTCTCTCATTTTCAGAATGATTTAGATGGTGTTGATTCATGGATTTGAAATATTTCATACACGATGGTTGGAGTTGTTCTATGAAGTTGGTTTGTTAAAATGAAGAGTAAATGTGTGACGAATTCATACTTTTAGTTAACTGTGTACGTTTGCTTTTGTGTTTGATGAAAATGAAGGTTTTATCATTTTTGTAACTGCTTCGTTTTTGCTTGAAATTTTAAAGTAATAAATACGCCAGATGTTTGTAGATTATCTAACCTTATTTTGTGCTAAAATCTTATTTGAAACACTAGTGCACACCAATATTTCGTATATACAACATATCCATCGTTATTGCTAACGATCATCGCTCGGGTTATCTACCTGGATAAGATATTCAACAAATCTGTACCTATTCGGGTTGTAAAGTTGATTTATAAAAATACCGGAAGTAATTTACGTAACGTTGCATTAAAATCCGCATGAACTACAATTAATATCGTAAATATTCCAGTTTTGTTTACAGACATAGAAGCGAAAACGGTAGCCGCTATCTAAATCAAATAACAATGCTCATATTACATTTTTAAAATCGGTTAAGTTACAAGATTGCATTAATAAACAATAACTCATCCTTTTTTCTCAGTTCAGAGTTCAGGTAAACTCAAAAGGTTATACGTTTTGTTCAAATGTATTTGTGATATTAAAAGGTTTCATTTAAGGGTATTAACCTTATTCAAACAGTTTAATGAATTCATTGTTGTGTTTATTGAACTGAATGCGCTTGTTCCATGTTTTATTAAGTTAAATCACGGAAAAAATTCAAATAAATTCTAATGAAGTATTTTCATCTATTATATGCATCGACCTTGAGCTGTGAAATCCAGACTGAACATAGACATTCAACACAGTAGATGTTTGACAAGCAATTGTTCAGTATTGAGATGCTCATTATTGGGATGGTTCTTAACTTGTTCTGTTGAGTATATATACTAAAGGGATGAATGACTATGCACATGTTTTTAATGTCAAAAGGTCTGTTTCTATACCATCCCTGACATAGCCAAAACGTACAATCTATGGACATTTTACAGCCGCTTCTTATAATTGCTCTGTGTCCGTTGTCCGTGGTTTACCGGGTTCAGGGTACTGTGGACAATCGTACTAAGCAAGTCAGCTGTATTATTATCATCATAAGATTATAAGGTTTGATGATTTGAAATTATTTGACAGGAATTGATAAACGCAACACAAATTTCAAACCCATGAGTTTGAGTTATTTTTGGTATTTGATAAATACCCAGTTCAATTGTATAACGTGATTCCTTTGTGTCGTTGTGTGTTTATTTTCTAATAAGTTAAAATCAATTGTAGTTTCGAAACGATAAGAGTGTTTGTTTGAAATATTCAATCAAAATATTTGTAATGGCGGCTGATAAATATTTATTCACATGAAACAATAAAACTTTTATTAGGTTTTGTGAAATTAACTTTGTCTTATTGTAAGACGGATTTGAATTAAATTCAAGACAATATGCTAACAATAAACATTTTAAATATTTAGTCTATTCAAATGTTACAGATAAAGTTACGATAAGTAAACTATTCTTTAGTCTATTGTCATACAGGTTGTGAATAATATCAGTATCTAATACTATAATCGTATACAATAACCGAAAGTTTGCCATTTATGAAACAATTAACTGAAATTAATGTTAACTTTGATAAACCAAATTCTAAGTTACACATGATATCAAGTAAGATTTATTTGAAATTATAAAACCATATTCAACAAAAGATAAAATATTATAACACATATTTCATAAAAATACTGATTAAGTCTTTTTTAAATATCTAAAAGTAATTACTGCAATCTTATTGATTATTAATAAACGGGTCAAGGCATTTTTTCACACAATAGCCAAACACCACATCATGCACAATACGTAAAGCTCAAAGGGTAGGAACTTTGATATCAAAGACACATCCCTATCTCCTCACCGACTTTGATCTTGTAACTGACATTCAAGATGGCGGTAATACGATATCTGTGTTTCGCCAACCAGACAACAGTTTCCGTCTGTGTCTACAATAGTCTTTATACATCAACAATGTAAATAGAAGATTTCGGAAATTGTGCCAGTACTCTGTGAAATCCCATTACTTTTCCGCCTCGACTCACGTTCGCACGAAATGCACGTGCTTCTCGTGTTCTTTCATTTTGTACCGGAAGTCCAAGATAACCAATCGCCGTTCTCACGTCTGTAGGTCGGCAATACTTTATTTTTACCAGTTGCTGTGGAAAAAAGATGTTTCTTGGTCAGTGATCAAAGTTAAGTGTGTTAATTCTAAGCGATTTAACCAAGTCTGTGTTGAACGAAATGTTGAAGAAATTAAAAAGGGTCGATAAGAATTGAAGAAAGAGTATTCATAACGTTCTTTTAAATCAATATTTTTCACATGTTGTATGTCAATAGGTATGTCATATTTTAGTGCAGTTCTTCATTTATCAAACGAAATCATCAATTCTCCTTCAACATTCCACAACTCATTTATTCAACAGCCAGTAGACTGTTACCATTCAATTGAAAGCAATAGTAAGAGAAATCCTGCAATAAAACGCATTTTTTAATGTCAGAGATATTAGAAAATTCAGTCATACTAGAGACGTTCAACAGTTACCAGTTTTGTAATTTCAACTTTGATTTCACAAATAAAGCTCTCCCCGCCAGGGAAGGGTGTATTTATTTTGAGCATATTGCAGAAATTTCCTCCCCAATCCCCCAAACACTTGTCTGTAATCCACCCTCTCTCAAGTTTCCATCGCGCCCAAGGAGTGTTTTCTTAGCAAAGGATATTGAAATATTACGGAATAGGAAAACAAACTATTAGCCCGCGAGGGGTAATTTTAGCATTGTTCACTGGAAACGAAAGCCTCTTGTGAACCCGATGACATCTTCCTTAGCCGGGTAATTATAAGGTCAGGAAATTAATGGAGAGAAGCCGGGATCGTTATTTTACACGAAGGCCTTTAGTTGGCCGAGCAAACATGCATAGGGCATTTCCCTGCTTGTAGCGATTCCTGGAAGTTGATTCAGGAATCGTAGCCAAACTTTAGAGTCTCTGAAAGAAAAGATTATTAAAACACTAAAATTTGAAATTTAATAGAGTATACTTATAAGCTTGTACGTTCTGTTCATTCTAAGATTGATAGTTTCAGAGATTCTAAAAATTCGCTTAAATGGGAAATTTTACGTTGTACAGTTATATAGTTAAATATAGGTAAATATCAAGTTTTTCTATAATATTTGCACCAATTGATAAAGTACATTTTCCTTAGGAACTTTTGATAATCAAAGTTTTCATTTGGTATGATGTAAGTAAGAGAGAATGTGCATGTATATAATCCATATTTACTGATATGATTATGGATCTGATGACGTATTGAAAACATAATTCTGACTTTTTCGTTCTTACTATCAGAAAATATAAAATGGACGCTGTGAAAGAAATCAAATAATGTATTATGTATAACAACCGATGTATAAATACAAGATTGTACATTGGAAAGGATTTCAGGTCTCATGCGAACCACAACTATAAAAAGCTTATCTTGTAAATACAACGGAGATATGCCATATTGATACTGATTGTTTTGACAAGTTCGTTTTCATATTAATTTATTGTGTTACTTGAAGTTTCATTAACCGATGAAAATGTTGTGTAGAACAAATAAATATTTACATTTGGGTGGTGACGAGCCGAGGAGAAAAATGGGAAAATGTCTATCAACAGTTCAAAGCGAACCGAATTGACCTGAAAAGGACCCTGCTAATCGCGGAGATTGTTTACAGGAAATATACACTGCTTGTCAATTTCACAGTAACCAAAAGTATTCTCTCATAACACGAGGATACAGTTGTACTTTCGCACAAGTATCACGTGCTAATTTTGTCAAGCCAATGCCGAGATGGTCGCATCGCACCAAATGCACGTGGGATTCATGCGGCGTTATCCCATGTGACTTAATCACGTGACCTCAGTAAGTGGGACCGTCAGTTTTGGACAAATGGTCAGATGTTCCTCGATATCTCCGTCTGTTGTACATTTCAGGAGGTCAATTGCACCAGATTAGTCATTTGAAATGCGTGAGGTTTGCAACCAGGCCTTTCCCACGTGGCAAGGAAATTGACATTAGTTAATGAGGTCGAAGAAATGACTTCCATTGTCTTTACCACAATAACTGAAGTACCGTCACCTCAATGGTATCGCTGAAACAACGCAAGATTAAATGCATCTGAATAATTCATGATTTTTCTTGGTACTGATAATATGAGATGGCCATAAACTATTTTGGTTTATTTGTATTGTTAAAATACAATTTAGTGAATTGATGATTTCCTAAAATCTAATTTCTTTACTTCGTGAAGACAATGACTGGTGTCAGTTTCGAGATGGTGGTACTTTCAAAATAAGTGATAACACTTATTTATTGATACCAATAAAATGACAGAGGAACCATTAGTAAAAATGTGCCAAAATAACTCATCTGAAATGACCTTTGACACGTGATCTCCTATGGTCAGATGTTTAGAGAGAATTATAAAAGATCGTAAACAACCATCAAAATCGCGAAATTTACATTTTGGTTACTTTTATAACACGTTCGCTTTTTTGACTTGCGACCTAATAGTTGGAAATATTTCAATGTTATGTATGAACGACATATTTGACACAATTTCATGAGGAAGATACCATGGCAATATGAGTCATAACTATTTATGTCTTTGTGTCAGCAAGTCCACAGACTAACTCACTAAATGAGACTGCAAATCTAAAAATTTAGAATGTCTAGATTACCTCAACTAGCTAATTATTTTCCGGTACTCCGTTCAATATTGTGTTTTTCAGTTTTAAGTCAATATAACTTTTTATCGAAAATTTGTGTTTGGACTATACATTCATCTCTAAGAGCCATATGACAATTACCAATAAAGACTGTGCTATTCGTTTGGACTCTAATGTATTCAAATTAACCACATGGTCCAGGGATAAAATATGAGTCTGACGTTTACGTTTTAGTCAAAAGGACTATATTCCATTGTAAATTACTTTGTGTCTGTCTAACGGACTATATTGCATTGCAAATTACTATATGTCTGTATAACGGACTATATTCCATTGCAAATTACTAATGTCTGTCTAAGGGACTATATTCAATTCAATGCTAGTCTGAAAGCCAATCTTTTGGGATCTAACGTTAGTTCTTATGATATTTTGTTGTATGTTATGATTCGAGTCTCGAGGACAGTGTTACACTATTTAGTATGAAATAGTATGGATAAGTAAGAGTGTTTGTTTGCGTCTAAAATAACCTATGTTCGCCAGGCAAATAACCTTATCAAGGTGGAATAAAAACAAGAAATGATTTAAATTCTATATGTATATCGTGGAAAAATTATTGCAACATGTGTGTTTTCAATAACCGTCATCATATCGATTGGTGAGTTTTAAATTCATACTGTAACAGAAATTTCCTCACAGAGGAGGTGAATATCTAACCTTATTGACTTAGAGTCAAGTTATCTTAGAGGTCGATGGTTGCCGTCCATTTTGGTAATGTATTTGTCAGAAGTGCTTTAAACATACCTGAACAATCGTTCTGTATTTGTATGGTTTGCAGCACCTTTGCGATAATAAAGAAAAAGGTAGTGTTGCCATACCTTATTCCAGGTGTATATATGCTATCATATTTGCCTTTTTAATAAAAAATATCATAAATATTCTTTGGACTTCGCCAGACACGAGTTGTCAACATGGAAAGATCTTAGTGAGAATACGTGGTTAGTAAAAATGTACAAAGGCGATGGAGTTCTCTCCCCTTGAAATCAACATGGTGACAAAATTAAGGAGTAGCTGTCAAATGATGATGGATGACCACTCACAAAGCCAGGAGACATATACGGTATGTCCGATCACGTGGTCAGATTTCCTGGTCATTTGCTACTTTCCCACGCCCTCTGGCGGAGAAAAATGGCATCTGTCTAGCAAGGGACATCACTCCTTGTGAAGTTGATAATAATTTGTCTGTTTATTGTTACTTTGGATTTCACAGAAAACATTTCTTGTAATGAGATTTGTATGCAGCGTGAGATTAACTTAAGTAAAAGAGGTCGTTAACACCATGACTTTATTTGTTGTTTTTGAAATTCAAATTTCCTTATGTTTGAATCTGAAAACCCGATGAGATGACGTATGAGCAGACGATGTAGTTAAGGGAGGCTCACTTAAAATTTTCCAACCCCATATTTCAACCAATGAAAGAAAGCTTTGCTTTTGAGAGTTTACGGACTATATTTCTAATAAGTTTTCATTTTATTCTAATGGTAACAAAACTATCATGATTCTCATTCAATACTCAATCTAAATAGTTAATTCAGAATTTTTTAAGTATGATTCATATTTGAACTGATTTCATAGAATTTATTTTAGATAAAGCAAAGCTTTCTATTCATCTTATCGTCTTAATTTTTTATTTTTCACACTACAAGTATCAGTAGATGTAGACTGACTACAGGAGATTCTACAATCACAGACTCACGATGTTCCATAGCTATTTATCTTGCTAAAGAAGTTATAGACCTGTTGCAATGCCAACGTGAATAATGATTAAAACACTCTCAGAACAGATAACACATTATTTTTAAAATTTTCGTATGGTGATATACAAGACAAAATATGATTTCATTTTTATGATTGATGTAATAATTGTTGAATTGATTAATTAATATAGCTGATAATATCAGTTTAATTGATTTATGTCAAATTTTCTGTCACTTTCTTTTGTTTTTACTGTGTTTATGTGAAGTGTTAGGTGTACGGAAGTCTTTTTATTCAGACTTGTTCCACCTGATACTTAAAAGTATTCCTCATTTGCAAACAAAATACAAAACATTGCCTAGAACTCGAAATATGTTGTGTTATACAGTCATTTTTAGTCTAGAAAAAATCCTAAATGTGTAAAGAATTTACTTTTTGTAAAGAGGTACATAACGCCTCTAAATGATACAGACATTAGCATTCACTTAACCTCTTTTAACCTAAATAAAACAAACTGTAACATTCATTGCAAATTGACATTGAAAGTGACGCCAGTGCAATCAACATGCTATGTACAATGATGGATCTGATATGAACAACCCAACACTTAGCCGTGTTGATGGAACTAAAATGCAAATACCACGTTATCAGGAACAAGACGTGAAATTGACATGGCAGCACCCTGCGTGATCCAACCCCTGCGTCGATAGCACTTGAAATCGACATCCGAAGAAAGTTGTAGATTTCAGACAGATAACTCCTTGATGAAATTGATTCAAATTTGGAAATAGTTGGCGATGTACCGACACGGCAAGTGCATTGTGATAAGAATGGTCGGCGATTGAGGCAATTTCCTCAAATCACAAGTATCACGTGATGAAGTTATTAGTTTCATAACGGTTAACATGTAAACATACCTCGATACACGCAGAGTTGTGTTACGGCGTGTACGATAACAGATTATGCATGTTCAAATTATTTCCTTGTTGACAATTAAAAGCTATAAGATTATTTTCTAAATGCAATTTTGTTGCTTTCCATTTTTACCTGACTTTGTGTATAAGTAACCCGTGACAAATAAATTTTGTATTTCTTTGATTTTATCTTCTTATTAACTATACAGTATTTTACATCAAACGAGAAAAAACGCATGAAGAGGTGCATTCTTTTAGAAAGTGAAGCACGAATATATACTTTTGATTATATCACTCTTGATTGTACCCTTTTTCTAATCTTTTATCCTTTTTATCACACATCTATTTTGAATTACTTAAATGTTAGATGAATCTGATTGTTTGTAAATAGATTTTATCTGTATAAGTGATGGCGTTGGCAGGAATAGTTCCTTTCACATCGATTACTCGTTAATCATAATGAATACATAGTTCCATTTATGAAATTATGATAGTATCTTAGAATAGATAATATGAGATTAACAATTCTGAAGGTTTAGTTCTTGATTAGTTTATTTTCCATTGTTCATATAAGAACGTTGTCAACCGAGAACGTAGTCAAAAACTAATAAGAAACTAAAGACGCTCTAAAACAATGATAACGTTGCGAAAAAGTCGTGAAGGAAATGGCAACAACACGACTTCTCTTTGTTAAATGGAGCCTAAAATTAATACAACCAAACAGCGCATGTTGTACCCGCGCCATCTTTAGGCTTTTAAAACATCTACAATAACAGGCCTATTGTGTATGGTTCTATTTTCTTTCTAACACTCCCCTCTAAACCCCCTCCCCCTCTTCCTTCTCCCCATTCTACATTAGGCGTCTTTGATAACTATCACACTCTGCCAAAATGTCAGGTTTGTAGTTTTGACAGACCCTGCTATGAAAGATAATGTAAGGGAAGCAACTCTTGTCAAACTCGAGGTGACACAGGGAAAGCGCAACGGGGTCGAAAAACGAACACAAACAGAAAAGTGTTGAATATTTTGGGTCTGACAGTGCGTTAGGCAAAAACACTGTTATTATAGAGACGTAGAAGTCTCTACAGATAAGGGAGAGAACGCTTGTTTTCTAAATTCTCTCAATGAAGAGAGTATTTTCTCAGATGCAAAGTAAACTATTAGCGAAAGAGTGCTTGTTTACAGACGTGTAGATCTAATGGCGAGGCAGGCGTGAGAACTAATATTTTGCCGAAATGGAGACCATATAGTGACAACTTGCTTTCTTAGAGATAATACCGGCTAATACGTGTAAACACGTCCCGACAAATATTTCTTCAACACAAATGGCGCGTGTTTATTTTTTGCCGAAATCTACAACTTCATCCACATCATATTGGATCATATTTCTCAAATCGCGTCCCTTGCCTGCGAAAATAATAGAAAGGGTGTGTTTGTTTAAGAATGCCTTCATTAAACCACTTGCTTCACTAGATGTGTTTATTAATACATTTCATCTTATGACAGATTACACAGACAAGTCACATGTAGTGCTAGAGTTATCTAATTATGAAATAAGAACGCTCTTTCGTAAAACCTCGTTTCAAGATTGATAAATTGATATACGTTTTATTACATTTTTACTTCTTTTAGTTTAAACCTATCGCTTCTATTTAGCTTGTTGTATGTGTCTTTAATCTAGTCGCAGTGGGATCTTATGTATGTATATATATACTGTAGCTTCTAGTCCTGTTACTACCATGTTGGTAGTTTTCGCTGGAATCTTTCAGCTTTTACATGTACAATGACACTTGTATCTAGAAGTTTTCACCGTGTTCCTATAGATTGTAGTATGTGTCTTATAAGTTGCATATTGTAGATTGTAAATTGTACCTTGTATAGTTTAACTAATAGGCCTATTGTATAGCATCCCGCCAGGGGCTCGGCAGTAGAGAGCTGTTCTACACGCAGTCAGGTTTGGGTGCAATGCTACACTGAAATCCAGTGCAGTACCACCCATGGTTCGCTAGTTCCAGCCGATGCTCGCAGGTTTCACCGCAATGCATAGCCACAATAGTGTTGCGGGCTTTCTCCCTGCAATAATACTAGCAGCCGCGATATAAGTGAAATAATCTTGAAAGCGGCGTTAAACACCAACTCACCTCACCTCACTAATATTGTATAGTTTGTATCTTTAGTTTGCACCTCATAACTTGTATCTTACAACTTATGAATTGTATGCTTTTTCAAATGACGTATATATTATATATAATAGCTAGCATCCCCAGTCTTGTACCCTGTGGTTTGTACCTTGTACTTTATAGCGTGAATCTTTTACCAGGTATCTTAGGGCTTGTACCTTGTTACTTATAATGTCTGGGAGATAGCTTGTCTTGTTTATCATACAATTATGAAATATAAACATACTATAGTCTATCTATGAGGTGCATATTTAGCCAATGAAGCAAATATCACATTATAAGTTGCTAGCAACATGCACAAGATCGTTTCTTTATGTTATATGAAATAGAATATTCTCGATATCGTAATTATCATAAGGCATGTGTTTGCTGTAATCCGTGTGATCAAATTGTTAAATGATTTTTCAGAATTCAAAACGTAATTGAATTCTTTACATTTTAATATGCTGATATTATACTCACGTGTATGAATATGGAATAAATGCATGCACATAAATTGTTTAATCCTACCCCAAGTAACACATTGTAACGTTCACCATGATTAAAAATTTGTTAGGCATTCTAACAAGAAACGTTATAGCATGGATTTCAAACGGGACAATTTGGGCTGATGGGAGCGATATCGTATACTTGTTATCGCGTATGAAAAACGTTCTCCTGAAAAAGTCCCACGCGATACAGATGTCGGACAGTGAGAAAACACGAATCTGACACCGTTATAACTGTATAAACTGACAATTCCCGTCCGATGGCATATTTTACTCGCCCGACCTCTTTCTAATGACCCCATGGAATTTGAACGATAAAACCTGAACGTGTGATGTCAAAGTGAGAGCTGGCGAGCTACAAGCAGTGATTAATTCTCTGTAACTACAGGGGATGTCCTCTTATCTGGGCCCACTAGTTTCCCAGTATGCCCCCTTCGAAAGGAAATCGTTGGAATTGTGAACTGCTTTTATCAAGAAAATTGAGAATAAATCTCAATCGAGCCCCGCTGCGGCCCTATCTAGCTTCAGTCTTTTCTGGAGATGTTTTTAGAACGTTTAACTGTTTCAAAGAATCGGTCTTTCCTCTTGCCCTAGTTTTTCTAGTAAATGGGTTTTTGTGATTCCTACATCATAAGATTTATTACGAAAACAATTAAAACTATGAATTCAGAACTAAGTTTGCATATCAAAGTTATTTTGATTAATACAAACTATTTTCATTTTGGTCTTCCATATTCTTATCTTTCTGTTTTAGTTGTAGATCAGTAGTGTGTAGACAATATGTAAAGATTCAGCTAGAGAAAGAGCATGGAGTAGCCAGCAATCGTCGTGAGAAATAAAATAAAAACTTTTTATCAATAACATTACTCTTGTTTTAATGAAAGGGAATGATTACAACAACACATTTATACAATGTAATTAGACTGATCAGAAAGAAGCAAGGGCGAGTGTGTGAGAAAAATGTTTATGAAATATTCAGTTTTTTTATTGTTTAAATTGGCGAAACCTTTTAAACTGTAACAATTTATTTCATCTTTACATGAATATCATAACATTATATGTGGTTTATTGTATGGTCTCGAATAGTCTTTTGGCGGCTTGTACATTTTATTTGTTATTGTACCAAAACAAAGTGTGTATGACCTCTTTGTATGTACAAGATGAGACCGTAGTAAACAAAATCTCTCTCTCTCTCTCTCTCTCTCTCTCTCTCTCTCTCTCTCTCTCTCTCTCTCTCTCTCTCTCTCTCTCTCTCTCTCTCTCTCTCTCTCTCTCTCTCTCTCTCTCTCTCTCATATTGAGTATACGGATTAGCGACTAAATAATGTTTTCGTTATAAGAATATTTTGTTAAATCTTTTAGGAGTTACGATCGACAAACCTTGCGGTTTGATCAAGGTGACAAGATACTTGAGTTGCCTCCCCTTGTCCGCTGAAGAGTACATTGTGATCTGTTCCCGATCAATACGTTAACAGTGTCCATTCGAGAAACTCGCTATAACTGCGCTGTCTTCGATGAATTGCATGTAAGTTTGTGTCCATTGATAAGTTTATCTATAACTGTCCTGAAAGTGTTTGTTTATTATTTTCTTTGATGGACAATTGTATTTTTAGATAATTTTATTTTTGGCAATTTGTCCTTTATAATTTTGTGTAATATCAGCTAGTGACTTCTGCTTTTAAAATTCTGAAATTCATTATTATTTTCGGGTTGTGTTCAATTGTGAAATACTGCAGAGCTTATCTATTAGTCCTTATAATATTTCAGAATTTATTCTAAGTTAATAATAGCACGAAGTATTCACGCTTGCTTATCATATTCGTGAAAACTGTTTAGTAAATGAAAGGAACATGTTTTTCTTGACGTCGCATGCTTTTCACGAGCAGACATGCTATGAACATCCATGTTTTGCACGAGGTAGAATCTAACTATCTCGCATACTGCACGTGCTTTCCGTGCGAATTGTATTTGTTTGTAACTCACATCGAATGTTTAGCATGTGAAATATCTCACCACTAGGCTATCTTGCTTTGTTTTATTTGAATAGAATGATAGTTTTCTGAAATCAAATCTACACGTGTACATATGCTTCTGTTTATTTCAATACTTCTTGAAAATCATTATGTTGGTTATATAAGTATTTGTGATGGACAAGACGACGCCATACATTGTAAACATTGGTATAAAACCTATTTGATATATTTCATATAAAATCTTCCAAAAACAACGATCCAAAAAAGATACAGAAATATGCCATTTATTAGCTAGATGTTTTTTCCTAAAATAACTCCAAACTTAAGATGCTATGGTATTTCAATTTTCCATAGATCATTTGAAATTACAATGTAAGACAGACAGTTTCTTATCGCATTTATGTTTACACTGAATATTAACAGTTTTATTTTTAACGGGTTTACGCGATAACGGGCATCCACGGTTACACGATTATGAAAATGTTAGCTTTTGGATGCGTTTTAGATAACTTAAATATTCCCGTTATATCGTTCAACTGTGAGTAATGTAAAAAGCAGTCCAAAATGTGATTTATGTTAAAAGCGATAATGGCCCCCGAATGAGCTAAAAAAAATATCGTGTTTGATTAGCAAGAACAACGTAAAACCAGAATCTGATTCAAACAGCTATAATGATTTTGGCACGGAATACTCGGCTTTGATAAAAGGAAAAAAGCTATGTATTTTCTTGCCATCCACTCCACGTGAGACCAACGTCGCTGTAAAGAGCTCAGAGTACAAGCGAATCCTCCTGTTTCCGTGGAAGCGGTTATTGTAACAAATTGTTAAGAAATCTACACCATTTTATCACACACCAGTTGGCTATGTCGTTAGATCGTCACAGCGGGTAGCACGACTGGAAATGTTTGATTCTAATTTATTATTCGCACGTAGGGAGGGGTGGATTCGCCAACGATAAAAACTGAAGTTTGCTGATGACAAGCCCGATATGTTGAGGTTGAGAAAAGCAAGAAGCAAATCATTTGCACAAACTTTGCACCCTGCCGGGTGTTATCCGGCCTGATATTCCTACGCGGAACTATATGAGGAGGCAATCACCCTCCGCACCTGCTCCCAGTGATTCCGTCTCCCCCTCTTGTAGAACAAATTGAGAAGTCTGTAAGTAGGCGCGGTACTCTGTAGAAGATGATTGGGTTTAGGTAGTTTACCAGACCTAGCTTTAGAGATAGCGGGGATAGACGAACCGTTGTCTAGAACATCTTTGTCTTTTAGTGCAAGAAAAACACATTTACTCTGTTTCATTTTCTTGAGTCAATGTAATGTGTTCAACTTTGATTGTCAAGTTCTAAACGCGTCTTGATGAAATTAACTTTCAGTTAAGTAGAGAATATTTGGAAATATATTCACATATGTTTGTGTATTGCCAAACTCCCTTTAAGAAGAAATATGACCATGTTTTAAAATATTAGATTCGAAGGGATACCACAAATAATGGGATGCTGATCGGCTAGGGACCGATTTCCATTAAAATTATGGAGTTCAATATTGAAGAGATCTTAGATAATTTTTACTTCATTAGATCTGACCAGATAGGCATACGTATGACCCTTCGTCTGGCATCTGTCCGTCGTCCCTTTGACGCCAGTCCTCTTTCCACATTTTTAACTTCTCCAGAATTTGGTTGTTATATGAAGCTGGAGTTTGTAGATTTGCTCACGACTCTACTTCAAATATTTGCAGGACATACCATCCAATCAAAACCAATATTCTTAGGATGCTCAATTTTTCAGATTATCCTCGTTCAAGAATGGAGACTAAGATTCCTTATATAATTGGCCTGCTCCTAACAATAAGGGCGAGATAGATGTGATAATAACAGAGCCTACATCTTTAGTATGTAAGATGTACATGGTCTGGTAATAAGCTTCCAACCAACCACATTTAAAGCACCATTTGCAGCGAAATATGAAAATGAACTTAACTAGCCTGTCGGATCTTTGACGCTGGTAAATGCTGTGCTGTGCAAGTGTTTGCCCGTTAGGCCGTTTGGTTGCACCATTCAAGGGAAGGTAGATGGGTGGATTGTCGAGAATGTTTTGGATCAGAAAGGGTTTTACTTCAGGACACCAAGCACACTATATTTGACATTCCTTAATAGGAAGGTATTGAATTAACAATTAGTACCCGTCAAAGTCTGTATTTTTCTTGGATTGGATTGGTGACAATTTATCCTAGATTTTAACTTTTTGAGTTTTGAATTTGGTCAGGGACTTTTGGTGGGAATATTATTTCTACAGAAACAGTGCAGAGGTACAACAAAGTTATCTGCAGAGAATATTATTAGATAGTATAATTATGTGGAGTTCGCCTTAATTTGAAAATGTCTTGTACTAAATTAAATCATACAAATTTGGAACATTGGGAAACTGAGTAGAAGTACAACTTAACAACGGAAGAAAATGAAGCATTTAAGAGTACTTACGACCCCCATGTTGAAAACGTCTTAACACGGAAACAACCAATAAGCTGCCGGTCCTAATTAACGCATACCTGTCTAAAACGGAAGGTACTTTGGGATATTATGAGTTTAAAATGAAACTCTCAGAAAGATCGGCCCCATAAGTAGCTCTAGCACGACGTAATGAGAGCATGAGATGTAGGCTCGGTGGAACACTTACAGGAGATAGTGTTTACATCAATACTATCAATCTTTATCATGTTGAACATAAATTCTGAGTCTAAACCCCTCAGTGCTCTCTTTTAAAGCTAATAAGCTGTGCATTATGTCAATCGGCTTAAATTACACGAGTCAAAACAGGTTTAATTATATTTGAGTTTCTGTTATGACTGGGGGACTTTTTCAAATTGAATGAACTCTGTTTTTTGTTAAAATGAAGTTCTTGTGTTTGAAAGGATTTTTTTCAATTTTGGCATAATACTTCATTTAGAGATATATTTTAAAAGTAATTACAGCAGGTGGAATTTTGAATGTGAAGAATTTGGAAATATGTGTAAACCTCGACTTAGGTTATTTGGTGTAACAATGGCGCTGGCTTGTGCACGGTCGTGCAGAGCATTGTAAATCAATATCACATTGGTTCAGCAACAAGTACCGTGGTTAAATGTCAAGTGGGTAACCGCTACTATTACTAACAACTAATTAATAGATTTTGAAAGAATTATACCAAAGTCGAAACTAGTGTTTTACACAATATCAAAATAGTTTATTTTACTTAAAAACACTCAGTTGCTCAGATTACATGTATAGTGTTTTCCATTCAGATGTATGAATACCTGCTGTGATGAAATAATAGTAATAATAATGCTAATGGGTGTATCTATACCTGCAAAGACGTTGAGAAGTGATGTTATGTTGCAGATGTGTGACCAGAATATCGCTCTATAAGAGTTCCATACGCGCAATAAAAATCGAACGTGGTCAGCGTTTAATCAAAAATGGAGGGAGAATGGTAAGTTGATGTATACTTGCACGGGCGTTGAGAACGAAAATGAAAGTAGAGTAAGCAGATGAAGCGGAGGAGGCTGTGTATATCGATGTAGATCATCCAAAACTGTATTACTCAGGAGATAACGATTGTGGGAAATCCAGCCATATGGCAAATTGGATATCGTTATGACAGTAGATTTCAACAATCGTCAAGAACATGTCCTTACATTGTTTTACATCATCAAGAACGTGGCATCGCAATTGTTTTACATCATCAAGAACATGACATCACAATTGTTTTACATCGAGTGATGCCATATCAATGCTATTATAGTTTGGCAAAGGACGAAGTCAACGCATTTGTAGACTAAGGGTAGCGCAATCTTCAGGGATGTTTTTTTTTTCATTTGAACATAATTAAACCTGTGTTGGATTATGATAGAATCTCACTCTCGTGTCTTATGATATCAAACATATATTTGATTTTTAATATGTATTTAATTTGAATAATCATTTTAGAATATTTCATTATCTTCAACAATATTTTTTATGTTCGAAATTAAACAATATATGTCTTATTTATGGCGATCTCTCAAGCAAATGGAATGTCTCATTTGCGACAATTTTCTATTTCATATGTTAAAACGATTATAAATGAATAAAATGTTGAGATAAGAAAGATGTAAGGAACGGAAGTAAAGCACGACTTAGGCATTTGTCATCACAAACTCATTTAATCAAAATATTTATCGATGTGCAATGAATGTGCATCGTGTTTTAGTTGACTTGAATCTGAAACCACTTGTTAATTGCACAATTAAATTCAAATTACTGTCAGACGAGATATATCAAACACACTGATAGTTAAACCTAACAAGCTTAAATCTAGTAGGTCTGATTTAAACGACTTGTATATACACATTACTTATCTTTGCAAGCTTGTATTTAGCCCCTAGAGAACTTGATGTGATAAACTGTTACATATATAACTTTTTTGGAACATGTGTTTTATGTCTGTAAATTGTTCGTGTTATATAAAATACATGTGTAGCTATATATACAGAAATCTCTAACCTCTAACCTTCCAGAAATTACTTTAAAGATCAAAGTATGCCTTTTTTAAATATTTACATTAAATTTGGCGATTATGATACACAAGGCGTCTTTACAAAATACAACCACCGTCGATGCGGTAAGTATGTGCTTTACGTGTCAGCGATGGGGTTGCTTGTTTTTGGATATAACCCCCAAAAGCTTCTCTTATAAAAGCCGAGTGAGAAAATATAAGTTATCAAAAGTTTCCCATCACAAAGAAAACAGTCATTAAAGCTGTCAAAAACTTCCTGGATAAAAAAGCATCGGGTTCGAGGTTAGGCGTAGCCTCGATCCAAATCTCCGACCTCCTGTGCCCGAAACATACCGTTATCTGGAGGGGTGAAATCTGTCATGTGTGCTGCTTGCCCATGCCGAGGTTGTTGCCAATCTTGTAGTAAATCAAAATCATGAAATGTAAGAACCAGCTTATTCTAAAGATCGTCAGCTGGCGGAATCCCTAGCGAGATTTAAAACGTGGATTTTCGAGACTTTGACGTTATCTTCTTGTTGTCGCTGTTCGGAGCTTGCTTACAGAGCCTCGTTTGCGATTTCACCTCATGTCATTCTGCGATATCTTCAATTCATCTCACGGAAAATCTGGTAAACGCTGGTGCTGCGACAAAGACGTGTTATCAGACCACACCGATTCAACCACTTTTCCACCGGACGTGTTTCTCATTCTCTGGCCAGCGACTTGAGAGTGTAGATCCCCCCTCCCCCTCAACAATCTGCCTTCATTCCCCCTTTTGATCTCCAGTCTTTGACTGACTATTTGACATGTCCAAGGTTGGTATAAGATAAGGCCGACCCATTCCTTGTTTTACAATCTGTGAACATGAACTTCACCAAATGTTTATCACTAGATGAGAATAAACAGAGACAAGGCACACCAGATATAAGTACAACACAATAATTGCCTTCTGAACTATATGAAGATGTTTGTGTCATAAGTCGAGAATATTACACGAGCAAGTGTATCATAAAACTTTGACGAAACAATACTTACCAATATCATGCCAGGTGTAGAGTTATTATTACACATATCAACCAAGAAAAAGTGTAAGTTTTTAAAACTGCTATAAAAGAAACCACGGTAATACATTGTAATACATGAAAATGATTATATGAAATGAGAGTGTCATGAAATGACATGGGGGAAACTAAATGATTTGCGTCAATAAGACTTGTCAACGTTAAAAGTACTAGGTATGTCACGAATAATAGTTATATTCAGTTTCACGTGTTTCATAAAACATCAACGAATTGATAAGAAAATCAACCTTTCGAGAAACACACGTCTTCACCTATGTACCATTATGCTTACATTAGGCTTACGTCACAACGGCAATTCTAAAAACCATTAAAATGTTCAACGATGTTCAATAGTTTAATCTCATAATGGGCATAGGCCTAAGGTACTTACATTTTTAATATGGTATATATTACGTTGTGTGATATTATGTCTGTAGTGTTGTACATATTGTGAACCTATAGAAATGTGCTATCGCGTTATAACATCAAGTAGGATTCATGTGTTTTCAAAGGCAAACATTACTCTATTTTATCATGATTTACCACAATCTTATAATGTGCAGGGAAATACTAAATAATCTGTTTCTAGAAAATAAAAACAAATAAAAAACCATTCATTCATAGATTATGCTAAATAATGAATACCAAAAATGAAATTAATCTTCTGACATTAAAAGATAACCTCACTTTTAAAAAAACACCATTAAGAGAACAATTTGTCCGAAAATATCTTATCGAAATGCTTCAGAAAACCAGCTTTGAAATATAAACTTATTTGGAGATATATCTCTTTCTTGAAAACAGAATTGGATGACAAATATTGCGGTTAACTTTCATTAGGGAACTAGTCTATTTCTTGGCATACGCGATAGTGAATATTGCCTGGTTCTCTAATGGCTCGGTTAAATCGTCGCCAGAATGCTCATTAAGCCGTAAATTGTCTGAAAGAGAAATAAGAATTGCAATTATGATAGACTCTAGCTCACCCTTTGTTTTAAGTTATCTTATCTTAAACCTGAAATTTTAACGATGTGGGCATATGTTTAGTACATAAATATGGCGACACATAAATGCATTTTTCAAATTGACCTTTTAATAAAACATTTGATATAAGCCTTTGAAAAGCTTAATTCGAGAAAATTCTAATTTTGACTCTCAGTACTGCCATGTAATAGCTTGTAATGAAAGATAATAAACTGTCAAACTTTTATATTATTCGAAGTAGGACGTTTTTGTAAATGGTTACATATTACACGGTGAGTTATAACTTGTAACATCAATTCTTATATTTGTCTCAAAATTCACTGCACCCTGTGATTTCACAATTAAAGAAGTTCTTAGACGTTTTTTAAATCACCAGTGGAAAGTCCAGCAACATGTAAAGACTGCATTATGGTATACAACAAACACAATACACAGCATCTATATAGTAAATATTTCAGGTTTTGTTGATGGGAAAATATATGGAGTATTTGTTGAATTGTACACATTGTGTGACCAATACAAAAATTAGATAGATAGACTTAGAATATCTAAAAATTGCAAGAGAGAATTTTATTTGACCTAAAATCAGATTATTCCATCCAAGAATGTTTCAACGAAATCATAAAACAGGCGTATGCATCAACGACCACAGAATTAATCAGTTTGCATTCAGTTTGTTGAAATGTACCCTATGTAACTAATACAATATATCAATTGTATCAATAGTCTCATCACCCAGACTTAAGCTAATACTATTAACCCCAACATAACCTCTTAAAAATGGAAGGAAAGTCTAGATGTTAAGTTAACTACTGATAGAACAACGTCTCTAAAGCTCTTTCTTATAATGATTAAATACAGGTTTTTCAGAAACTGTATATAAGTCTACTATATAAATGGTACTACAATATATCAATGGTATTACAGTACAAAATACGCTCTCGTTGGGGCTCGAAAATAAGAATAATAATTTTGGTATTCAGGAAAAGTTCAAACGAAAATTTAAAACAGGCATGTAAATTCACTGCATCAGCATTATTTGTAAAGTGGAATTATTTGTAATGAATTTCATCCGGGTCTGACATTGATTGATAAGTTTAATTGAAAAACTGAAACATTCGTAGAAGGCACGTCAAAAAGTCGCGTCGATGATGAGCAAAAAGGAAATATGATTTTTTATTAAATTGCTTTTGCAAATTAATCCGGCGAGGCCTGTTATTTACAATGACATTTCTCCGCCATTTGGCAAGCATCGTTGCATGTTGCAACAAATATCCAAAGAAAACTATAGCATTTTGATCCCGAGGCCTGACCCTGGAGCACCGCATATTACGATTAGACGTTGTCTTGCCTTTTGTCTGAAGGAAACTATTACCCGACGTGACGGTAGCGGTAAATGGCGTAATAAGCGGTTGTCCCTACAAATGTTTACAGAGGCATCCGGTAAGAGTTTTCAGAATGCCAGAGGCACTTCAATAATCCTACAAATTTTCTCCCTGTTTAAGCGCTTCATAATAGCGTCCGTGCGCCGTTACTTCATATTCTAAACGGGCTGCACGCAATAAAATGGCGGTTACGCTCTCGAAGATGATACTTGTACGGAAAGAACTCAAAGTGATTGATCGCATCCGTCAAGATCGTGGACACATGATTGGCAAAACCATCATTTCTGGGAGCAAATACAACGTAAGTGCTTGCAGTACACGATAAAGAACCAAGATTCGCTCGTACGGTACGTGGTTTAACAGGGAATCCTTGATTTCGTATTAAGCAAAAGGTAGTAATGACCCTTCCTGAATGGCACCGTTCCTCCTGGTTGATGCTTAAAGGTATACCAGAACGCCTTGGAGTGGACATAAATTGTCTTCTTACTGCTCTGTAACGGATGTTCAATAATGGCCTTAAAATGCTTTTATGTTGCTCTTTTCTTTGTCCAGGGACATTTAGACTCCTGTTTCCGATCGATTGTCCATCTGTGCTATGTGAATTATCTATCTCTGAGATGTGTTCCTTGGAATCTTTTCAATGATTGTTGTGTAGTCGGATTCTTCCTTGGAGATTATTCCTGAATGCTGAATGCTAGTTTTGAGGCAAACCATTCACCTTATTTGAGGTAAATTTATTGTGTTTACTATGAAGTAAACACTAAGACAACAATACTCACAATGGCGCTTGAGTGATTAAAATAGAAAATTGAATTCAACATATAGGTAATTAGTTTTAGGAGGTATGTGCAGGCATTTTGTCAGGCAAGTCTCACACTGTTCGAACGTGCATCTTTTCCCCCTACTCTGGTCCTACTTTGTATTGTGATTTCACAAAAATAATTATATATATTGAAAGTATATGTAATAACTATTATACTTTCCATTTATATCATACATTGATAAGACTATTCCACATATACCTTGTACATCTTTCATGGACGATGATTTCTCAGGACATTTAGTCAATTCTTTATACCAAAGCTCTATCAGTTACACTCATCTCAACCTTGTCATGCTCTCTGTTCTGTTCATTGCTCAGGTGGTGCGTTCACTGAGATTCAGCAATAGTTGGGTCTGGTTCGGTGGCGGATGGTGACCGATTTCATGGTTCAAACAAATCCTTTGTTAAACTCTGATGGTTTCAGGACTGGCCACGAAACGCCGATACAATATTTGAGAGACGTATTGCGTCGCCCTTCGCAAGAGGCTATACTCAAATTCGTCTTTATCCAAACGGCGGTTCAGATGGGTACCTGGGTGGGTAGATGGGTAAGGTTGACCGTGACCTTTGCAATTGGTAGCTCGGTTTGAACAAGGTAATTAGCAGAGAGCATGGCATTGGCGAGTATATGTACGCAATATAGATAATCTCTTACTTAGTTCTTACCTAAAATTTCCAATGCCAGACCAACTTTCTATTTTCCATCCCAACGGTTCTTGATATCAGCAGTTCATACAGTGGTTATGATCCAACAATCAGTTTCGTTTGAAACGACAAACATCTCACATATCATCATAAACAAATGGGATATTGCCCTCTTTTGCGAAAATGATGTGTTGTCTGGTTTATCTATTGCTTGTATTTTTACCGTTTTATCTTGCAGAATACACAACTGTAGTGTTCCCGATAGAGTGTCATAACATCGAAGATAAGGAGGGTATTGTTGAGAGTGCTCTCCCCTTATCTTACAACTCTCTCGTGTTTGAAGACTGATAAATGAACAAAAACGTTCCTAGCGAAAGGTAGTAAATGACGAATTAGAATTCTTTCCTTTGTTCTCGCCTTTTTTAAAACTCACTATTAAATCCAGATATTTTCCAAATCTGTATCTTAGTAGAGAATAGTTTGATTCCTCGAACAACAAACTTACCTGTATGCCAATCAAACTTCAAACAATTGAACAAAGTTACGTAATTGACAGTCATTAACTCGATCTAAAATGCTTTTGTTTCGAGCATATTGATTTTAGACTTTACATGAAATTTCATGAAGATTTTCACAACTTGTTGTAAAGAGGCTTATGAACCGTCTAGAAATGATTACACGTCATCAGAATATGAGAACAATGCGTTTTATGGTTTCTTTAAATCGTATCATTATTCAAAGTCTCTCAGCAAGAAATACTATTTTACATGTATGTAGAGGGATCGGATAACCTATCCTAGGCTTTATTTCATTGTGAAAAGTTGATGGTTGTCCACTGTCATGACTACATGATAATGAAGTCAAACTATATAGTTGTTTTGGAAACGGTATAAATATTGTTTTTCAAAGGCAATGAAGATGAATATGCCTTTTCATATTATGCTTTAGTTTCAAACACGATGCTATAAAGAAGTTAACTATTTCTTAAATGCATCTATGTCTTGGATTAAAACGATTGTTTTTCATGAATGAGAATTTCAATAATGTTAAGCTATATCTGTACTGAATAAGTGCATGTCTTATAAACATGCCATTCAATTAGGATTTGCATAAACGGTGAGATCATCCTTTTTTAAAGTATGCTAATCTTACTGTCCCGATAAGAGCAGTGATGGTCTGTTGCAATGTATATGCCTAAAAGAATATTTTAACAATTTCTCAGTTAAAGATTTAGAGACAGACTTTGTTTTGAAAACACGTTATCCTTTAAAACGTTCATCAATGTAATCACAAATAGCTACACTTGTTGTTTACACAAGTCTTCAAAACACCTTTATTTCTTGTTCCCGAAGAGGGAATCTCGAAATGCCTACAGTTTTAAGAAAATATTGCAAATTGTCTCGACGGACAGATTCACGATAAAAGCGTGGAATCCGTGCAGTCTGCGCTGTTTGAAATGTACAATGGTAGCAATGTATTTCACTATCTGAAATTGATATGACACGAGACAAGTGTGCGCGGAGCTAAAAGCATGCCAGTGATAAAGACAGTCTTCTTTTGATATACTTATGTAATCTACAAAACAACAAGAAGACACTTGTATTTAATGGAAAATAACAGCATTTAGCCGGTATCTCGTCGCATTTTTTCTGTTTTTGTTTTAGGAAATATGTGTTGCGGTTATATCAGAGTTATAAAGTAACTTGTTTTATGGTTTAAGTGTTCTGTCCATATTGACAAGGGAGTTAATCCAGATGTGACGTTATCAAGGGAGAATACTCTTGTCTGACAGCAAGTTTAATTAAATTGCGCCTAAAGCACTTCAGAAAAAGCACTTGGGGAAATGGAAATCTGTCATTTTGTATATTTCGTGTTTTGTGTGAATAAAGCAGAGGTCATTGTTTTTGTGAGTTTGAGAAATATATAAGAGATATCGGTAATTAGTTTTGTTGATGCATTGTTTGTTGATAGTTGCGATAATGAAAATGCTTTACTCGCTTATCTGATGACTTAAGTAAATCGATTTGGTTTAAACAAGTGAGCATTGTTGTTTTGTGATGCGACTCTTTGTATGAATGGATCTTTTATAATATATGATTACCTTTACTTTTTATTTCTGTCATAAAATGAAGGTGTAAGGAGATAATCCTAAATTATTTTCTCTTCACAGTAAGAAGTTGTTATCATTAAAAACATTACGGGTACTATAGATCGTATGTTTGGCTATATAACGATTTATAGGAACGCGATCACTTTCTTTAACTTTCTATCAAAGATAAAATACTTGTTAGTATTTACAATTGACCTATAAGCTATGATGAATAATGTAAGTGCTTAAGTCCTTATTTGCATTAAATAGCCAATTTAAGCGGGAGAATACATGCTTCAGTGCCTTTATATCCTTCCGGTCGTTTAGAATTGACTTCATAACGTAAACAAGTACATATTTACGAGCAACTCAAAAGATAGATTGTCGATATTTGAATCGTTAGTGATATCGAGAGATATGCATTCTCTTTGCATCAATACTATCTTCGAAATATTGGCGAGTATCAGTGCTTCTAAATTTAAATTTCCAAAAGGGCTACAAATGAGTGTATATAACATACATTTAGAGAAAATTCAAATTGCATTATTTGTTCAAAGATAGTATGATAATAAGAATAAAGAAAATTAAATGAAAGGAAAATTATAAATAGCTAAGAATAATAACAGAGAATAAAGTACAAGAAAAGGATGATGATAACGATGATGATGATAACGATGATGATGATGATGATGATGATGATGATGATGATACAGATCTGAAGCATCACACGTCTGAGTTTGGAGAAAATAAAATTAATCATCTCTTGCTTAAAATTATTTCCTGTACGTATTTAGATCATAAATAAATTTCTTTAAAGTGTACAAGATTATTCATAATCATGATTCTAAAAATTATACCTATTTGATCTTAGTTTATCGAAATAAACATTTGTAGTGTTATCAAGCGTTCGATTGTCGCCTTTACCCTGTGTAAGATCAGACAATAATTTGATACTCTAATCACAATGTCATATTTGATCAATATCATCCACCTTTACATTAATATTAATCTGTATGATATGCTGAAATCCATTATATGAAATGAAAAATCAAATGGAGAAATGTATGTTCACGACAAAGGAATCGCCTACACAAACACACACCGATGATGTTGTTTGTGATCAAAGGGAGACAACCTCTGTTTACCTGTACCGTTGTTTTCCGAAAACGAAAAATAAAAGTTTACGAGGCTATTATTGACAATTTCCCAATTTGATCACAAAACAAGCCTGCATTTATTGTTTATTTGATTTTTTGAAATCTCTAAAAGTTTAATTTTGAAATTAAATCTAAACCGCGATATACCTTGATGTCAGAGAAATTTAGCTCATCAAAAAGAATATCTGATAAGTTAAATCTTTTAAACTTATGAAAGAACAGGATATAACAATATAACATAAAATACTTACCATTTGACCTAATCAATATTGTTTTTAAAAGGCAACTTCGAAAATTTTGTTTTTACTCAACAAAATTATCATTGAAACAAGGACAACATAATTTTTCAAAATATTGCAGATATCTAAAATAGTTTAAATGTGAATAAGTTTTCAAATAAGATAATCAAAGCGGCCTTAATTATTAAATTCGCTGCTCCAATGGTAGTTACCTCCCTTCCATTGTGAAATCGGATACTTTGTTGTGACAGGCGCCAATCAAGTAATAACATTTCAGTGTTTCTGTTTCTGTAAACATTTTGGTTGAAAATTTATAAAAAAAATTAATTTTATAAAATAGTGAATATACTCTCAGAGATTGTTTTCCTTTAGTAAATTTCAAACGAACGTAATCTATAAATATCCATTATCATGCATGTTATTTTCCTCAGTTCAAGTATCATATGAACTTATAAGTTTTCAGAAGGAAATATGAAAAATTACACAAAGCACCAAATAAAAAACTCGTAAAAAAAACAAAAGAAAACCCCAGAATTTATTGAATAACTGAATAGTAATTTTCAGAACAGTATTTGTTGAACAAGGGCAAATCGTTGTTTCGATTTAATGGTATTTCAATATTCATGTGTATGAGTAGATTTCTCATTGAAAATGTCACAATTCATTTCATTATTTTGCGAACGGACAATGATAATTATAATTGTCAGCTCAAACAAATTTGGGTTTGACACATAAATGAAATATAAATAATGCGAGAAGGCGGAAGAAGATATCAAGCTATCTAATAAGAAATAGAAACAGAAAACAGGCATGAACATATAACAGCCCTAAATTACGAACAAATCATTTCCAAATGAAGATGTGTAAAGGAAAAATTAAAACCATTGCGAAAATACTAAAACTATAACATTATTTTTAATATATCTCTATTCTCTTTCAAGTGTTTTCTATCTGCATAAATTATCGAAAGCGAAACAGTATGATAATTTCCTACTGTAACATTTCAGAAAAAATATTCATCCAAAACACTTAATAAACATTATTTATCATAAAAGTTCAGATCAAAGAATTTTATTAAGAAAGTTAAGATTGACATCACTTCACACGCAGATATTCAAAATTTGTTTTAAGAAATATCGGACAATATGTTATAAGTGGATATAACAAAACCCGGAGTCACAATACTAAAAATTTCCAAATATAATCTGAATGATAAAATCACAAAATCGAAACATTTTCAAAATCTTTATAACCAAATCTGAATGATAAAACCACAAAATGAGGATAGATATACATTTGCACTCATTCATCTTTATCTGATGTACTTCAAATTTCCATGATAGCGTTAAGAGATAGTACCGCAGCTCAATATCCATTGTTATTGACATTGATAATGGTTGGTACTGGTAATAAAGCCTTGCGCATATGTCTCTACATAAGCAGAACACAGCCAACCTACATCTGCTGACGTATGGAACTCGGATAGAGAGAAGCTTTCAATGTGTTTGACCAACTCTCCTGTGTTGTCATGACAGTTATGACAAGGGTTTTGTGTCTTTTGTGTCAAAAATGCAAACACGTGTTTCCTCCATGACAGACGCAACAAAAGGCAGCAAAATATCTCCTTTAAAATGTAAATCGCATTGTCCACAATATCAACGATATTTGCAAACTCGTCTCCTTGATTATTAATGATTTATTTCGGCCGTGTAAACAAGGCTTTGAAATAGGCGATATTATATTGTGTTTATACAGAAGTGGGATGTTTTGAATTTGCTCTTTCGTTTTTTAACTTTGCATTTTGATAAATTTATTCTCTGTTTCGTAGTATTGACAACAAAGATTATAATGATCATGACGATGGTGAAATCAATTATAACTGTAGGTGTGATATTCATGATAATAGTGACAATGATGATCATGATAATGATGATAATGGGTTGTTGATGAAAACGAAGACGATGATGGCAAAGCTTAAAGTAATGACGCCGATGAAGTATTAACATGGAATACTGACATTGATGACAATGGTGATATTAGTGTTAATGATAACGGCAAAAACCATATTGAAGGTGATGATACTTATGTTGACGGTGATGATAAAGATAAAAACGAAATTTATAATGGTGAAGGTAATAACTATGATTAGAAAATAAGGGTAGTTGTTACAACGATGATATTTATAATAATTCCTAAATCTGATCATTTAGTTGTCAAAATTTTCAAAAAGGTTAAACCACTCATTTGCATTTTAGTCATAATTGAGTAAATTGGATAACGTTTATAACCTCATTTTTCAGAATTACCTAGAAGTTTTTTTCACAAATTAAAGTCCCCTTGACGCAAATCAAACCGCCTTGTTTTACTCATGTAGCCCCTAGCGGGATGCGCTTTAACTGCGGAGATGTATAATTAAGCGTCTAAACTATCTCTCGCAGTAGGAAACCGAAAGATGAGCTCGTAATTACGTAAACTAGATGGGCATGCGCTACGCAACACAGCGTGAATATTGATTTTGACCCAAGTAATAAATATTTCAAGAAAATATACCGAACATAAACGCCAATTTCCATTCGAATTGTATTTCATTGGCGTCAAAACTCTCGCTTGTACGGCGTCTGGCTGGGCTTTGACAACGCCAGTTTCGTTTTAAGTCCAATTAATTTGAAAAACAAAATTCTAGTTATGCCTCATAAGCTAAAATGTTAACAGTTCCCTAAAGACAGGAGATTTGTGTCACAAGATATGGACATCGTTATTAATTATGACAGTACGGCATTACGGCAAGTCTCTCCGAAGTGGCCTCGGTCAACAGCGCCTGTCATCTGTTTATTGTCAATTTCAAATTTCCCCATGTTAATTGCAAATAACGCGGTACTGATTTCAATTGAATATCGCGCCCGATCCTCACGAGATCGCTAATAACAAACAACCACGACCCTCTTCTTTTAAACTAATCGAAATTCACTTTACAACGTTTGACCTTTGACATTCTTTGCAGTTATCTCCCCTGTTTTGGATCCCGTTCTACGCGAGTATATTGGTTGAAATGCGATGTATGACATCCCGCCGCATGTCCATTGCAATTACGTGTCTATTTCAATCAATTTCAGTCCAATGATAATTTGATATGTGACATGATATATCGGTTGTCCAACTGCATGAAGCGAAGCGAAAACGATCGGCGTGTGCTTCGGAGGAATTGAGTTATCTGGCGATGTGGTCAAGAATGACCAGACGAGTGTTTATTAAATAAAGTTATCAATTTGCGATCCTTGAAGAACAGCCGTTCGGGACATAGTAAGTGTGGACGAATCGCAAAAACAATTACGAGAAATAAATTATAAGGACCGTTTTTTATGCTGAGTTGAATTTTGTATGACAACTTCGACATGACGTTTGTTGCTTTTTCATTTTTTATATCAACAGGATCTGGTTTAATACTGAGAATCATAAAAATAGTTTTCTTATATTGATATATAACGATATAAATGTTATTACATGCTTCTCTTGTATTTCATCACACTTGAATCCAAATGTAATGGTTTGTAGAAAATCTCGGCAATTCATTTATTTAGTTTCCTTTTAATTCTCATATGGGTTTTTTTTCGAGAAAAGAATAGGACAATATAAACAACATAATAATATGTTTATTTACGTGAAGTAGGTAGGCTATCGGCCCATGATACAGAATGACAATTGAACATGTGCCACAGAAGTCGTTCTCGTAACTGCATAGCTCTATCAGTGTAATTAGCTGATTATGTAATGGTATGAATATTAAAAGACGGCATTAAAGCATAAAATTTGTACCTGTTAGGGCATTTACAATATCTCTTTGGAATTAATTCATTTCTTACTCTGTCATAACAATTACATTTCAAAATCATGTGGTATTCGTCTTCAATATAATTACATTACAAATACTACATGTTCGCTCATTTCTAAGTTCTATACATGTCTATCAGTTTCGATTCTCACATTACTAGAGGAAGATCGTAAGTGGGTGATTGAATATCTAATTTGTTTTATATGTTAACGCAGTATTGTAAAATTCTGTTGAAAAACTGTGTTTATACATTCTATATTGTTCATTTTTAGGTTTATCTTAAACAGCAGAATGCCAATACTATTATAACACAATTTAAGTCTATGTAACTAATAAATAATAAACATCGGAGCATTACAAACACACTGGTGTTCCCAAACATAACTAAATCGAAGCGAGCATAAAATAGCTCTTACATTAAAAATCCAATAACTCGACCACTATTAAGAACTTGCAACCGCATATCTTTACATTTTTTTTAAAAATTCTGTAATTAGGAATAGCTAAGGTTTTACACCAAAATGAAATTATACTTTTTATATGCAAAGATATACACCGGCTAGCGCCTCTTACAACATGATTAAACAATTACACCTTCAAAACAAAATAACTAACAGCATGTGCCTGAACTTCGAAATGAAATTGGTCACATAAAGACATGTTGTGTACCAAAGATTCGTAATCTTATCGAATTCCTTAACATATGTACATTTCGGTTCGATTTTTGTTGTGGTTTTGTGTTAATTTCTAAACTCTTGTTAAACACGGACACATAACTGTCTGACACGAGATGCCCTTGTATGAAGTAAACGTAAAACTCGTGTAAAATGCCAGTAAATCTTTATGTAAGTCTGCATGGTCGATACTTCCTGTCTGAAGATAAATGGGAGATAACTCCGCACATAACTTACCATGTAGACCACATAAAAGTTTTCTCGAACATTCCAAGCAATCACCCAGGCTCTTATAATGGCTCTCGGGATGCAAAATTATGACGTGCATATTTTAACGAAGTGTCTTGTCTCTAAACATCAGCATGCCACCAGAATGTCAATGACACACAACAAAGCCCCATGAAAACAGTGACATTTTGAACAATATATTGCCACCAGAATGTCAATATACAGTTTGCAACATGCGTTTATAGAAAATCCCTTTAAATCGTTCAAAATCACGGAAATATACTTTTCCATCTGAAACTGAATCGTAACAACGAAGCAGCTACAATATCTTAGCAGCAAGAAGCTATAGAAGATTTCTTTAATAACGTACTCTGTACAGTGATAGACCTTAAAGATTGATCTTCACTCAGGCAAATATTACCTGTGGACATCTTGAAAATAGATACATAACTGTAACCTAAGTCATTTCAAATCATTGTCTTGGAAACAAAACTTTTAAATGATATCTTATGAAGAATTAAAAGTATGAAAAATCGAAACTGGCATAGAAATTTAAACAAACTCCGACAACAAATAAACAAACAAATGAACAAATGTAGCAATGTTTCAACAAAAAAACCCAGAAATATTTCTCAATAATAATCATCCATAATAGGAGACTACATGTGTACACATGAAATGTCAGCTATCTCAAGATACGTTCCTAAATTTACCTTCAAATCACTCCATATCTCAAACGTTTTCCGTTTCAAAGAACACTAATTCAAATCCAACTAGCCTAAATTGCATTAGCAGAATTAAATTAGAGAATCAATCTAGCGGATGGCATGTCAATACGATAGGGGTGGAGGTGGGTGGAGATGGGCGGTGTTGGGGTATAAGGGGGCGGGGCGAGGGTTGGGATCTGTGACAAGATGATACTAGTTACCTGACAACCACAGTCATTATCCCATCACCTCAGTCGCCGTATCGTAATATTCCGCTAAGTCGAGATCTGCTCGTATTGTCACTAATTATGTCTGATTTGCAGCTGACAAGGCAGAGAATGATGATTAATTCCTCTTGACCTTTACAATGTTTGTTTTTAGTGTTCTTGTTTCAAAAGAAACAATATCTTCAGACAATACAATTATCTTAGACAACTTAAAATCTCTGAACATTGTTATTAAAATGTAAAATAAGAATTGGGGGAGTGGGATGTTTACCATTCGAGAAACCGATTAAAGCTAAGCCAACGCTAAGTCAATGTTGAAAGATGGGTCAATCTTCGGGCTCACAATAGCATTTGGAATACTAGATAGATCAAAACTTTATTCATTTAAAACAAAAACAAATAATTTCAAAATTACATCAAATGTGTTCTAAGCATGGGTTTCGAGGATTCTAAATCTGGCTTCGCCATGGGATAAAGAAGTTATCCATCCTTAAAATTCTCAAAATTGGTTACACGTGTTTTCCGTCTAAGTTATAAACTTTACATGTTCCTCATTGTAACTACCCCGTTTCATCTTATGAAGGAATATGCATACGTATTTTCTCCGAAATGTTGTGTTTTGTCATAACATAGAAGTTATCACAAAGGAAATATATGTTACTTCTAAATGCCCCTTTAAGATTTTATACTCCTTTAAAAAAGCAAAAATAACAAATATCCCCTTAAATACATATGCTTACATACTTACATACCTGGAATCTTGGAGTGGAGCGACGACCGAAACTAAGTTTCTTAATTATTTTCCTAAAAGTACCATGTACCTTTTAAATATTTCATAGAGAAATCCTCCGTAACGCGTTAAAATTGTCAAACAATCACTTTGAGACCTACTAATTTCAATTTTAATTCATGCCACTCCTTCATAATTTTTCTATATATAATAATTACTAATCTTGAAAACAACTTTGATTTGACAAACTGAGAAGTCTAACCTATGGCAATGTTTGAATACCTTGATTTACATTCGGGTTAAGAAGGGGACGAACTGTCAAACTGTGCAACCAAGAAACTTTAGTAAATAAAATCGGTTTATTGGTCTATATTCTTTGAAGTGAGGCTTCTAAACCCTCCTAACAGTCCTATAATACATTCCCTTGTCCATCTTTCTCGCATGGGCCACATTAATGAAGGGTATTAACACTTTAGGGTTCGAGGTTATTTGACCTGAGGGCAGCACGTGCCATTAAGCAGTCACGTGATTAAAGGAGATAGTATTTTCCTCACTACTTATCATATCTGAATTTCATCGGATCACGACCCCAGACGGTTTCAGATAGCTACACCGCTATCATTATTTTGAGATTAAAATTGAACTTTTTCTAGATTATCTGTCAACAATACTAGCTTGTTTGAAGTTTTGTTTAACAATCAACGACAGATACATCTGTCAAAGTGTCGAAATGCTATTTACGATCTCGGTACATTGTACTCTTATCATTGTATTATCACGATCTTTCTAGTTCTACCTTTGAATTGATGTACAAGTAGCCGTGCGGAAAGTTTGATTAGCGGGTAACAGGTAAACTCGCTATCATCATGTACATTTCAGACGTTCCTAGACGCTGACGATGTAGGTTTCACCAATTCCTGAGACTGAAATTGATCAGGTTGTCAATTGCATTTCCTTAGAAGAGAAGATTGCACGCTGAATGCACTCCTTTCTAGTGAGCAGTTAAAAATTTCCCTTCGGTATCTATACATTTCGTTTGAGATATTGAAAAAAGTCACAACTTTGGACATTTTGCAAGTATGATTCCAAATTAAATGTGTATATTAACGTATATGTAATAGGTTTAAGGTATAGTATAGGCACAAATTGCGCGACAAATTAATTCACGTTATCGTTGATAATCAACTCAAAATTATTAATGACACTCAAAGCGTGCCAAAATTTACTTTTGCATGTGATGTAATCGCGAATATTGTTCATACAATATCTGAAATAGAAATAACCAATCTATCAGGGCTCTCCTCACTCATTTATGTAACGAAGGGGGTTGTTTTGCAATTGATAGCGTATATTTTCCTTTTCGTAAGATCACGCCAATTTTGCAAAGAACATGTGCTTCAGAACAACTCAAATGGTTGTACCGCTCGTGTGCATACTGACGACTCGAATTAATATGACATAGACTATTATATGGGTATAACATAGATTCCCATATCCCATTTCAGAATGGCAAATAGTCGCTTTTTTAAATTCTGTTCTGTATCTAATAGACTTTTTTCTAAAAATATTTATAGAAAACGAGAAAGGAAGCTATGGGATAACGTTATTTATGAATTTGCAATTAATCAAAAATGTTGAAAAATGATTATGTCTTTCTTTCATAACAATAATTTTCGTAAATACATAAAGTGATCCCAAGAAAACGAAAATAAATGTTATCTATTGCTAGACGATATTTTTAATCAATAAAGCAGTTGCAAAACGACAAAACGACATGTTCTTTTAGCTATACGAATCCATTTCTCTACCCCAATGATTAAAAAGGTGTTTACACAAAAACAGCCGCTAATGGTTTTTTGCTTGATTCTTGATAAATTCTTCTACGAGTGTGGATGAGCAAGTTTAATAATGGGATTCTTAACTCCCTGAAAATGATGCATTTAGCATTGACTAATGTTAATGTGGATTTTTTAAAAGAAATGCAATTATGAAAAAACGTTGTACTGCCAACACAAAAAAGAATTTTAATCAATGGGGTACATATTAATATATTTTATCATATCAAAAACCCTCTTATCGAATCTGAGAAATGTATATAGAATATCTGACTTGTTACTTCTTCACGGGATCAAGTATATCATCTAGTATATTTTGTTATGAAAATGTTACTTTAAAAATATTAACACGCAGAAAGAAATATACAGCTGTAACGAGGAAGTTTGTTCACATACCTGTTTATATCGTGTAATTCTGGTTTGGTTTGGACGTCAATTGCATTAATTACGTTCTACTTACAATGAAACCTTGCAACTGCTGTGTGCAATGATCAATCTTCAACTTATCATTGGATGTTCAGGTTGATTGTGCCATTTTTCAATTTTGGAAAAAAGACAGATGCATCATATTAACTAATTTCCTTAAATTGAAATATAATTTTTCTTGTAATTGAAACAAATTTCATCAAATGAATATGAAATCAAGTAAATGACGGATTTTTATCACTGTTGTTCAATCAATAGAGATTTAAAAGGAAAAAATAAAAACTGGAGTTCTCGAAATCTTGACCTCTGGTCACTTTGACTGGCTGCCCAAACTGTTACAGTTAATTGTTATGAAATGAGTATGTTATGTAACATTCAATGATCACTTGTGACCTGAATCACATCATACTCGGTTTTAATTTCTCATTGCTATGATGCCGCAAAGAAATCCAAAAAACATGAAATTAGCACTAATGATGCCGCAAAGAAACCCAAAAAAACCATGAAATTAGCACTAATAAAGGCAAGTAAGTGAACGAACTTTCGGGAAGCAGCTGTAAATGATTTGGCCTGAAAGTAAGGTGAATTGGCTGAGCTATTAAACTCTGCGTTGCTGATGAATTGTTATAGAAATTAATTGATATGCACTTCACAACAAACATAAAAACTTCGTTGCAACATGCCTCCATGCTAATATGGACTCTCGGTTATTAATCGTTCATATTTGATAATCGATATTTTCTCACCTTTGTAACAACGCAAAATTGCTTCTTGGGCAACACCGATGAAATTTACACGGGTCCCCGTGAAAAAGACATCTCTTTTCTGACATGTATAGCAACAGCCGGTCCTGTATCAAGCTAAGTGAAACATTAGCGGGTTGAAATTGACATGCAATTGACAAACTATTTACAAGCTGTGCCTAATAATGGAGAACTCCCAAACAGCTCCAGTACAAGTGCTGTCGTGCTAGCGGATGTCACAACCGGCATTCTCAAATACAGCAATATATTACATACACACCATATTGAAAGATATTTAATGTTGAAATCACAAAAGATTTTAATGCGCATTATACATACTTTGCTGCACTTGAATTAAATAAATTTGAAAGTTGCAAATAATAGACAGCATATCTCTCCTTGTAACAATTAGCATTTGAAGTCGTAAAGAATTCACTGGCGATATTAATTTAATATGAATATTAAGTTTTGACAATGGAAAGGCGGTTAACGGCGTATTGTGGATGTTTAAATTATGTAGATGAATTGATTTGAGTGCAGTTTGCACGAGATATTTAATACTTCTATCTTCGTATTTATTGTGGAACCCGATACGGAAGACCATTGATGGAAAAATGTAAAAAGACCCATTTTCAAAGAGAAAATATTGAAATGAAATTTTACAGCATTTTCTCGTGATCTCTCATTTCGCTGTGATTGAGGATATCATTGCATCGCTACAGCTCTTGGCGTATAGTTCAAGCTATGTTGTATAGTTCCCATAAAATCAAGAATCCACGTTGCAATGAACAAATATTTTGTGGAATGGTATCAGTATTCAATCTAATATTTACACAAAAATAGCGACTATTCTGCAGAGGGCAAGAAACCGATTGAAGATTAAGAACGCGACTTTAATATCAAATAACCGTACAGTAGAAGTTATTTGCATTTTGTCGTTCTGCATGTTCCAATTTCTGAAATACATGTATATCTTGATCAATGAACACATTTTATGAATTTTGGTATTTTTACCATTCATTCAATTATATAAACACATTTGACACATATTGAAGGGTAAACATTGCATTTTTTTAAAAAATAAACAATGGATAACTCTCAAATCCGACTTAAGGATACCATCCAATAAAATAAACAAAAATGATAAGAATGTTCTGTTATTTTGTTTTGTTTCCTGTTTCAAAACTTTAATGATTTTCAATTCGACGATGAGTTAAATGATGATAAGCTAATAAAGTTTCCAGCTCCGCAGAAATTGCCTGAAGTCAAAACATTAAGATAGTGCCAGTGGAGGGTCTAAATGGATGACTACAAACAACCATAGATTATCAAAGATGGTAAACAAATTTGTAAGGAATTATTGGAAGTTTTATTGTAATGAAAACCAAATGATAGTATCAGTCAAGTGATTGATCTTGCACACAAAAATCAGACTGTAAAATGTTGCACACTTTCTTTATCTCTTCATTCATTATTTACTAAAAGAAATGAATTCATGCCAAAAATTCAAAGCGTGATTAATTTCTTTTGGAGCAAAGTAAAAATTTTAAATTTGGAATATTACACCATTATCAAATAAATTTTGGTAAAAAAAATAACTCATGACGGATTCCGTCTGATAATGCTTTGAATTAATGAACGCATTATGATTTTATTTGGGAAATTATTAACCCCCGAACACTTTCTGAAAATGAAATTATAATTATTAACGGAAATGAACATGACATCGTTGCATGTTGCACACTTTCAGTCATGACGAACATGACTAGTCATGTCGAACGAACCGCAAACCAAGGTTCAGACACGGTTCCTCAGATCATTGCGAATCACGGCTCAAAAGAGTTTTAAATTTCGGTTGCCCAACAATCCACACTTCATATGATACCCAACGATATCTCTGGAGACGACGATAATCGCATTGAACTAATTATTACCCCGCATGTCCCCTCTGCAATTTTACACTCTTTATAATTGTTCAACAGAATTCAAGACCGTTTACACCTCGATACAAATTCTCTCGATCTTGCGTAACTAATGAAATTATACTTCACTTTGGCCGATTAAACAAACGGCATTTACAACAGACATACGATATGACGGTATTTTGACGATTAAATAATCAAGTGCATCCATTACGAATTCGTTCTGCCCCGTTCCACACGGCTACATCTTTAAGGAAGCGACTCACCAAGTTTCCAACGATGTCTGTGATACAATAGCCCTATAAGGAGCCTTGACAGCTCTTCGCCTTGGTGCTTTCGTAATTCGAGTAAATTAGGGGTTCGCTTTACATTTAATCCATCAGTTGCTGCTAATTAGTGGGCACCCGTGCGCATTGAAATTGGAGTTATTTCTGATCTGCATGGGACTAAATTACGCTGTTCGGAGCTTAGTATTCCCCCTTGACCTCCCGGCTTGTTGACCTCCCGTCTGGACGGCCAGTATTGCTGAGGATGAATTGTAACACATCGAAAGATTGGCGGCAAACAAAATGTTTATTAAAGTGTGGTATCAATTTACTAGTTCCGAAAACACCAGCAGACAGTGCAGACGGTGGAAAGATTAAAACTTAATCTCTTGAATAATCTAATAACGAATCGACCATCCAAATATTAAACAATTGATTTACTATGTAATGTTCATCAAATAATAATAATAAAGGTCATTTACAACACACAAAATCAATATATAAAAGGCAAAATCAAGTTATAAATCAAAGTTACACAGGTTAAAATAGGTTTGTCGTAAATGACGAATTTAATAAATCTGATTCCGAAAGCCATTGATATAACATGATGCAAACAGTGTACAACAACCAATAAATCTATCAAATTTATGTTTCTCACGTAATCAAATTTCTTTTCGCCATCTTTCCATTTTTGTCGAACTTCGAACATGTGAAAGGGGCACAGGGTATGTTGTTGGAGTCAAATATGCCAAACTTGATAATTGGTTTATTTCATCGACAAAGCTTGTCAATTAGTATTGAGAAAATGAACAGGAAAATAGTCGAGATTTGTAATCGAAAACTGGATAATGACACGCGTCACAGATCAAACGCAATTTTGGAAACTTATTCATATAAGACATAACAGGATATATCGGTTAATATTGTCTAGTAGGTCATTTAACTAATATACATATAAATAGGACTCAGAATTTCGACTTCTTAACATATATATGACCGTTTTTAATTTACAATCGAAAACAAGAAAATGCCATAATGTTTGCATATACGAAATAAAGATGCAACTTTAGATAAGCAATTTGAACTTAACTCAGATCCAATTATATTTGGCTCTATTCAAGCAACATAAAAAATTTATGAAACATACCTTGTGTCACTTTAAGCATTATTTTTCTTCGATCTGTCAGAACGTTGAAAATATCGAATAAAGGATTTTTATATGATATATGATGTGTGATGACACATAGCAAGATTTTGTTATTTTGTCATTAAACGATTTTACTCTTTATGTCGAACTTTGAACACAATTGTTATCATTCCGCCGTTTGTCGAGTTTTTGTCGAACTCCGAAGATAATTCTCATTATTCTTCCGTCTATTGAAACTATTAAAACCATCTAATCAATTATCACATAAATTATGATGTTATTGTTCTGATTGACAACGGTCATGTTTTTTATCCATCAACGATCCGCCTCAACAATTAACGTAGATATCAACAACTCTTTGCCCAGCGGTGAAACAAATAGCGTGTTTTATTTATTTTAACGAGTCGCCAGTGCCGCTGTCACAACTGATATTATCATCCAAATGTTCCTGTCCGATTAGTAATTTGCAACCAAGGTTCTGTGTTTTATCCGAATGGCTTTCCTCAGCCAACTTATCATGAGGATGGATTTGCTCGCTAGAGGCAACCTACGGTAATGGCTGATACATCATTTTGATATCATTAGCGGCAGGCACAAAACACCGTAATGGACAGTTATGTCCCTTGCTTAATAAACACATGTTAAACATGGCCGCTTTTTGTAGTCGTACGCCAGGGACGATGGAACTTTATGAAGTACACGCTATCATAATGTATAAACACAGAAAAGACATCACACAATGTGATCGAGCAATTAATGTGAAAGGTTTTGCCTCGTACACACTCAATCACAATACCTCCCCGGAGTACGAAATGCGTTTACCGTACAATCTGCAGAAGTGAATATATGTCCTGTCATCGTGGCTGACATGTACAATGTCACTGAGCAGTGCAAGCTTATACCTGACGATCTCTTCGTCGAAGTACGATTTGTACTGTTAATCATAGATACAATCAAATGACGAAAAAGCAAAGTTGTTAATTTATTCACTCAGTCCTTGTGGACCCTGATTTTCGAAGCTCCCTCAGTACTGTAGTCGTATGTACCATATATTAACACTTACTTACGACTATCTTATCACCAAGAGCGGTTTGAAAATATAGGCACAAGGCCTTTTTCCAACAAAGCCTTCAGGTAACCATGTTAACTTTAGTGCAGCGGAAAATAATGGGTTACGGCTGCTTTGTGAAGGAATCCGTGTGTCTTCAAAGAACTTCAATATGATGTTTTTGGGGTATTAACATTCTTTCAGACGGACAAGGTGCGACATCTTTCTTTGGTATGCGTAGAAATGTACGAGTTATCATATGTGTCATACAATCAAGTAGAATTCACTTCTTGGCGATCTCACTTCTTCCTTGTTGCTCCTTATTCCTTCAAATTTAATGACATGTGTGCTTTATCTCTACTAGTTCGCACATCTCAGATGGGCCTCAATCATTGAATAATTCTAAAACCTCAACCAGTTAACAAATATAAGGTTCTTAAACTAAATCAACAAGGTTATAGCTTCTTGTAGTTCTAGTCGGGTTTGAAGATTAAACATTTATAGGTGTGACGTTTAAGTTGATGTAATAAAATGAAAAATCACTGTAATCGACTCAATGGTAAAATACCACAAAAACTCTCCCTCGTAGCTATCCTTCTTTTACAAATTGATATGATTGTCAATATAGAGCACAGTACAATACGTGGCAAGATTTCATGTACACGTACCATCCACAAATGTCATTCTGTCGTTAACTCCGTCACTCAACGATCCCTTAGCTGAAGCCAAAGCTGTTAAAAATGACAGTCCTCAAAATGACCCCTTAAACAAGCAAACACTGGTCTCATAACCCTGGAAATCTACGCGAGTGACACGGTATTTATTTTCACTACGGTATTTCTCTACTTGTCCGACACGACGCGAGAACAGTAGAACTTCGCTATGTCCGTGTATATAGCTTCCTCGCTGGCGCCGATCTTGACAGAGTCGATGTATCTTCTCCCCCATCAACCCCAAACGTCCAGACCTCCTCCCCCTCCCCCTCACTGTCAAAATGTCTGTTACTGACAATGTTGTCATGTTCAACATTTGTGAGTAGGGACGTCATAACAGAGGGGATGCGTGGTGGTCGAAAAGTTGAAATACTTCTCATGGGACTGTCATATTTAATATCGGCAACCGATATCTCCTCCGAGTGTGAAGCCAGATGGCACCTTAGTGGAGGGATGTGGGTTATGGTGATGTGGATGTGGGGTGGGATTGGTGATGATTGTTTTAGCGGGTATATGTGGCTCCCGGGAGGATGGAAAATGATATGTTTGTGCTTGTGGATAAGGTCCAAATGGGACATTTTTGTGATGTGGTGGGCGTGCTTTAGGGTAAAGGCGGGTGGTGTTTGTGGTGTGATGTAATTGAGGGTGGGTTGTGGTGTGGTGTGAGTGCTTTAGGGTTTAGGTGGATGGTGCTTCTGCTTTAGCGTGTTGTGTTGTGTTGTTTTGTCCGTGCTTTAAGTGGCATAGGGTTGGATGGTTCGTGTGCTTTATATACATGCTTGTTGAAGGATGTTTAGTTGCAATCATGGTGAATGGTGAATTCAATCCATGGCGAGTTGCTGTATTATATATGTTGAGTATCAGCTGTTCCAGTGTATATATCTGTTTGAGATGTCTGATGTACTTGCTTACAATTCGTGACCTTTTGTAAGTGAGTGTCTTGAGTTGGTGCTTCCGTGCCATCTGCATGTGGGGAGGACAGGGGTTTAGTGTTGTGATGGGAATAAGTTTGTTCCTCGAAGGGTTGATATGGAAGATGGGATTAGTGACGGATATAAGTAAAGCTTGCCTCTGAGTTTGGGTGATGGGAAATTTGTGAGGGATGTGCATACCGTACTGCAGTGGGACTTACAGTGACGGGTGAGATTTCCGGTGACGGGTGAGACCAGTGGTAGGTGAGACGTAGTGTAGTGGGTGAAAATTCAAGTGATGGAAGACCTGCGGTGACGACTCTCTTCACCTCTGCAAAATATTTTGTTGGGATATGAACTCTGCTGAAACGCGGAGGATAGATATTGAACCGGTACCTGAAGATAGATATTGAACCGGTAACTGAAGATAGATATTGAACCGGTAACTGAAGTTAGATATTGAACCGGTAACTGAAGATAGATATTGAACCGATAACTGAAGATAGATATTGAACCGGTAACTGAGGATAGATATTAAACCGGTAACTGAAGATAGATATTGAACCGGTAACTGAAGATAGATATTGAACCGGTAACTGAAGATAGTTGAATCTATGGAACATTCGAAATCTTCGCCTCGCCTAATAATATGCCAGTTGAATATTATCAAGTCCTTTTAATAAACATAAAAATTATCGAATATTGAGAGCCATCAGCAGAATATGATTACCATAAATTGCTACAGTTGACGAAAATTTATTTCTTTGATTATTTACAGATCGTGTTCGAGTTTGAACTAATAATGGCATTAAGAACATTGTGATTGAATCATTGCAAATCATTCAGGAAAATACATTTTGAAACGACAGTTAGAATTCAAGATTTTTTTGTGATGAAAGGGGGGGGGGGGGGGGGGGGGGGGGTCAAGGGATTCTTATGATATGATTAGGTAAGGAAATATATATCTATCATCCAAAACTGTGTTCCGCATCAAATCAAGCGATATCCCTAGAAGATATCGTTTTGACAGTAGATTTTAACAATGCCCTGCTAGCATCAAGTATATGACATCTCAATGGTTTACATCATCAAGAAATGACATCACAATGCTATGGCGTTATAAACATGACGACGTCAAATTGCTATGACATCACCGAACTTGGAGTCTTAGGGCAGTGCACTGTTCAGAAATGTACATTTATCGTGGAGATGTAATGAAAATGATTCTAGATTTTTAAGCCTAGGATATTATTACTTTTATCAACTCGTGTTGATACATTTGATATCAGAAAACACTTTGTTGAGATTCTCTACATATCACATAGCCGTGATTGTAATCAAACTAATGTCTAATGGTTACATGGGTGATCATCTATTACATTCTACTGACAAACATCCTGTGCAATAGTTGAATCTACATTGTCCCTTTTGTTTGCGTACCATTCGTGATAATTTTGTAGATAATTTGCAGCAATTCGATTGTGTATATACCTCTGATTCAATTTACGTTCACACTTCAACCGTATGTGTAAAGTTTAGTCTGTAAGATGAGATAGGCTGTATGTAAGTTAAAAATCAAAGGAACATTTTGACCATTGGCAGATCTATAAACAGTTCGTTTAAGATGAAGTTATCAGAGATTGTTATTCTCCATTTTTTCAAAGTTTTATTGATCTTTATCTTCTATATTCACAAAAAGGACACATTTTAGTAAATACCGTTTCTGTTTTCAATGACTTATTGAACGAAAGGCTTGTTTTCAAAGTAAATCGTTGATCGCCCATTGTTCTTTTACTTTCTTCACGACCAAAGTTTGGAATGCCTCAGATATTCGGACTTTCCTAGAAATACAAATATCATAGATTGAAAGCCACATTCATCATCTGATACAAATCGCTTTTTGTTTTTCCTCCGATCTTTCATGTTTCTCATCATAATTGTATTATCATATTCTCATTGTCCATACCGTGATTAAACAGATGTGGTTCATTGATCTGCGCGCTAACAACAATAACAATAAATAAACTTTATGTCCCTTCTGGCTACAGAGTATGGCTGTTGTGATGTAAAATGGGCAGAAGAAAAATATACAGAGTCTGACACTTTATCAAATGTGACGATAATGTTGTCGTTATGCTGGTAGAACATAACGACAAATCTGAGGATCAAACAAATCGTTTTTTGTTGAAATTTCATCCAAAGCATTTTAGACGTTGAAATTTGGAACGGTGCTGGTGATGACGTTAATGCTTATTTATTTCAAATGAATATTTATAAGAGTTCCAAACACAAAAGCAGAATTAATTTATTTTCCAGATAATAACCATTTTCGTATTAATATGAAATGGTATTTTATATAACATTTCATATTTATGATAATTCTGATACATGATTAAGGTTATACGGTTTGCGGTCTGAACAAGTCATATTAGGCTGACATTTAGATATTCATCTATACATATCATTACCCGAGACAGTGTGTCATATGAGTTTTACAAAGTTTGAAGTTTTGTATTACCCAAATGGTAGCGAGCGTTATACACAAATTTGCATGACTTTCGTAAAATTCAGATACAATAAAAAAACACTATTCCAAGAGATATATTTTTTACCGATTATAATTCTTTTGAACCGTAGGAAAAGATCCTTAAAACTTTCTAATCGCTGTGTGTAAAGGTGTAAACACAACAAAATGTACATCCACAAATTTCATCACAATAAACTTTAACAAAGAAACTAAATGGGTATTTTTATGATACATTCTTTTTCTACTGTTAACAAACGATTAAAAAAACCCAAAGACCTTCTGTTTTATTTCAGTTTCTAATATATCTTATTGTTTGCTAATGATAAAGATTTTTGATAATCTAAGTTAATTCAACATGATAACGCGACTTTACAAAATAAAAACTGCCTTGATGAAATACTATGATTAAATTCTTATTACAAAACATCATCTGCTATTGATCAAAACTTTCATTAGAAGACCCTCAATAACATATTTTGAATCCTACATAGATTATATAATGAAGATATTATCATTTCAAATATGATGTATATGATGGAAAAGCGTTAAATTCAACTAACATTACAGCAATTGTTCATTTTAGTGAAAAAATATTTATTTTCTCCAACAAGCATTCCTGTTGATGAAACACTTATTCATAATGGTGAAATGCAGCAATAGAATAGAATAGCTAAATGTCTTAAATTAATAATACACCTAAAAGTCTTGATAAACTAACACTTATTTCCCAGAATAATAAAACAACCATTACTAGGATTAGAATCATAGATTTAACCATGTGTATTTAATAATTCTAAATACGATATCACTGTAATTAGATTATGGTTTAAAATACCAATTAGATCTTTAAAATCACTTTTCTGTTTTCACTTCATTTCCTTCACACCACCTAATTTAATTAAAATTAAGCAAGTTTAATTGGAGTGAATTATTGTTTTACAAAGCTGTAAAGCATTATTGTTGTTTAGAATTTAAACAAAATAGTTATTTATTATGAGGAAATGAAAGAAAAGGGGAAGGATGTTAGAATGATGACCCTGTGACACCCCACGTGCCACATGTCATGTTGTCAATGTACACAGTCGGTAAAGGTAGGCATTTCACTTCATCATGTATTCCTACCTGTAACAATGGCTGATTGTTTTTCAGGTGTGGAGGTCAGGTGTTCGCCAGGTAGAGCAACACGTTACCTGTAATCAGCCTCGGGGGCTCAGGTAAACGCAGCTCTAAACTACTCGACTTCCTGAGCTATTATGTCGGTAATTTAAATTTTACAGATTTAAACATCTTTAAATGAGATTATCTCTAGTCATATCCCAACAATTAATTCTGGATCTTGCTTTAACCTAAGTGCACCTATAATAAATATGAAAGTCTGTAAGTTTCATCACATTGTAAAAAGTTAATGTTTTACTTAGTACTCTAGCCCCTCTTTTGCAAGTTTTATTTCTAAAATTTCTATCATTTAATATAAATGTATGTAAAACATAATTATTTCAGAGATGAAAACATCTCTTTACTCAACCCGATTTCCTGTACTCGTAGAATATAGTGGCACATATCAAACGAAAACTACATTAGCCAATTCAGTGTGAACACTTTTTTATCATTCGAGCTTGGAAAATGGATTTGCAAAGCTTAATTAGCTTATCCGAATTTGGTGCGCCTGTAGAAGAAAACGTTGTAAAGATAAACAATGAATGTGTTACACATTTTAATATTGTATGTCCTTTCGTGAAATCCCTTTATTTCCCAATTTAAAACGTAATACAGTGCTTCAAAAGTGCAAAATTAATCATCTTTTTTATGAAAAGCCAAACCTTCTTTACTGAGCTTCGAGGTCGTTTTTGTACAAAAAAGCCTTTCAAAATTTAACACCTTTAGGTAAGTTTAAATTCCAATTATTTTTCAGGGCTACGTTATTTTGTTCCTTGAAACGTTAACAAAAATTAGAAATTTCATATCCACTTTTTCAGGGACAACCATTAGTCTATCTGAACCAACAGAGGCTATTCTGGACGCTTATCCTCCACTCTCGTCTTCAGACTACGATGTTTGTAGAGGATAATTCAATCATAAGTGTTAACACGTACGTACGTTGGATACAAAAGCAAGATGGCCGAATAGTGCTAGATATTTGTCCCCTGTGAATCGATAACAGAACACATAAGCGGGATATTCACAAATTTCAATAACTCTCCTCCTAAGTCTCCGTCTACACGGAGAGACAAATCAGATTTTCCGTCTGTCCGACACACCAGCAAATGTCGACTGCCAAAGCCGCTTGGATTTTACCGCCGTCAACGTTGAGTGACGTGAACGGGCGCTAATTTGTAAATATTTTGTTAAGGAATGACGCTAAACCCTCTCAACGCCCGTCTCTCAATCGTCCAACGAGCAGTGTATCGATTCGGGCCGACCGTTTTGACACTTTTCCAGCAATATCTTCACTAATTGTAGCTGAACTCGGGATTCGAGCAGACAGGGGAACTAATTTACTGGCAGGAAAACGGCTTGACGATTGCGCGGCGGAAACGCGGATAAATACTGACATCACTGGTGATCCCTTCGATCATGAAGTATTTGGCAAAGACAATCGCTGGGAACCGCTGATAACCGTAATCGAATTGAAGTCCTGTAAAATTGAAATATACTGATCGCGCCCTTTAGAACATTGCGTAATGTGATTTAGTGATCTCGTACTTTACAAATAAGGTGGTAAAAAGTGGAATTTGTTGAAGGCAAATTGCTAAAAAGTTTCCAAAGCGACTTCGATGAAATCATTTACGTAGCAAACCAGTGCGAAGTAGAGATAATGTTATTGAGCAGTGAGTAAGGTTGGCGTTATTTGCCAAAATATGGATTTCGATAATTTTGGTTATTGATAGTTTTAGGATTTTGATACTTTGAATGATGTGATAAATTTGAATCTTAAGTTGTAAATATTCAGTATTCGGTATAAAGACCTGAAGAAGTAATATCGAAGCTAAAAATGATAATACTAATGATAATGATTGTCTTACGCCCAGTGCTTTATTACCCTTAAGCTACTTAGCGCCATTTCGCGGAACCATATGTACTTCACGTGTTCAGGTGCCAAATAACTTATATAATGATAAATGAATTAATAGTAACAATGAAAATACATGTACATAGCACAAATATGCATTGTCAAGCGGGCCTGGTGTACTCGGATTCTTCCATTACCCTCAACCATAGGACGTCAACTTCCATTGGCCATTACAACTACTGCGGCTACCTGACGCCATACACGCTTCCTGTTCATCAAAACGAAATGTACCAAATTACCGCTCAGTTAACTTGGGCACGTAGCCCCCTTGTGTCCTTAGACATACCTGCAAGAAAATGTATACTACATTTCACAATAACCCTATAGTAGCTTGGTATTACACGTGTTCCACTGACCACTGGTTATTTGTCGAAGGTTCGGCCAAGTGCATTGTGTATTGCACAGTTTGTACTCAACGTATTGTGTACATGCACATTTGCAGAGGTTTTTAAAAGACACACATAAGTAATTCCAATAATTCTGTACCGGAACAGAAGTGGAAAAAAACAATGAAAATGTACCATTCATATTACATCCACTATGCTCTGATAGAAATCATGTTTAAAAGATGTTTTTGTTGACATTACTGTAAATAGTTTGATAGCCATGATGAACTTTGCCCTGTTAGTGTATACGTCCTTGATAAATATCAATTCATTAAATATGTTACATTATCAAGTTTCCCTGGTGAAAACTATATATCACATGTTTTCCCTAAATTAGCAGTAACCCATTTGTCACATTTCAATGCTACATTAGACTGAAGGTTTAACTGCATGTAGTTTACACAGCAGTGAAATGTGCAAGCATACATGAACATATACAAGACGTTTGTCATACATTTCTGAGGCGAAAAATACTCGTAAGTGTGACAGTCTTGACAAGGAACCTGGTACCGACACCATTAGTTTGGCTATCGTGTTATTAATGTTATCATTATAATTATGCATATGGGTGGACGGCAGGGCGAAGCTTCCTCTCCAGTATTATTTGTTGTCTCGTAATATTTTACCTTCATGTTTCCTTTATGAAGATAGTTTGTAACTAATGAACGTTTTCGTTCTGGTGGTGATTTTATTCATCTTACCAACTATGTTTTAAATTTAAGTAGTATTGTTTCGTTTTTTAAATATATGCCATTTAGGTAGTGGTATATTAGTGATATCTTTTGTAGTCTCTATTCTTTAAATTTGTGATATCAATTTTCTGATGACATCCATTTGGTTAACTTTGTTGTTGAGTTTGATATATATATATATATCATTTTATATTACATTGAATTAATAAGCAGGGTAGTGTTGAACATAAGTATTTTGTTTTTCATTTATTCTATACTTTTCGAAGGAATAATCTTTGCGCATTGTAGTGCCATGATCTGCTAATGTAGTGATACATAACTATATGAACTACATGTATTAACTTGTATGACATTTATGTTTTTGGATGAAATGTATAATATTACAATAAAATGTATTTACATCACGTAACGTTGTATATCATGCAGTTATATGGTAAAGAGACAATAAGGTTTACTATAAATTATGATACATAATGTCCTCATATCTAGCATTGTGAAAATGTAATGTATGATACGCTATTCATAAATGATATGTTGTTTTTATAAACAAGTACATTTGTATTAGTTCACAGGGTGTTAAGCCGATTCTTCATTCAAAGTACATTGAAATATGTATAGTTCACTTCTGTGTTTTTCCGAACCTTGGATGGAATTTATTTACAATAAGGACCATAATCCAAATACTAAAATATGTTACAGAAAAATCGAAGATATGAGTGAAAATGCATCACAAGAACATAAAGTCAAAAATGATATTTCTATTGGTTTGCTCCTGAAATGTCTTTGGATTTAATACAAAACATCTTGTTTTTTCGTTTCCTACCCCGTTTCCGGCTTTTTGCCACTTTTTTAGAAAGAGAAAGACCAAAGAAAAGCCCATAAACGTCTTTTGGAAACAGCTGAAGACGTTGATGTCTATGATATGTGTCCTACATTCTTTAAATAAATTCGAAACAAATTTCGGGATTTTCAAGTGTTTCCGAATAAGGAGATGACAATTTCCTTTTCTAAGGAAAGATGTCACCATGTTAACCAAATATAATTAAAAACAAAACAAAAAACGTTTTCCAAATTCATTTGAGATTTTTCTAAGGAGATACTGTTAAAACATTTAAAAACAGAGTCATGTAGATATACAGTTAACCCCGACCTGGTTCACAAATTGAACCAGGCTTTTCTTAGTGCAAAATTCGTATGAACGACAGTTTCTGATCTTACAGACAATAAAACTTTGTCTTTTTTTAAAATCAAAGCTATTGAGATACATCATAGGATTTGATGATCAGTCTTTCACATCTTCAAACTTTACCAAAATGAAATAGACAGAAGGGGCAGATTTTCAAAATATTCAATTTTGAAATAAAAAGTTTGGTATCGATTTAATAAGACACATTTAATCATAACTACACTCATATAAAGTAAAATAAACTGCGTGTCATATGTGTGCAATGTTGATAACTTTTAAAACCTTTACAGAGAAAATAAAAACAATACCTTTATCTCCTGGCCACTTTAAAAAGCTGCCGAAAATGTTAGTCAAATAATAGGTATGAAAAAATGTTTCGGGATGCAGCTATTATATCTGTCGTTAGGAAGTTCCCTGAGGATGCGATGATTAAAAAAGAATTCCTGTATAGCCTGTTTCTAATTGTATCACAAAATCACTATATTTGTAGTTACATCTGACCCACATGTTAACACGAAAGATGGCTTGGAAGCAAGGGGGTTAAAGATGGTTTGCTATCATATACGTGTGTGATAATCTTCCTGGATTACACAATTGTTTACAAATATCTGGAATTCCGCCTAGCACGTGAGTTGAGCAGAGAGGCCGGGCGGCTAATACTGGACATTGATTCGGGAGAGACATAAACACCTCTCTCCATGTCTCTTCATGTCTCTTCTAGATCTTCTAGTGTACAAATGACCCTATCATCATCCCCTTGACGCCATAAACTCCAATCCTCGGCTCATCTCTTGACGCTATCGTGTCCGACCCAAGCAATTAAACCATAAGTAACCGCCGTTACATTGTCATAAAACATGATTTTATTTCAAACTCAAACTTGTACCACTGCAAATGACATTTCGTTTTAATCAGCAGATTTTCTTCTTTCGAATGAGTACCCATTTGATATGTTTTGTGAGAATTGTTTTCCATGTGACCAAGATATGGACCATAATCCTATGACGGCCCGCTGTCCACTTAAGGTCATCACGGTATCGCGAATAGATTGCCAGGCACTTTTAAGATGACCGGTGACCACTTATTCTGTCCAAGGCCAGCTTAGCTCTAACACCTGTGAGAACTAAAAGATTATAACCCCCCGAGGCGAAACACGACCCCCGTGTCAAACGCGAGCTGACCCCTCCAGGCAAGGCAATGGTGGTTTCATTGCTGCGGTACCTTGTACAACATGTCGTAAGAATCATAACGACTTGTCGTTATGTCCACGTTAGGACTCATGAATATTGAAATACGTTTGAGAGTGACACGTCTTGGAAAATATACGTTAAAGTTACCAGAATGAATTATAACGGCTATTTTTGTTGATTTCGTTGTCATTCATTTCCATGACGAAAAGGCCAGACCTCTTGTCAAGCTACTCGGCGCCGCGGGTGTTACAGGAAGACACGCCGCGTTACAATTGGCGCAAAATTGCCAACTTTCTTTCCTCTAAACATTATTCAAGGAAATTGTTTAACATATGAGCTTCGTTTGAGCATTAAAAGTGAAATAATTCATGGCAGGTGGCTATATTCGTGTGAGGTTTTGAGTCCCAAAACACAAAATTAATTGTACAAATTAATACATTGAACAACAAAGCGCGTGACCGAACCATTTCCGCCGAATCCCTGAGTGTAATGGTCCAATAAAGGTAGTTTTGATATCGTACTTTAATAATTCCCAGTGAATTTTAGTATAATTGGCTCTTTTGTGAAAACGCTTCCCCTATCTCATCTGTTTCAGGATATTTGACATTTCATCACCTGCTTGGGAAAAGAGATATAGTTCATCGCCTACCAAATATTTAAGAATCCCCCAAAGGAATTCGCTATCATCTGCTCATCTCCGATTGTAATACCTTTGCCCTCAACGCTCTCAAACATCGACGCAAATCCCAAAGCTTGTTGAATTTTGAAATCCACTAACAGGCATCCTTTACATCAAATCCACGATAGATAGGTATACGGCACCTGATTCGAAATTCTCGTGTCCGAGCCAATTGAACGTATGTAAGTCTCAGATACATATCGTGTACATTTCTCTGAGCGCCAGCAGGTGCCTGATACTTACAATTGAAATTGACAAGCGCACGGGCTTGTATATTGCATGTTTGTATCAGCGGTCTCTGGTGATTAGGCGGACGGATGCTACACAGGGCAGATACATTTCACTCTGACAGGTCAAGAGCAGGTGTCACTCAGCGATCTATTACTTCCTTTCCCTTGTGCATTCAGATCATCCGTATTATGGCTTCGGCTTTGCCTTTAAAATGTTATTAAATTTCAAAGGCAATTCTAATGATTTGAGACAATGATGTATCGGTCATAGTTTAACTCTTGGTTATGGGGCAGGTTTCGATGTTAACCATCGGGGGAAATTTAGTTGTCAATTTCATAAGGAGCGAAATTCATATCTGTCATATTTCAAAGGAATGGAAATATTGAAACATATTTGATTATCCACTAGGTTATAAGAGGCTAAGTATGAAATGAATTGATATTTCACTTAATCGTAAATAATTGGGTTTCAAGGAAAAGATTTAAAACTAAGTTTGATTGTTTCCCGAATTAATAACATAAATTTCAAATAAATTGCAAAATTAATCTTAACAATCAATCATGAAAAGACGAAAGTAGATGGGCATGTCTAATTTTTTTTCATATGAAATGACTGGTTACATGTCCACTTTTTAAACAAGCAGAAAATACAAATCATTTAAAACATTTAAGGCGTACATGTAATCATTTTGTATACTGTAACTTATTATTTCTTAATAAATGGACCGTTTCTAACGAAATACTTTTAATGTAAAACTAATTATCAGAGATACACATCTACATCTTAGAATAACAGTGCCATCGATGTATATTGTTTGTGAAAACATTCCGTGTGCACAAGCCTTTCATGCATCGTGAAGACAGACATTACATCAAACGTATTGTCTTTCAAATCTTCTATGGACCTATAACTAAAATTTGGTATCCGCTCCGCTGAATTACCCAAATTAATCAGCGGAACCATGTACGTTTAAAAGTTTCTATTTGAAGAGAGAAATAAGCTTGATTTTAAGTCTATTCAATTTGGTATATTATGAAAAGTTATTCCTAATTTATTTTATTTGAATTCACAATCTTAAAAGAGTTTAACTAGAATTAATTGCTCTTACCTTATGCGGTACAGCAACCTTTATAACTTTTGATTTTACAATTTATACGAACTGATTGGCACGGGTATAGGGTAACTTTCAAAACGTCTCAATATATACAGAAAAATAAGTTTTATTTAATTTTCATTTATGGATCTATTCTTGTCCTAGCTGTTCACTTAAATTATAGTATATAGATCTGACTTTTCGGCCTAAAAATAGAATTAATAGATGTTGTTAAGTTATACTTTTATTAATTAACGTAATTTAATTTTAATATAACGAATAAAGATTGGGCCGATTGCTTTTTTACCAAAAAAGTACAGATACATCATTGACTAATTTCGTTTATGTTATATATCCGACCACATAACTGATACATTAGTCACGTTTATTTGTACATATTTTCTGTTTTAAAAATGGTAACATAAAACGAGAAATATGAACAAAATACTTTAATACATTAAATCATAAATAAGTATAAAATATAATATACATATCTTAAGTATTAAAATACATTAATACATTAATCATGATAAAATACATGTGTTAAGTCTTTAATTGAATACATTGTATGTCTTTCTATCTGTCTGAATTAAAACTTGCTCAGAATTACAGAAACTTTATTAAGATGTAATTTACAATCAATGTCCCTTCCAATCAGAAACATGTGAACAACAAAATGTGATTAATTTCAAAATATAGAACTTGCCATTTTTTAAATATTTTACTTTACATTTACTTTAACTACGCTGTACTGACATCGTTAATTCTACAAAATGACTTTAGTTTGGACAATTGGACATGTGTGTAGCATTCTCGATGAAATAAATCGTAAAATGAAATTAAATGAAAAAATAAAAACTTTAAGATGTTTGCAGTAGGTATTTCTTTCTAAAATCCTTAATTCAACAAAAATGAAAGAGAAACATTCATTTCAACTAGACCTAAGAAATCACATTATTATTCATAAACTGTCTCATTGTGGTGTTTTGGAAAAACTCAACACGCTTTTGGATTAATATTGTCAGAAATATGACAAATTTATGACTATAAGATTCAAATTTAATGTAGATTTTGTACGAATGTCTACATTTGCACTCATGGCATAATTGTGAAAAAGGAAAGATTCTGAATAAGATTTTAGAATGCAGAAATAACTCAAAAATCATTTTTGTCATTTTCATTCAAATACAGATACGTGGCAATATAAGAATTAATTAGATACATGAATTGACGATTAATTTTACCAAATGAATAATATATTAACCATGTAATACTGAGTGCTTTTGAAACTCACGAACATCACTACGACCAAAGTCTATTCTAGAAACTATTATTACGGTTGAGATGATTGTTACGAATTATGAGTATTGTAAAGTTTAATAAATAATAATTATAAAAAAGAAAACTTCATAACATTTTAGTGCAATATCTAATGATTCTCGACTGATGAGATATTTAGCAAAAAGGTGAAAGAATGTCCAATTTTTGGGGGCTTTGAATTCTGCTGTTCATTTAACTGACACGAAATTGACAGCGTTAGATCAATTATCAATTTGCAAACAAACTTCAACAATTGAAACATGATGTTGCTAACTATGCTCATCAAGTTCTTGATAAAATCTGAAAACAATCGTGCGTGTTTACGTAACTGAGCGAACAACCTGAATATTACCAAAATCAGAAATGTCACTGTTAATGGACGTCTTAAAGTCGCTCTTTTCTGATGGCGTTATTTTCTCAGATGCTTTTGGCATCTAAAAGTCAGGTTTATTTAGCAAACAAAAACACATTTAATCGCTCATCAAACACCTTTATTTCCATCCTATCACTAAAATCACTTTGTTGAATACCCCGCAATCGCTTTTGGGCAGATGTCAAACTGTGGCTGTTTCTACTTTCGCATTGGGAAAACTATATCAAATTGCTAACCTCTTCAATCGAGGTAGAGTTTCACGCGAGTAAATATACCACTGCGGTATGTTCTATCTTTAATCTTTGCTATACAAATGCGTCTAGCGTTTGTTGGAGTCAAATTATCTCGGAAACAGCGTATTTCCAGTAGTCTACTACCGTATGTATGTCCGGGACGTTGCTACTCGCTTCAAATCTGACTGATAGTGTCAGGTGCACACTTCCGGTTTGTAGTATTAGTGGCGCGAGGGCGCGCGGCGAATGGATCAGGCAATCGTCTGGTTCGCATCTATTTGAAATCGACTCCGAAATGTCGAGAATAGGAAGTCATTAATAGTTTCTGATTATTCCGTGATGTCGGGCAGCCCAGTCCTCGTTTACTGCTCATGTTAAGACGTCAGGCTTGGGACAAAATAACGTTAAATGAACGCGGCATGCGTGTCTGGTCGGTACAGTGTTGAGGTGAAACCTGACATGCGCAGAGGCTGTTTTGTACATGTCAGGTGAACATACAAAGATTGACAGCGAGGATGGTGAAACATACAACTCTGCAAACAATTGACAGATATACCTCGCTTGTAATACACTCTGCTACATCCGCAAAGCTGTTAGAGTTTAAAGGGTTGTAAAATGTTTAAGATGACGTTTGCTGCTCTTAAATCTTTAGGAAAATGAGACTCGTCTAGTGTTTGTCTTTGATAAGTAAAAACAAACGATATATATTGTAACAAGAACGTATAACAGACGGCGGAAGTTACATAGCTCATGTTTCGTTTGTCTGAAATAGACATGGAACGGCAATTAGCAGATAAATTGTTTTAAAATTGGTCATAATAAGAACTAACTACATTTCTAAGTCCTGTAAAGAATGATAATTATTTCCGTATGTCATCATTGAATAATATATCCTTATATACAAAATACATAAATATAAGCGTTCATATTACACACAGACATGTGTGAATTTCAGATGTAGATACTTTATCCTTCTGCATATGATAAACCGCAGACTCGAAATCAGAGAAAATTATATATTCATCTTAATCATATTTGTAAAGGACGATAAGAATTTTGTGAAATAAAAGAACTTGTCGGGATATTCTCGTTTATGCATATGTAGCAGTATCATCAAATTGACATGAGATGGGTCAACGCTTGGAACTGATTTCCAGTAATCAAATTATCAGTCCATTGTTAGGTATTTAGGCGACAGAATGAAACACTAGTGAAAAGTTTCTCACGCCCAGACACGCTTTTCAGTTTGGAAATACTAACACAAGTAGAAGTAAGAAGCATTATTTTCGTGCATGGCAGATCATAGTTTTGCCCTAACTACACCTTAAAATCTAGCCATAATGGTGAACTAGATTCTTAATTCTCTAATTCTCCGATTAGAATGCGTTCTCAATGTTGGCTCTATTTAATTTGACGATATACAAATTTGACATTTAATAGCTAAACAAAGATATTTATTTCCTCAGCATGTTTATTTAGCAATATTTGTGAAAAGTGAGTGGTAAAAAGTTTTACATCTCAGTAATACAGTACGTTATTCAAGGGACACAAATTCACTCTCTTTTGCATGCAATATGAATATCTTATATGAGAAATATCTTTTCTATTTTGAATTACCGGTAACCAAAACATTGTAAATCATAAAAAAATTACAATTTACGAATCTTCTTTTAATGAGCACATTTTCCTACTAATGTTATCATGAATTGCAATAGTTATCACATGTACGGAGAAAATGAGGACCGTCTTAATGGAAATGTCAGGTTCCTCTTGTCTGCAAAGTACGTTGACTGGTTTTCATACTCGGGGCAATTGCGCATGCAAACATGTCATCACCAATTGCTGAGAATAAACAAACATATGCATGCCTCGGTAAAATTCCTGTTTATATTTACCAGAAAACAACTTGTTTATATCGATGTTTATTATTAATCCTCATTGGAAAGAGATGATGACATTTTCTTCGGAAATATTTTCTTTATTTATAAATAAGAGATCCTTGGATAACGCACAGTCGTACAGTACTGTGGGAAAAGACGGTTATGTCGTTCGTTTAAAAACGATTCCTTCTTTTAGTTTCCGTTTGTTAAATCAGTTGGTTAGTTTTAAAGATCCATTGTTGTTTGAGATCTGGTGGCGCGGAAAATATCATTACCTCAACTTAATAGTATTTGTTCTAGAACGTTATGGGGTGACTATTACCCTACAAAAACATTTTCACAACAAAAGATGAAAAAGTGAAAACATTTCCTAAGATATTTTAGAACCAACGTCAAGCGAACTTCCTATTATTGTTCTTGCTGTTTTTGCACGGCGTAACCACGGAAACTTGATGGCGTTTTCAGATACTTACCGAGTGCTAAAATCACACGGATAACCTTAGATCAAAGCTAAATCAACACTCGTATGAAACGAGATGGTATTGTAAAGTCATTGTGAAGGGGAACGCGTGTATCGGCTGCAGGGTTATACGTGATAAATTTTAGTGGAAAACAGCTGATTTTGTGAGTTTGGGAATCCAAGACAAGGCGGTGACAGGTTTATTGCGCGTTTTGAATTCACATCGAGGCTAGAGCAGTTATACGCGCGACAATGACTTCCTGATGAGTTTGGTAAATAAACAATACTAGCGCGCCAGTAACACGCAAACAAATTAATCTACAGATGTTAATCGGGTTCGAACAAGTGTTTGAAACCGGGAAGATGCATATACGTGATTAATGGCGGAAGGATGTGTTATGAGAGGGTGAGAAGAAAGCCTTATGACATCAGAGTGATGAAAAGAAGTAACGGATGAGTCTCCGCGCTGTTGTTCGCCGGAAGTTCTTACCAAGGGACTACTTTTCTCCCAGGACCACCTCTTTGCGCTGTGAACGGAACGAGAGACAGATAGGTTTTGCAGGTTGCTAAATTGGCACTTCAAACCCATACTTCTAGATTGAAGCTTGTTTGAAGACATTTATATGCTCTTGATGATCTGTTGATGGTATATTTACATACGGGTCATAGGTCAAATAAATCTTTTCCTTGGGTGGCCCGGATTCGACGTCAACAGCGTGGAAAGGAGCCTTCAACTGTCTTTATTTCTCTGCGTCGCATTTCCCTCGCCCATACACTGAAGAAGTGTGGAGATTACAGATGATTGTTAGGCAACATTTAGATCATACACTTTAGTACACGTCCCATCACCAACAGGCCTCTGGAAAGGCGCATATTCGATGTATGGGGATTGACATGATAATAAAATAAAGGGAATATGATTGTCCTGTGTTTTTCAGAATCCTTATAGTGAAAAAGGTGTAAGCATAAATGGTTGCAAAGGCTTATCATGTTATGGAATCAGATACGTGAATGTCATGCACCTTTTGAAGTTAGGCCATTAACCTTACTTGATTATTAGAAGATATCAATTGAAATGCCGGTTTAAAAAAATTCAGGTGAGAACAAAGGATATTTTGTTTCGTGCAGTTTAATTTTGATAAGAAATATTTGTACCAAAGATTCGATTGTTTTAATTGTAAGAAACATTCATTTGACTTCAAATCAATTCATTTATCATTATCATTTTAACTTTCACCAAGGTTTAGCCTTCTGTATATCAACTTATACGCTATATCCAACAAAGAAAATGTTCTCAACGTTACAATGTTCAGACCGCCGAATTCAAGATCGGACACCTGAATACGGTCCATCTTAAAGGGCTGAAAATTTTGTCTCCGCCCTGTCTCACATTGTTTGATCAAATAGATTTTCAGGTGTACCATACGTGGAAATCGTTACTGATAAGAAAGAAGGGTGCGGGTGAGCAGTTTTTATTCTTACTTAAACTAAATAAAACATTTTGATGAAATCCGTGCCACCGAGATATATCATTTTTGATATCTCAAATATTTTTATACTCGAATAATGAAATAATCTGATTAACAGCCGAAACGCATCCGAGTTCGAAAGGAAACTTCGGTTCATAAGTAAAAGTGAATCGTATGTTGTAAAGCGGTATCAAAAGCTTAATCTTCAGAACAGTCATAAACTGTGATCTTACTCTGTCAGTCAGACCCTAAAATAACCCCCAACAGTCTAAGCAAGTCATAAGAAGAAACTTTGATTATGCAAAATGAGGAAATCTCAGTCTCCTTTTCATTCTATTTATCATTTTCAAAATTTTCATTTCAGAGTTTAATTGTTAGACTACCGTGTTCTAACAAAGAAGCAAGACTAACTTGCAACTAACTATAGATTTTGGACAGCGAGATTTCGGCAATGCAATACAATAAAACAGGGCTGATATTGCAACCTTGCCACACACCATCTGTTTTCACGTAATCGCGGCACGTGCAGTCTTGTCCCACGTAATTCTAGTTTAATTAATTGTCAAGTCCCGAATACAACAATCAGACCTAGATGGATGAGCGCGGCGGGACGGCATGCAGGCCTGCAGAGATTCTTTGTTCAAACACTTATTTTGCCCTTGATACCCTTTCGATATTTGAAATATGAAATGTTAGAACGCAATGCCTGATGAAATGTACATCGAAAGGGGGCGCGCTAACCTTAGTTCCGCCTTTTGCTTGTCGCCGTGTCACCGAGGCGTGGTGCCGTTGTCAAGGATACCCATCTCGGTGCTAAAACACTCCCACGAACTTCGAATGTCAAATAATGCAAGAAAACATTTACAAGGTTTTTGTACGAGGCTTTCCATAGATATTGTGCTGGTTTATCGCCAGAGAGAAGTACGTTACAGCTTCTCATTGTGCGGTGTCAATTCGCGGCTGTCGGTTTCAAACTAACGAGGCTTTGATGACATGTCATCCCACGTGGACAATAGCACTGAAGTGGCACTCAGGCTCGCTTCGTCCCACCTACCACTGAGTTCGAATACAGATAAAAAAGGACTTAGACGGTGGTTCAATCAAACTGCAATTTGTCTTTGAAATTGAAACTAAATCCTTTGCTTGAAAAGCGTTTAAGGGTGTTGACAAGATGTAGAACAGGGCAGGCATCGTATGCAGGTGGGTGTTTGACAATCAACTGTGTCCCTTGAGGAGGAGACTTGGTTCGAACCCCTCACAAATCACCATACGCTTTACCACGCTCTACGTTTTCTTATAAATCAATCGGCCGAGAAATAACTCAACTGAAAGAAGCTGTCGTGTCACCTGTCAAAGTGATGTGAAATACACAAAATAAAAATTGCAATCTGTAAATCAAATACACTATGTTTGCGTGAAAAAAGCATCTTGAATGTTAAGATATCGCAGTACAGAACTATCGTAGATAATAAACTCCAGCTTCCCCACGTCTTTCAATATTCCTGTTCCGAGAGATACTGTATACTCCGAACATGGTTTTAGCGTCATCAAACTGAAAGTTTTATAGCATACAGGTGGTAAGCGACGCCTACTGACTAAACATGAGGTGATCAGAGATTTGATAAACTGCGAATCGACACCAAGAAGCAGTTGCTGACGTGCCCCATCTCCCAATGACGGTCGGTGCCGATGACCCGAGCTCGGGTTTTATAGCAAGATTGTTGAATTAAGATGTTTATAGGTGTGATTTGGAGTTTATAGTGTCCTGCAACTCGTAAACGGTCACTTTTAATGATGGCGGACTTAAACTCCCCGCAGTGTTAAATGATACAGCTTGTAATTTCAATATTTGGTGTCGGTTTTGGCGACTATAAACCACAGCAAATCCGACCTACTGTAGGATTGCTTATATCGACGCTAAGAATGAACGGTCTTGCACGGCGTATTTCATTGGGGATTTGCAAATGCCCTTAAGCTGGCTAAACAGATAAGATAATGTTTGTGGATGGGCTTGAATGATGCCATTGTTTATCTGAACGGAGTAGTCGGGGATGAAAAACTGTTCTGACTAATACGAAAGAATTGAAGATTCCTCTTCTTGAAGTAAATGATTTCAAATAATGTTTATTTTCGATACAATTTCATTTGTTTAATTTCCAAAATGTTTTAAGCTTACTATATGTTAGTTGAGTTTGTAGTCGAGAACCTTTTATCAAATAAAGCCAAGTATTTTAGGTTTGGCGAATTTTAAAAGCATAATATCCGAAATTTAAGAAATTTCAGAGCCTCGTGATTTGTTTCCTTTTATTATATAAAGAATTGTGTATTTTCGTTGATTGTTTTTCATTGTGTAAAGCATTTATATCTAGCCATAAGCTATCTGTATATTTTACCATGATGATGTGGCAGTTTGAATCGGACAGCAACCAGCACAGTTATATAAGACAGATTTCATAATTGACCAATTAAGGTAGTAAAACGATTGTAGTGGTGGGTTTTAAGTTGCTATTTGAAATATATCTTACAACCATCCATTGTGTCTGCTATCTTTATACACAAAACATTCAATGTAGATGAGCTTTTATCTACAAAACAATATAAAAGTGAAGGTAATTAAATCATAAATCGCCTATTTTTCGTTGCAACTGTCTTTTTTCACACAGATTAAATAGCCATTCAGCGAAAAGTCTAAAACAAATCGTTGGTGGCTGAGTGGTTTGGCTATTCTGAGCAGTCAGTGAGCGATAAATGTCAAATAAAGGTCCTGGTACGAACCCTGCAATAAAACTCTGAAAGCAATACGTTTTACTTTCGCATAAGATATTTTAGATATGACAAATAATACATTGATATATACGAGTGCATAGGGGAACGTATCCAAATATCTATGAATGTAATATATATAAAAAAGTGTTGATTTTTACTTTTAACAACGATATATATGAGTGCATAAGGGTGAGATTCTATTATCCAAATTCATTTCGATAAGAAATTAACATCTCTGAACACTGCACCACCCAATGTGGTCATAACATTGTGACATTATCATGTTAATGACGTCATAGCATTGTGCTATCAGAATTTGGTGATGACAAACAATTGTGATGTTATGTATTTGTCGAAGGCATGACATTTCTAAAAAATCTAATTCTAAAACGATACCGCCAAACGATATCGTTTTACACTTTAAGGAGAATAATGGTAACTCATCCAATTGAAATCAAATCTTTCATTTTCAAAAACACTCCTATTAAATAATCAAAGATATACAGCACCCATGACAAATTTTGAAAAAAGCTATATTCTTACAAATACAAATAATTAACCTCAGTAAATAGCTTGTGATCGTTTATTTCCAAATTCTTCAACACTCTTTCAACTATCATCTTTGGACTCCAGTCACCAGAAGTCGAAAACTAATACCCCCAATTAAACCCTCAATTGCCTCGCATCTAAAGTTTCGACACAAAGTATGGAAATTTCGGCTTTCCTTGAAATAAACCTCTCAGCGGCTGTTTGCTTAAAACCACGACACGGTATTATCAAGGTAAGTCTCCTGGCGTCCAAACAAATCCATGTTTCAACGAGAACTGTTTCCAATAAATGTGTGGTGCTTTATTACCACGTATTAGCATTCGAACCGAATTTGAGATCACAATCCGCCATGTCATCATCGCCTAAAGCTTCCAACATCACCGGGGTCAGTAAGAACGGAAGGACGCGGCAGGGAGTTTTAATATATGCCAAAATGGGTGGCGAGATTTGCACCGAAGTTTCGAATTCATGAATAATTTATATTACAAATACAGATGTATCGCAACATGCTAAATCATCATTGTTAACATTATTGAATATATATCTTTATTGACGATGATAGGAAGATATCAGATCTGAAATACTGAACAATATGTTGATAACATTATCAAATCCGGTCTATGTGATATGTATCAAATTAATGGGTTCAATAAAATAAATATGCAGGTTATTTATTTAACGTGCTAGAGGCAGTTATAAAGTCTTGACTTTTAGGAACAAGTCTGTGTTAAATGAATATTTATAAATGATTAGTTATCAATGTAAAGCTAAACAAACATTGATGTAAAAACATCTATTTGCAAGATATGAAACGTTCTCGTGACGATAAACCTTTAAAATCGGAAAGAATATTTATTCATGTCATTTAGTCAATGCCGAAGAAAACGAACTAAAGTACAAGAGCCATACACAATGAATCACCCAGTATCCAGTTGATTTTCAGGGCGGATCTTTTTCGAACTAAAAATCTCAAAATGCTAAAGTAAATTCTATCAAATTTATATTTCGTCAGTTAAATTGTAACACAAAAGAAAATCCTAAGACCCAAGAAATATATATTTTATTGCCAATAGACAATAGAGTATTTGAAACCATATTAATTTATGTGTATGTACTTAATTTACTCTTTTGTTAGTGTGTTTAATCTTATCCTTCCGTGTAGTATGTAATGGTCAGGAGAGGTATGAACCCATCAACGATGTCTATAACATACATTGTGCAATAAACTTGACATTACACCGTCCAACCCCCGTAGAGATTCTTGTTTGGGGGTTTCAGTTGGGGGGATTATCTTTTGTCTGACCCTCTTGGTACCCGGCGTGATCTCAAGCGCCATTAATCCCTGGATATCTCTTACGCCGGGACAAAAGCCACCATTACGATCCCACAATGCACCGCAGCGGGATAACTCTGACAATTACAACGGAAGGGGTACCACTAAAGAAAACCTGCTTGTTTAGTTGCTTGCTTTTAATGGAAGGGTAAAGATGGGATTTGCCTGTGTAATGACTTATGTAAAAGCAAACAACCCAATTCTTTACTGGTTAACTGTGAGTGACAAGCAAACGGGTGTAAGAGTGTCACAATTTGTTAAGAAGTTGAAACCTTGAAAAGGATTTGCTTTGATTTGGCTGCGCTAATCTTTTTACAAAATGAAGATGGGTTTAACTGTTATTGTTGTTGAAATCGATACTGATCTATTTGTCTGAAATTGACAATTTGAGTAATCGGTTTGTATTTGACATTGTCTTGTCTATTTCGTTTTCCATTTCATTGCGCTGGAACAGCCCATACAAGGTGACAGCAAATCCATGTTAAATGATTGTATTGTTTGATTTCTGCTTCCTTGAACTTTGAGAAAGAAATGAAATTACCCGTAACTTGACTTCGTCAGGCCAGTCATTTAGTGTGAACTCTTCTTGTATTATTATGATACCATTATAGAGTTAATTAGATTAAAAAGGAAAATATTTGTATAATGTCACAAGCTATTTGAAATTAGAATTTGCAGTTGAATACTGTCGACAGTACATGTAGACCATCGTTTCATGCTCGTAATGAGAAATTTTGAATGTTACTAGAAATCGGATTTATTAAGTAAGTCGATGATGGTCACATCTTCTTATACATGTATATGGTTTTCATATGATTATTTTCGCGGCGTTAAAATGTTAGCTTGAAACAGATTACTTTTATATAATCAGGGTATTTTATGAGTTTATGATATTGATGAATTCAGTGGTAAATAAAGCTTTTATTTTGAATTTAATGACGACTCCTTATAAATACTTGACAAAATAAGTTAGGGATAGTGAAATTTTATGATTTATAATCTTTCAGTGTGTCAATGACTGAATATATATTTTTTTCAAATGTGCACACATTTCTCATCATTGTTGTCCTTATATTACCATGATCATCATATTAGAACTATACATGCATTTATCAAATCAGTGCTGTTAAATTTCTGAAAGTAACTGAACTAAAACAATTCCACGCTACAGTATCACAACCAGTGCATTTCATTGTTTCTGGAGTTAAGCAACATTGGATGTGACTCATTGCTGGATTGATGGCCCGTTTCATGACTTGAGAATCTGAGATTTTGGAAACTTCTTTTTACATATACTACAGTTTGTAACAGTTTAACACAAGCTTTGAGACGGATATCTCCCCTTGGGTTATAGATATAAAATTATTTAATATAATAATTCAATTTGTCATACCAGTACTGGTGAGCTTCTGGTAATGGTTCGATTGGAGTGTAAATTTGGAGTGAACCATGACAATATTTGCTCATTGAACAAGTTAGTGTAGTATTGACAATGCTCTACACAATGCGATACCTTTTATTATTTGTAATGGTTAAAAAACAAGACATTGAAATACTACTCAGGTGTAAAAAATGAATTGTAGAACAAAAGGGAATTTTCTGACGAAATACGACAATTTACATTAGGTTATTCATATTGATGTTTATCGAATAATTTGAGGAAATTGAGCATTAACTGAAGATATGAATGAAAGAAGTTGACATATGAATTATCGACAAATATGAATATTCAACATCGATCTAAGTTATCATATGGGGGGTGGGGGGTTCAGTACATTTTTATGCACAACTTGACAAGTAAGGGGAGGTAATCGAAGATCCTACGAAGGAAGCAATATCAACGATTATTCGTCAAACATCGCTGCCTCCTTTCGATGAATCGAGTCAGTCATCTGTTCGAGTCGAATTGCTTCACGATACAATCTGTTCTGCTACGCGATGACAGCTTATCAAACATCAATCATGGACATTGTCAATTTCACTGTCTGTCACTCAAAATCAGAATGAAATCGAAATCACTGCTAAGGGAATTTCACCGGCAACTGTCTGGGTCGATTAAGCGACACTCTGTTGATTGACGATGTTTTGATTTAGATGTTGACATATATTCATATCTTATTGAGTAACAAGATGAATTTTCTTTATGAAATCGGCAATAATAACTTCAGAGGTTTATTAAAAAAAACTCTTCTACAGTTTGTTTATGTTTTAGTTGTTTATTAATATTTAGAGGTTATTCACTTACATCTTTATCGTGTCAGGAAAGCGATTGTGCTTCAAAAACTGCATTTACTTCAAGAAATAATTAGGAAAAACAATTAATTATTCATGGTCTTTCAATTTGCTGCAAAACTAATGTAAATTCGGCGGTGACACTTTTTATCGTTCAGAGCCTCGACAGGATATCTTGAGGTGACACAGAGATGAATTAATCATACAAACGAAGTGTAGTCGACTCTAGGAGAGCACTTGACCATTTATCACCACCAATATCACTTGCCTTTTAAGATTTCCGAATTACCATTTCAATCAAAATGAAACTCGAACTATTTTCAATCTGATTAACCCCCAGAGGTAAACGCGTCGCTTAATCAAGCCAATGAACTCGTTCGCGCAATGTACAAGCTAGGAGAAAGAAAATGTGAGTGTATTAGTGTTTTATTGCGATTTTTATCTCTCGTTTACAATGTTTATAAAGTAAATCTCGTTTTCAATCAAAGCAGAGGGAGGGTTTTGTCTTAACGCTCACACAAAGAAAACCCTCGACCCCTAATCCCCACAATCCGCTTTTATAACAGACGGTCTCGCCAATCACGTTTTTTATCCGGAACGAACTTCATAATATTTACATATCTAATACTCCTTCATTACGCCCAAATTAGTTATGCCTATTGGTTTGGTTAATCTTTTGATCAAAATAATCCGAAATATGAATGAATGAGGCTCGGCTGTAATCCCATGGGTATGATCTGGATAACAGCCTAATAATGTTAATTTTACGTCTTATTAGCCAAGGCGGGCAGGGGGAAAGAACTCAAGCTTTCAAGACAAGCCTGAGACGTGAAATTATTCGATTCTCAAGAGAAATAAGCTAAAGATTCATACGTCAAAAAACGAAGTAGGGTCAATAGTGTATTGCGGTGGTGGTATCCGGTAAAGCAGTCTTGGTTAGACTTGCCTGTCAATAGTTGTATCGGTAGGGCGAATTTGAATCAACACTTCTGGCAAACTGTTTCCTGCGAATACGCACGGTGTGATGTATTAGCCTTGTCGAACGAGCGGTTTACAAAAGTATGGACTTGGCGATCGAGGCGCATGATTGATGAGTATGGTAAATTGCAAAAGCTGGAGACTCTACCAAATGAGAGGGAACGGTTGGGAGCAACAGGGGACTAATACAGTTGCTCCATTATACTTCCATCTTTTGTTCTGTATCAAGCTCCTTTCTCCGAGCGAGTGATTTCTTATTGTGCTGTATGTCAATTCAAAGAACCATATTTCACTATCAATATCGGGCCAGACCATAACGTACATAGCAAAACAATGTCTGAGCACGTATTAAACACACTTTCGAGAATATTTGGTCGAAGCGAAGGGGCAAATCTTTATTACCTTTGTCAAACTGATTTTCACTCGGAAGTCGGCAAGGTGATCGCTTCCCTCCAATCTTATTTCTTCAGGTGAATGTTTTTATGACCTCGTTTATGAAAAGTATTTCATGGATGATAAAAGGCTTCTCAGGGGTGTTTATACGCTTTTGGTAATAAATGTTGTTCATTTCACTTAATGATGTCATTTACAATGTCTTTCAACGCTGAAGGAGTGTATGGATTTGCTATTGACATTCATGATGTGTTGTAATAAGCATGCTGATTTCTAAACTTATTAACACAGAGGCCACGTGGGGACGATTTACCTTCACTCAGGTGACAATAGGTGATTAGGTAAACCTGATGTCGGCCTCATTGCGCATGCGTATGAAGTTAAGACACTTCAAAGGAATCGAAATCGACAATCATTGCCCATTTAGCCGTTGCGTTCATACGTACTCCAAGTAATGTGCTCATATCAAATGAAGTTTTATCTATTTTCTTTCTCCTACCCTGTTAAGGAATGAAGAATAATTACCTACTAAAGTTTTTAAATGGTTTTATTAAACATATTCGAAGTTCAGTAAGATGACAATCTTGCAGTCTTATTCAATATAAGGTTGTCTTTTGTCACAAAAACAATTTCATTTATAAAAATGTGATATGTAGGTTCACAGAGACCCAACTATTTTGTAACCATAAATAACATACGATTTTTATGTGAAATAAACAGAATATACTTTCCAATAAGAAGTGCCAAATTTTTTAGAATGTTTAAAGCATTATTGTAAATCTTACGTTTTTGGAATAAAGACCCGACTTAACAGTAGAAAAAAAGTAAAAATAATTTCGTTTAAGACGAAATACAATTTCTTGAAAATGATTAGGAGAACAGGCGAAGCTACTGCGGAATGTATGTAACATGATCACAGAATACTACTTCAAACAAATTTAAAAGAAATAAACATCGAACGCTTCACATAAGAGTTCATAAACCTTGTGAGGCAGAACCCACGTGGGAAAATTGTGAATTTGAGATCCCTTGGTACAAATTTACTGATTTCCCAGGAATTATGGTCTAATTATTCCCCCTTTTTTACCCATCTGAGAACCATTGGCCTAACCCTCGCCTTTGCGATAGATGAAGCGTTGCAGCCTGGTGCTTTGTGTACCTGCAGCGCTGTCAGAATTTGCGCTTAAGTTTAGATCATTTTTATTTTCCAGCTGATTTTGTCATTTCCCTTCTACCACAGGGGGAGACAGGCCCAAGTATCGTTGAACACGATTTGCACGTGCTCTTAGCATGTTGAACTGGGTTTCCTCAGTAGCTAAACTGGTTTTCGCTCGCCACTTTTCAAAGACAGAGAGAGTAAAGCAAAACTTTTAACCTGATAAGAACAGCGGGAATTCCCCCACCCACATCGAATCTTTGAGAATCAGGAATCGTTCAGAGAAAAACATGGCGCTGTGACTTTATCACGGAAGCGTGTAGTTTGAATTACGACAAGTGCCTGCATATTGAGAAGACGTTTGCGATGTGTATTGTTCACTTTAGCTGTGCACATGTTTAGATCCCGCCAGATACCTGCCGACTTTTTATGTGGAAAAGTCGGATGGAAATATGGAGATTGCAAAAAACGAAAGAAGTGTTTCGACCTTTATGATTTTAGCATAATTTCCTGCGTACCTCCTGCCTTGCTGCGCATGTTTTTCGTGCTTCGTGATTGACAGGTGTAGTGTAATGTACAAGTGAAATCAACAACCAGCATGATCTGCAGAGCGGGCCGATGTTTAGACGGTTCTCCTGATAAAATGTTTAAAACATCGTGTAACGCTGTATGCGTTACATAATTCATCGCAAACACAAAGAAAACATATGTCAGCGGGTGCAAAAGAAATGTATATGCATTTTGTTCAAATTCAAGCTGAAATATTCAAAATTGGAACACCATGAATTATACTCTTTTGTTAAAAACTAGTTTCGTCAAGCACCTTGAACACACAATCAGTATGAGAGAGTAAACTGTTTTTATGCATTGCTATTAAATCGCATTGTGGTATGTGTGATTTCTCCAAAACTTGGAATCCAAAGGCAATCTCCCCTTCAGTATTGTCATACAATACGATGACACTGCATGTCTTCACGTCCAAACAATGTAACTGACTTGAGCCAGAAAAAATCTGCCAAGTAATAGACTTAGAAAAAACGGTTTGATTCTGTGCCAAAGCTCCTAAAACATATCAAATAATTCAATGCTAAAGAAGTTTGTATCAAGTTTTAATATTTCCATCAAACCATGACATTTATGTACAACTATTTAAGATTTTAATCTTTTATTATTATTATTCATCAGGTTGAAGACCTATCATACAGACCTGTATTCCATCAAGGCACAACAAACAAATATGTTTTTTATTGCATTGACATATTATAAGTCTATCAAATCTTAGGCCATGAAATTCTTTATTACATTGAAAGACTTGATATGTATAATATGCAATGGCAGTATGACGTTGGTACTGTAGACAACAGATTTTACAAATTGGAAGAAAGGGTAAGTGAAATATTTAACATTGAGCCAATCTTTTTAGTTTCATGGTAGTTCAACGTATTCTATATATTAACTTTTGAGCTTTAAGAATATCAAATCTTTGAATGAAATTTCAAAAAAAAAACGTTCGAAGTTTCTAATTTGAAAGGACATAAATATTCTCAAATATTTCATTTCAGGAGCTGGACAACATTTTCGTTCTGAAGATGTTCATTTGGTTTTGGACCGCCAATCTAGAACATATTTTCTTTGAAATATAACGTATTTTTGTGATACTATTTTTCGCTTATGATTTTTTATATGGCCAAAGAAAGTTATGAAATTACTTGAGGATGTTCTACATTGTATAAATCTTACCTAGACAACATTGCTAAGATGCGCTTTGTTCGGTATCACCTTAGTAACGCTTAGTAAAGAGAAAAAAACAAAACGTTATAAATGTCATAATAATGTTTAAAATATTTTCATATTTGGTTAATCTAGGGTTACTGTAACCTACGTATATACGACTAACAGCTTGAGTGGATAACTGCTGGATCAAATGAGTCTATACTTTCTTATAAAGCCCGTTTGATTTATTTCTTAGTTTCCGAATGTATCAATTGATCCGCTATTATGTACTTATGTATTTGATTGTACATATCACACGCGTCAGTATCGACATGCCATCTCTATAAATCTAGCTTGTTAATTGCTTGTCGATAGCAGAGAATGATTGACGTTCACGTAGGCATTGCCAGTTTCACTAAAAAAATTGAAAGATCGGAAGAAGAATGTGCAATCTGTTGGTCTTGATCGAAAACCGAACTAAAGGTTGAGACATTCATTAAGATGAGTGTAAGCGAGGAGAAATACATTAACACTATGTAGGAAATTGTCAAAATTACCATATTTATTGTAAAGGCTGAATTGTAGCATTGGCGACAGCCCGAGTTAGTGTAAAAGTCGTTTTGTGACATCTGTGAATTTGTTAAACATTACGGCTGTTTGTAAATACTGTGCTTTCGCTAATGAGACTAAAGTAGATCGATGCCATACGCTTGACTGGAACGACAAGTCCATTGAAACGGTTGAAATACAATTATATATCGATATTAGAAGAAAATACCATCGTAAATATCTTTAGAAGTAGACCTTTCTTCCAATAATGAAAAGTTTCAATTCGTTCGAAACATGTGTTCGCTAGTTATCGAAATAAAATTATATGTTTCATCGAATCATTTGTTGCCATCGCACTAGTAATCGGAAGACTAAATTAGATGAGTAAATTCAAAAAAATATTTTGGGAAAATTGAATATAGACGAGTCGTCAATAAATTCAATAGATAGAAATAAAAATGATAACAGACAAAAGGATATTTCTATGTATATTTTGGGTACTAAATGTATTTATCTTTCACATGTACTTAAACAACATAATTGTAAATGTCTTTAAAGTTTCATTATCACATGTTGAAATATTTTTTTGTTCAAATTTATTGTATTGTGTTGATTGTAATTTTTTACTTTACATTATGAAAACCGTACGACATCGATTTCAAACTTTGTTTTATAAGTAAATGCCTGTACTTACGTAATATCGATAAACTTTAGAATACCAAATTTAAAATCATTTCAAAATATGATTCAGATACGAACAACTAATGTTGGTCATCAACTTCCATATCGGAACAAATGACTAGCTTGGCAGACTGTGTAAACTTGACATTAAAGTTTTCATGAATTTTGTTCGTTTTGCCTAAAACGAGAGCTGTTGTCAATTTCGCACGTGCTAAGTTGTTAATTTCGACTGCACGTGTTACACGCACCACATGAAGAGGTAGGGCGGCAACAAGCGGTACATATGTATACGCTATATATTACTTAAGATTACTTGTGTTTCTCTGAAAGACATTGTTAGAGAAACACGGTAGAGGTTTCAGGGGACATGATTAGCCGAGTGTTGAGGGGGAAAGAATCTCGTGTTAGATTCTTCATCTCCCCTTCCCTAGTTACGATCTGTGAACTTCATTTACACCGCAATATAGTACATATATGTTTACAAAAATAATATACGTCTATTTTTTCCTTTAAAGATGGCTATCTTGGACTCGTCCAAAGACAATGATCCTAACCTCTCGGGAGGTCCAACTTCGCCAATACCAAGGCGAAATAAATGCCGGTTCAATTTCAATGGTGAATTTTCTCGCCTCCTCGAAAGGAGAGTGCATCTGCAGAAGAGCTCTAACAAGGGAGGTAAACGAGTTTAACAGATGCAGTGTGTTTTCCTTGCTTCTTATGTAGCCTATCTTATCCAAACACGATGCATATCAAGTTTCCAATCAAATGAAGGGGGAGAGGGGAGGGAAAGGTTTTGCACGTTTTACGGGTTGTTAGTTGCAAAGTTGACATACGCATTGGGGTAGAGCTAGAAAAATATACATCGCGATATGAACATGTCATTAAAGTTAGTTATCACACCTTCTTCGATTTAAAAAGCGATTAAGGACGCATATTGGGTCTAGGATAAATAAGATCTCGACGATTTATTTGTCATGCTTATATCTAGAGCTCTCACCCTTAAAATTCTCTCCATACGTAAATATTTGTCTATATGAAATTGACATGTGAAATTGACATGTCAAATGTACTCGTCGCCCTGCGGGATGTTTGTCTATAGAATAGAACAGTGAAATAAACACCAGTCATTTTCCTCGTAATGCACTTCAGATTTGGTATGAAGTCTTGATTAGCTCATTAGAGCAGAAATTACTTCTTTATATCAAAATACTTGTTTTGAAGGTTTGTCATGTGGAATGCGCATCCTGTTTTTGAAGTTATATACATTCTTTGACGTCTGATGTTATCTGAAAAAAATATTAATGATCAGAATATGGCTTGATTTAGTGTTGAAAATGTAAACATAGTTTATGTGTACGAAATCGTTATTTCTTAAAAATTCCAATGCAGCCTCTGGGTTAGTTTTGATAATAAAATCTACAAAAAGATCAATCATCAAAGGAAACTAGAGATCACCTTGATTTGAAAATTCAGATTCATATGAAAAATATTAATCTTTACAAATCTATTTCATAGAATGAAATGCATACCGTATTGGATGAACAGCGGTTGAACATTTCAAAATGCTATAAAACCTTCTTTTCTTATGCATTTTCATGTTTTCTATGTACGACCAGCCAAGCGTGTTTAATCTCACCCGTTTTGCCACCCGGAGCGGTTGAATGATGGCTTCACACTCAAGTACCCCGAGGAAATTGACAACAGTTACTGTAACATATCGCCTAACAAAAGCCTTAACACCTCTGAAACCGACACGCTATTTACATCATTGTCGTCAATGCTTGGCTATATGTACTGTGAAAATAACATGTAATTCAAATCTTTGTGTAGCTTTCGACTAATATGTTTTGAGTGTAAATCGGCTGTTTTGGAGTCAATCTACCCACCACCCGCTGATTCGCAGACCACAAGGCTCCTACTGTTTATAAAGAGTCATAAAGGCGGGATTTATTCGCTTAAATTTAGGGGATGAATTGACAAGATACCACCCATTCTGTTGCTCATTTCAAAAGCAAATGAAATTAACATTTCTATCTAGGATTGAAACATGAAACGATTTCGTATTGTTGGATTTAATTTCAATTTGAGTCGTGTTGAGTATGTTGCTTGAACTTTGTTTTCTAAATGTTATCGTTGAATTCTGTCACAGACAAAATAGTTTTTTTTTACCTAAGAAGTGCAGGAGGATACTTACATCGAGGACAACACACCTACTCTGACTGTCACACTGTATAAATCTAGACAAATAGCATAGGGAAATTAGCACGCGTACATGTGATATCGAGGTTATTTATGAATGATATATAGAGACGTACAAGAAACGAGTCGTCTTTGTTATGATATTTGATCAACCAAATGAAACAAAAACTCACTCTGTGTCTCACTCTGTATGTGTCTCTTTCTCTCTCGTTCTCTGTCTCTCTCAGTGTCTGTCTCGTTGTCGCTGTCTCTCTGTCTCTCTCGCTGTCGCTGTCTCGCTGTCGCTGTCTCGCTGTCTCGCTGTCGCTGTCTCGCTGTCGCTGTCTCGCTGTCGCTTTCTCTCTCTCTCTCTCTCTCTCTCTCTCTCTCTCTCTCTCTCTCTCTCTCTCTCTCTCTCTCTCTCTCTCTTGTGTTTAAGGTAGGTATGTAATTCGTTGTTTCTCTTTATGCCCCTTTGTTTTGTGTATCTTGATTTTATCTCTCCGTCTCTGTTTAATTGCCCCTGTCTATTTGCCTTCATGTCTCTCTCTGTCTCTGTGTTTCTGTCTATCTGTCTGTTTCTTTCTACACGTGCATCTGCATCTGTATATTTCTGTCTACCTCTGTTTGTCTCTGTATCTCTCTCTAGTTGAAGTATTTCGTTCATGAATTTAAAACAATGAAAAGGATCAGAGGAGTGGCCTTATCCTAGAACTAAACTTGTAAAAATCAGATTCACGTTTATAAGGAATATGACAAGATGTACTTTTCGACCCACGGGCTTGATGGAAATATGTAGCCCACGAATTTGACATGCACTCAAATCAATCAAACTGCGTTACTGCAGGTAACATACCACAGGTAAAATTTACAAACGCCATGTATGAATAGCATCATAGAAAGACGCAATGTTTCTTGTCTGGGGGACAAGGATACCCGGAGAGAGATGAATAATGCCTTTACACCCCTTGACCTCCCGAGTTGCTTAGAACAAGGACGTGACGAGTTTATGCACAGGTAGAAATTCAGATTAGGGTAGGTAATAAAATCGCTGTTTGAGACGGAGGTGAACTAAGATAGTCACTGGCGACGCCGCATTCGCTGTTCCCTCAATCTTTGATATATCATAAATATAGGATAAATTTTACATCTTACTTGCGTTTTATTGCTTCTTTGGCTACAATACATTTGGTCATTTGCATTTGACGACCAGCTCAGCCTCTTTGATTCGAGACAGTGATGCTGTGTCAGCGAGGCCCAGTGAAGGGGTGATTAGACAAAGGTGTTTTGAAGAGACGACTATCGAAAGGATTCTCCTGGTAACTGTAACATTTTGCGTGATTAAAACACAATAGATACGACTCACATCAACTCAAAGATGACACTAGCATGATGTTCAAACGTGGAATGTCCTTTCTACTCAAATTACTACATGCGTGTATATACTGTCCCTTTAATAATACAGTTGCCTAGATTACTCCCCATACATACTGTGATACATGTTTTTGTTGAAGAAAACAATGATCGATAGATCTGAAAAACGCATTAATTTTGTAGAAATTTAAGGAAAAGATAAATACATGGGACTGGATCGTATTTCTATTTCTATAATAAAATATCTGTAGGAAATTAGAAAAATGGTGTTATGGTGTGATATGATCATATGGTGAAACTGGTAACTGCAAAACTGCATTTGTAGCCAACACAAGGAGTAAATGGGTTTTAGTTTTATAAAATCCCAACATCGTCGTCTGTTTAGACCCAGAAACGAAATACATGATGGTTTTTTTTTTATATAGTCTTATGTTCCTTTAGCAATGAAAAAAACACCAAACGAAGTTAATTATGTAGTATTTAACATATCCTCTTATTGAACGATTGAACATTAGGGTCGTCATTTAGTTTGTTAAGTGAGTAGAGATCGTTATTGCAAAATGTGGAATTTTTAAAAGCTTTATACTCCTTTAAATAATGAAACGCTATGTTTGTACCACTCATATGTCGAAGTTAGGTCGGATGTTTTCATCATCACGAACTTCCTTTTACAAATTTCCCTCAGTTTTTGCTTTCAATTGGAAAATTGTATATGTTATAGTTTTTCACTAAAGGTTGGAAGGGTTAAGATGTTTAATATTTTTTATCTACAAATGTATATCATTTTGTAAAATTTACCAAAAAAGTTAATATACTATACATGAAATAAAAAATGAACAAAAAATGGTGATTAATCAAAATTATTAAATTATGAATGATTTTATATGTCGTTTGTGTACATTTGATGACATACCAAAAATAAAATCCAAACTTATTGTGTCCAGTATTTGATCATTTATTAGTCGCTTGTGCTCTATATTCAAGGGACGTAACTCACGGAAAAATGGACAAAGAGAAAACCAAGAGATAATTATGCACTTAAAAGAGTAAGTCAGGGAGTATTTCCTGTGCGGTGGGTGGTGAAGTTTTGGGAGGGACAGACGCTGGTCCCCCACGGAGTTGTCGGGAAAGCCTCAGGAAGCAAGGGGAAGCCAGGGAGGTCGGGGCGGTGGGGCGAATGGACCGTGCTACTTAATGACGCGGTTAGTCGGTATTCGAATATAATGATGTCATAAAAGCGATCTTTACCGATGGCGTCTTAATTCTCCTTATTTGACGATCTCGACAGAGATATTCGCAGATTAATAAGCAGTATTATTCGTATCAACCTGACAGTCACAACCATTAACGCTATAATTGACGGAAAGGCTTGTCTTTTAAAGCTTCAAAGGATATGTTTGACAATCAAAGTATCATAGTGCGTAGTTTAAAGCTTGTGGATTATCCAATTAGTTTACAACGACAGGAAATGATGTGTTTAAGATTTACTGATAATAAAGCACTTTTTTATCTTTAACAAATGTCCCCAATAGGGAGATATATGAATTACATACCCCAAGGGCGCTTGTTTGCGATTCACGGATGGCGAATTAAATTAGTGTAAATAAAGTACGTTTACTTTTTCTTCCTATATATACACGTATCTGTCATCGGTCTTGCTGCGAGCCTATATAAGTGAACTGTAATCTCTTATCTGAGACGGCGGGCTATGTTAGAGAAACATTTATTACACAATGTGGTTTTGTAAACCTCAATCAGCTGTTAGTAAAAAACATTATTTCTCGGATTAGATATATCAGGTATGTAAAACCAACAGAATGCTCAAAATGTGGCGTCTGTTTGATTTTTTCCATCATGTATCACTTTTCCAGACATGTTTTTGCAAAATTCCTGATAAAACTAATGACTGTTGCATTTTGTTTACTGACTTGTTTCTTATGTTTATCATCCAATTTAGATAAAGCAGATTCCTTCGGCAAAAGATATTGGACCCACAGCAGTTTGACAGACAACGAAATGTACATAATACTACCGTCGTCAATGTCAAATTTGACAAAAGCTCGTGGAAGGTATGCAAAAGCAAAATGTGCAAGAATTTACAGTGGAAAGCTCGTGCGGCAAAAACTGAAATCTTCAACCCGATTTGCACGTGTAGATTGTGGGTTTGTTATGCAACAAGAAATAAGCATGTTTCGGCCCCTATCGTTGAAATGGACAAACCTGAGCGCGGCCCATCAAAGATTGTTGATAGTTTATCTACGATGATTGACATCAAAAGAAATAAACATTCGAGCATGAACTCCGTGCGGTCCGTGGTTTATTTCACATTCGACTTTCATCAATTGTCATGTCAGTTTCATCGGTACCGATAAAGGAATGAGATTTACAATACGACGATGTCTGATCGACGATTGATGAGTGTGTAAAACTTCTCATGATGCCCGCTATTATGATTCGGTATAAGAGTAAAATCTATATACTTTATAAGAAAAAATAAAGAGAAGTAAATCTAATAGCTTTATGAAGAAAGCTTACGAAATGTTTAATTCATTGAACAACGCAAAACATCTCACAAGAACGATGAAAGTGAGGAAACTTGTGTTTATGATCTGAGTCTATGAAACGTTTGGGAATTCATAAATATAATCAAATTGAATCGGTGCGAAAAGCAATGCATATTCCTGATTCTAATTTCGCCTCAGAATAACCAACAGTGGCTTGACATCTCGTCAATTTAGATTTTACGACGAAAAGGAAAAAAATGGCATTATACTGTGCCTTTTTCTTGTCCCCCCTTTGATCCCCGTATATTCCCTATAGCCTCTGCTCCGCTGTTTACAATGATAAAAATCACGTAACGAAAGATTTATATCTATAAGGTAAAAACTGTTTAATGGCATAATATCTGGTTATATGTTGCAGAACCATCTTTCGTCAAATGTACCCCCTCCCCTGAGGTTTGGGGTAAGCGTTATGCCGGCTGATAACAAAGAAGACTGGACGCTTTATCGACGTGCTATCTGATAGTGGGCGACTACAGATATTCAGACTTCTGACGTTGGAAGTGAACGCAGGTCTTGAGATTGTTCTATGTTTATTCGGTGTGAATGTCATGTCATTTAATTTGGTGTGAATAAACAAACGCTAGTGCGAAATAAGAATCGGCTTACTGAATTGAAATAACGTAACGTAAACGTACATTTGAAGAGCTATAGCGTAACTCTATGAGTGTTCTTTACTCTAAAGGATTGAGTATATCGCACAGAGAAAAAGACGATATACTTGCACGAGCATGTCAATTTCCTTGAAGTTCAAAAGCCGTGACTGCGAAACTGACAAGCACGTGCTGCACGTGCACCCACAATGAATGTTGACACCACAGATCGATCTTAATCGTGGTTTTTATTAAAGCCATTCAGTCAAGAATCCTATTCAATTGAATATATACTGAGCCAAAATCGTCGTCTTAATTCAAATTATTGAAAAAATTGGACGGTTTAAGTGCTGACGTAGTCGGTTTGTGATGTCAGTGCTGAAAGACAATGAAGGACCGTAACGTCATTTGTTGAGAAGATTGCGTTTGGTGGATCTGTGCCATTTTATAAAACAAATCACTGTTTAAGAAACTGAATTTTCGGTTCAAAACAGAAACTCATATCACCCTAGACGTCAAAGCTACTCCCATGACATTATTAAATAAAAACATAAACGTTTTACCTATCAGGTTCTTTTTTGTCAAGAACGAGCACAGAAAACTAATCTTCGCTCTGCTCTTAACCTGCGTGCTACATAAAGCGCTTGGTTAACTTCCGCTTATAACAATCAATTTAATTTGCACCCTAGACCATTGTAGAGAAAAAAGTTAAATATGAAAATGATGATCATAACACTATGATATCACTTTACACTTAGGGTACGTATAACCTAACACCATTATCACAAATAAGTCCCGAAGTAGAGAGCATTATTTTACTATAACTGAGGCGGGAAAATGAAGTTATGTATCAATACTTGTGCAAATATGCTCTATACGACACCGATTTTTATCACATCATAAAGCAACCAGCGTGAAGCAAATAATATAATGTTATCATAATATAACAAAAAAATATGTAATATTACTACTTCACTTCGTGCAAGTATATAAGACCTAATGAAATACGTATATTTAATTATTTCGAATCCTATCGTCATGTTCTGAAAACCATCCTGAAAGTTAGCGTTGAGATGTTCAGTGCTGAATGAGTCCCTAGTATGAATATTGCTCAGCTTACGTCTAATACACAGGGACTTGTTGAATGCTATATTTTCCCCTAGTTTTTCTTTATCTTCTTCGTAGTAATGCTTACTTTTTAAATCAATTGCTTAAAAAAATAACTGTAAACACTAGATATTTCGTCATACAGCAATAGCTCATATCGAAGATAACAAATTCCGCAGTGATCTATTTGTATCCTATCAAGCAGTTGTTACCTCAATGTTTAGTAGGTGCAAAAAAAACAAGATTTTCATTACGGCGATCAAACGTATTTGGTATGGTGAAGCTTGTGACAGAAATATATTTGAGCCAAAGTAGTCACAAAGCGTGTAAAACATTTGATGTTAACATGCTGATAAACTTAAAATACAAGGTAATTACATGACTCCCAGAGTCGTAGACAATGTTCATATCATCAGATAAACAACTGTTCATGTGAAATCTACATCACGATTTCCACGTGAGCTCGTGCAGCTTGTTAATTCGTTACGCTATCATAGATTTATTTGCAACTGCAAAGATTTTTTGTGTTGAATAAATCAATACGAGACGAGAACAAAAGCTTTACTTATATTTAAAAAACGATTGTTCATAGGTGCACGGATAAAATACGAAAATATACCTAAGAGTATGCTATACAAAATACTTCTATTGAGGGGTTAACGTTTCTCAAAGTTTCACTTGAAGAATTCTTTTACTTTACTTATTTATTCAAATAAAAATACAAATGCAAAGCAAACCTTGATACACAATTTGTTTCCAGTTGTGATATTACATCACTTTGTTTAAAGTTTCCCCTCGTAAACTTGACAATAGAAAATAGACTTATGTATTACATTGAAATATTGAATTAGCGCTAATTTTAGACTTCGATCAAAGAAAGACATAATTACACCAAGTGGTTATATACTTTGAAAATTAAATTTGTGGGTTACAGACTTTCACATATACTTAGATTGACACTTGTCAATTTTTTTTCCATATGCCAAAAACTTCTTAAAGAAAAAAACCAGACCTTAAGCATTTGCGATATATAACTGGCAGTTTTTCCAAACGTGTTTAAAAGAAAATTAAGAAATCAGTCCCTTGTGACTGCACATTACGTCAAAAATATGTTTTTTAATTCAAAGAAAATTATGAAACCTGTCCCTAATGGTTGCTCAAGAAGTTATATCGACCCATTACCAGTGACACGTTTCCACTCGGAGACGAGAGTGAAAATTTGCCATGCCTCTGTTGGGAATACATTGATAGGCTCACGAGCGTTTGACGGTTTTGAGTTGACATGTAACCGATTGCTTAATTTTCCATGTGTTGGGCTCTTCTCACAAGTGAGTCATTAGAAGAGGCACCCTCGCTAAAACAGACAAATATTATTCAAGAAATTTCGCATGAGTGCATTACGGAAAGAGAAATATGAACGGAGTACATCACGCAGAAAATATGGAATCATTGCCAGGGTCTTTCAATTCCGCGTATTTTACGCCTCGTTGCTTCTAGACGCAAATGGAACCCGATGTCTGTATCATTGTCAAATATGAAGAAAGAGAGACTTTTCCTTAAGATATGTTCATAAACAATGTGCCACAGTATGAGATCGAATAAAATCAGAGCAAGATGTGGCCGCCATTGGAATTCATTGCGCACGCATGTTGATATTGTTTCGTATTTTGAGGTTCGGATATTAGCACACATATAACTAATTTATAATTCATAATATGATGACGTTTTATATCAATTTAAAAAGTCATTATTATTGTGTTTCACATCCTCTTATACCAGTTTTTTTTATTGTCTTAAAGAGGCAATCCTATGGTCAGTTCTCGCCTTTGAACTTTCATTGGTCATTTGTCCATCGACAGTGAGATTCAAGTTGACGGACACTGGACAATAAAGAATTTTTTTACACTCGAAAGTGATGCAAAGTGATTACGAAACTGGTCAAATTTGTGTTTAAATCTCGCTTTTGCTTTGGTATGTAAAACATTAACACACGTCTTGTAGAAGTCATATGACAAACTTCCTTTGGTATAAAACTCGATATCTGAAATTTGGATCGATTTTGAATAAATAATATGTATACACTCTAAAAAAATTTTTTTTTTCATTGGCGATCAGTTTTGTTTGAAAATATAATATTCGTTATAATTATAAACTTGAATTCCTTGTCAATCTGTGTACACTTTTTGTATATTAACACATATTCGATACTGCAAAACCACACAGGTAACGGTTTTGCTTAACGGATTGGAATATCAGTACGAAATCAAATTATATAAAAAAAACTAACTTTGTGAGTTAATTCATTGTATCGATTACGCATCTAAGAAATCTGGAGAACAACTTATGTTGCTCAAATGAAATAATTTGAAGCCTGGTTAAGTAGAAATCAATGTACATTTAAGCAATTTGTTGCATTTTTTTTTCCTAATGAGAGTCTACCATTATCATTATCTGTCATTTGTGTTGCTTTGTATATTTCACGTTGTCGCGGTACTTCATTATTGTGACTGACAATTTAATGTTGTCAATTTCTTTCACCAGCAGTCGAACAGTTTGTAGCGCTTAGACAATGATTCCAGAAAGTGGCATCGATTTCAGAGTGAAATGAACAACCCGATGCTCTTTGCTTTAAGACCGAACTGCCTATCAATCAGCTTGAAACAGATGTTATTGACAAACGTCATTGTGATTGAAATTTGAATAATTACTGACATAACTCATGTCTATTTCATCCGTTGAAATGAACACTGTTTGCAAAAGTAGGGACTTGAGTGACATCTCGCTTGTCGTTAGCACATCAATGTCTCACTAGTCTACTCATCGATTGCTAATCGTAAATCTGAACGAGACTTCAATTGAACTTTACCAATTTGTTTCCAAAAAAATCAATTTAGGCTACTGAAAACATGAGCAGGGGTATTGTCTTTTAGAGGTGAAACGAAGGGTATTTTCTGTTAAACTTAAGGTTGATTTGTTTAAACATTTCAAAGGTCACCGAGGATCAACAACGCTTTTACAAAGCTCATTAAATGGTGAACTTACAAATGCTTTATCATTTATTTCATTATATTTCAATTCAATAATTCTTAATCTTAATGCACACCTAAGGAAAACAGTACGAAATTGCTTAAAAAGGGAACGAAATAATTTTCAAACTTAAACGGAACAAATTTCAAATTGTCACGTAACCTTGTTATTTAGGTATATACGTTATGTATAACCCAAACGCAAATAAACATCGTGTGATCTCTGAAACTAAACGCTTCCCCATGAAGCAACGTCTTCTGGAAACAAGATGAATGCGTGTCTGGCACTCACAAACAGCAAAGACAGAAATTTAACAGAGAACTTATCTTGGAGTTAAATGTTACAGGTCACGTGATAAAAGTAGACCTTAAAACTAGAGCAATTTTATCATTTATGGTTCGTAAATAAACTCTTTAACATCGCAGGGACAGTTTGACACAACTTTATGATAAGCAAACCCTATCAAACATTAAGGACCATAAAAGACTCCGTATAATCATAAAGAACCTTTAATATTTATCATATCGTTAAAAAAGGAGGCAAATTATGCCACATCTTATGTCATATAGATAAGCGGTTCTGCATATCTCCAATACGATAACGCGATATTGCTAAACAGGGCAATGCATGGAATATTTCTGCGTACGATTATTATCATCGGCGAGTCGTTAACATTAAGCTAATATTTCTGATAAGGTCTACGGGTCCTGATCTTTTCCACTCTTAATTCAGAAATCATACCATCTGTATTTTAAAGGATGTGAAGGGTCATTCTATCTGACTAAAGCCCCAACCTTTCGCGCATTTGCTTTCCTGCGATTTTCTGATAATTTTTCTTTATGGGCTCGCATGCGTAAAATAAGCACAAATTAATGCCAACCCTTGTTTATCTCGAGTCGAAACGTATTATTCAACTGTTAGGCATTAGGAAAGGGATAACTTGCAATACGAACACGAATACGAAACTACCACTGAGGTCCGTTGGGATAGCTCCGTATCTTAGGCTCCGCACGCAATGCTCGTGCAACGTCAAATTACGCTATTAGCATGGGGTAACTAGAACGTATTTCAAAACGGTGTGTTCTTTTCTACCGGTTACAAGGTAGTTATTTGTGTAATTCAAATGTCAAATGTATCCCCATGTATGCATTTAGCTCAGTCCCAGATCAATGTTTAGATAATCAAATGTTGAGGTCCCGCGAGTATTTCCGCTGATTTGATCTGCAGGGGTTGTTATTAAAGACAGATTTTAAAGGACACGGAACCAGAATAAAATCCTCTTGGTACAAGGAAATTTAAACCCGGATTTCAATATCATGCTAATCAGATTTTCGAATAGTTAGAATCAAAATCGCTGAACGACTGAAGACAATGTTTAATCCATGCACACCAAGTGACGTTTCCAATGTTTTTCCAAAAATGTTCCTTTTGTTACAAAGATTGTTTAATTGTGCTTACAATAATTAGAGTTTTGCATGAAACTGTTTCAGATTTTATTAAGCCGGTGCACTTTGTAAATTACAAGGGAGTGTTAGTTTGTCAGATTGAAGATGAGGACCTGTCCTTTTTTCATATAATTGTTGTAATTACAAATTCTTGAGAAGTAAAGAAATATGGATGATTATACTAATGAGATGGGTTTTTCTTACCGATGATTTGAACACACAATACTGTTGGTATATGCTGATATGAAAAAGTGGCTGGAAATATGCAGATGCTTAACAAGTAGTTCATAAATATCGAAATATTATTAACATTTAAATTACAATAACTAAAACATGTTAGAATTTTGCAACGATTGAAATACTCTCACATATCAAAAGGTATCAAACTATACTTTGTTATAATGTTCGAAATGAATGCAGGTATTTGAAAAAACCCATGCTTTTACCCTACATGTGGTTGACTAAGGTATGTTTAACTGTTTACAAGATTTCCATTGTAAAATCATAATTTAAATCACCATTTCCCAACAAAACACTTTGCAGTTAAAACCTTTGGATCAGTTTGAAAGGTTATCATTTCACACTACATTTACAATGTACAGATATATTGTATGTCAAATCATTTTTTGCATTCTCCAAAAAAAGGCAAGGGGTTAAAATTAGAAAACTTAAATGTTCTTATTTCTACAATAAACCCTTAATGTAAAATGTGCAAACGTTATGTTGGAAACTTATTTACCGAGGACACAGCGATAAATATTGGTTAGTAGTGCTTAGTAGATGATTATCATCTTATCATTTATTTGACCGTTTTTGATACCTATTGAAAATAAGAAAATATAATAATTTTTGCATTTGAGAGATATTGATTTAACTTTAAAAAGCGATTTAAGCCTAACTCAGGACATTGGTATTTTGGCTCTTTTTTACGCCACATACAGAATTTATTAACATACTCTGCCTCTCTTTAATTCTTCAAATTTATTTTGTTACTTTTTTTCAGTAAACTGGAAACATATATCGTTATGTTCTGACGGGGAATGATTTTATTTGATATAATTTTATATGATTTTCTTTATCACAAATATCTTTTGAAAAAGTTATCTTTTTTCGTTTAGTTTTGTTGATTATTCAAACTTTATTACCTTAGCTGTCTAAACTCATTTCAGTGATTCATAACGTACCGAACATCATGCAGGGACCCTTCAAACATAATTATGGTTGTTACTATGCAATATCGAAACAAATCAAAATGAAATATAATCATTCATTGTAAATATCTCCATCTCGTACCAGTCGGTTAAGATAATCATTCATCTTAACAATATACGTAAAACATAATGTTTTTTGCTCACGAAACATTTGAATTTGATTCGGTATGATTTCGGACTTCCCGAAATTTCCCATTCTATAGACTACTTTGTTTTACGAGAGAAGGACTTTCTTAATCGAGCGGAGGTCTCTCTTCGTTCTTCCAAATGAAAAAGCGGGTGCATAAAAAAGAAACAAATTTTAAGAGTCTTTGTCTGAAATATTAAAGCGAATGCTTTAATCATGCTACAATTTGTCTCGCGGGAGACATCGTATGGAGCCTAGAAAAAGAGCAGAATGGTAAAGCTACTATTAAATGGGGGATGGCCCTAGCGTGTTAGCCCCGCTTCAACCCCCCTTCCCCCCAGTGTCTGTCTCCGCGACCCCGTCTCCGCGCTATCATTACCCGCCAGCCCTTTCATTAGGTATTTATTAAGCAAATCGTACGAACAGTTTGACCCATGCTTTAAACATTTGCCCAACATTGCGTTTCAGTTTGGAAACCAAGTGCACATTTGCCTAACATTTCGTTTTCGTTGGCAAACCAACTTCGCTTTTGCCATGAGCGAGGACTTTTGCAAGGATACTTTCTACCGTCTTTATTATCTCTTGTCCGTTTTAATCAGAGTTTCCCTACCTCGGAAAGGCCTTCTCGGTTCACTCTGATTTGTTGTGTCAGAGAGTCGATCTCGAAGGACGAAAGGTAATTAACGCTAATGAAATTGCCGCTCCCCAATAGGACTATAGCTGATGAGAAGGAGAGAGCCGTGATTAAAGATTGAAGCATCGCGGACCCTCGTGGCTCGCAGGAGTTGACTCCGGCTAAACTCCCTCTCTCTAGTATTGTTAGACAATTGCACGAATCACGAAAGTTTTCCAAGCCTTTAATTTTCAGATCATAGGCAGTGTATCTCAGACTCCAGAACATGTGTTTATCCGCGGCCCGACACTGAGCTCGGTTGTGCCTACATTAGCTCCGGTTAATGCCGGAAGGGCTCACGGCAGCATGGCTGCCCCTTAAACGTCCCGACCGTAATCTGTGGCACGCGACCTGCGTTGCAGAAGCAAAGATAAGGCCACGTTTGAAACGCCTCAACCAGCGATTTTCAATAAACTTGATGCTTTTCATTTGATTTAGTTAATAATAGACCAGATTAGCTTCGTACGTGGGTTACTGAAATCATAGAGGACATGGGTTAATCTGAGGGGGAAAACAACCCCTTTGAAAAGCAAGCGAAGAAATCTGACCTCCATTAAAGGCCGAAGACAATACTTGACACTGGATTGGGTTTGGTTTGAAAGTTCATCACATTGTGCAATTACATTAAACATCCATTCCAAGTTCGGTCAGCCAGCTTAGAGAAGTTAATTCCATGGAATGGTAATAAAACCATTTGCTGCCAATTGCTTTAAAAAAGTTAAAATTTGGAACGAAGGTTCTTGCATGCAAAGTTCTGAAATTCGGAAAGAAATTTTTCTCTTGTCAAATTCCTTCGACAACGAAAAGTACCATGCTTTCTCAATATTCAATTAAAAACTACAAAATTTAATTTTTGAGAGTTTTAATTTCTCCGAATTGAATATAAAAACAAACGGATTCCGCCTGCACTCTGGACAAGATTGATCACAACGTTGGATTCGTGGTTGGTAGTCAATGTTTGCCACTCACGTTTGTTAAATGCAAGAGCAAAATATGTGAAAAACTGTCCTCTGGTGAATCAATGAAATTAGAACCAATCACTTGAAACATCGGTCAACGTGAAGATGACACAGCAACAACTAGGCCCGGGTTAACGAAGCGAGTTTAAGATTAGTTTCGAAGTTCACGACCAATATGAAAAGAAATTGGTATTGTTAACGAACATGGGGGGAACTAATTTGATATTATATTGCATCGCTTGTGTAGTGATTGAAAGTTTAATTTAGCTTACTTCAAGCTATTAGCAAAATATTTGCATGATTAATATTTTACTTTTTAATTTTGAAAATTGATAAAGATGCAATTCTAAATACAAAATAAATATTCCATATTTCAGCAACGCATATTAATATGATAATTTTCCGCATGAAAGTAAGGCTTTTGTTAGAGATAGGAAGTGTGTAGCTATTTTGATATTTTCCTCATTACATCAAATTTACATATCCGGATAATCAGCTAATACCAATGCATATAGTTTAAGATTAACAGCTACTGGGTAACTTTTGACTATATATAAAATCACTATGAATATCCTTGTAGAATTATTAATATCAGTATCCATAAAGTAAACATAAGCAGGATCATATACCTCATATGCATGATTTTTTGTATCATTTCGAGATCATTTGCCTATAAAATTACAATAATAAAATATGTAAAAAAAAACATAGATTCTAATTCCACTTAAATGTACTTGTAATTGTATTTGATTGTGCTGATTAAGAATTTTCGTGAGGACGAGCGTTTTATATTGGAACGCCAAACAACGTATCTGCCAAATGCAAGCACGATGTTAGTTTAAGAACAGATAGCTATAGAGTCCAGGTAATTTCCCCATTAATGTTTTTCCCATTTTCCCTTTCATGCAGGTCAGCACTTCGAACAAATCTGTGTTCAACATCCCTTTGACAGTGACGGTGATGACAAAATAATGAATACATTGACAGAAAGGACTAAACTTCCGCATTTCGTTACTACCAATACCCTTAATGTCGTGTTGAACATCAAATTGATATAAAATAAAAGCATTGAGAACATTATTTCTTTTCTGAATATTTAACAAATAATTTTTTAAAAAATTAAATCAAAGATAAAAATCAGTAGTTGAACACAAAAATGTAAATATTTGCAAATCAAAGAATTAAACTCAGTTCGTGACAACACTTGCTGCGCATCGTTCCGCGCAGTTAAGCTGGCAGTGCCACAAGAGAGACATGATATAGATTACCTATCGTCTATGTGGGGGCTTGTAATGAACCAAAACACTATCGATTAAGTCTACATGCCCCCCCCCCCCCCCCCCCTTCATCTCTTCATGTCGCGTCTTTGGGGTGCCAGATACTGACTTATACTCCACGACCCTCACATTGCACCCCTAAAGCCAGATCAGTCCGATAAATCGCTTCCGGGCTTTGATAACGATCTGATGAACACATGGTTGTATACAAAATACGACTCGTTCAAGTACAAACGAATGCGGATTTCGTGATAGAGACGTTTTCTCGCGAGGCTTCATCTCGATTAAGCGTCTTTCATCTGCTATGTTGATTAGAAATCGACGTAGAACTGAATATTGCACAACACTCGGTAACGAACGCACGACATCTAATTTCGAGGAGTTTTTATCCAGGTAGAAATCATGATGAATGCACGTTTAACCCCAACATGCTTCTGCGCTTTTAAATCCAGGATCTAGGTCAAAACATCTTGTACCACATCGCTTAGAGAGTCTGCTAATATTAGATTGGACTCGGCCGATTAATAATTAATATCCAATGCCTTTTTTATATCTGAAGATGTTGCATTTCACAAATCAGCAGACTCGTTTCACGGGCTATCTGTGACGTCATCGTAACGCCTCGCCTTGCAGCGAATGCACGCTTTTCATGAAATTCTCGTGATTCTGGATTGATTGACGCGGAGCACATGTTTGAAATGAATATATTGTTTCTTTTAATTCATGAAAACGATTGTCTTGGACCGTCGATAATTTTGAAAAGTGTGCTTAAAAGGGCAGTAGCACGATTTTTGGAAAATAAAGTGATCTCACGAAAACAAATAAATGTTTCTAATTGAAAGTTAATGTATGTTAAGCTGTTTTGAAAAGAACTTACCATGTTTGGTTTCGCTATTCGAGTCCATTTCCTCAAAAACACAAAAAAGTGTTCACACAAAATTGGCCGGCAGTGGTTTTTCTTGATGCATGAGTGTTCACTCCACGACAATGGATGATCAGGTTGAGTAATGAGATGTTTTGGCCTTATTAATACACATCATACATTTGGTATAAACTAATGTTCACTGGGGAAAATTGGATGAAAAAAGTTTTCCTAATTTTTTTACTGCCCCTCTAATGCCTCGATTCATCCTTAAGATTACTTGTTATCGAAATACCATCAATACCATCTAAATGAATTTTTAAAAGACTGTTATTTGTTTTGATATTTTTAATCGTATCAATCCGTTTTCATTATTTTACTATCTACAAGATAAACTTATTTGATTATTTAGTTTGAATTGTATTGTTTGAATAATTTCATAATGGCCGTCAATCTTCATAAAACGACGATACTAAAAGCTTTCGATTACAACCGAAATTAAACCTTAAGGAATGCTAGTAATTATTTGTCATTCTAAAATTTGCTTATAACCAACAACGTTTAGAGTCAAAAATGCCAGAAAACATTTGCATTTCTGAAAAAGACCGTATTCAGAAATTCTGCAGCATAAAGATTTTTTTCTTGTAACAATTTTTCGAAGAAAGCGTTTGGCTAGCTTCCAATTGGTAATATGCTTTATTGTTGGTTAAACTGGCAAGACCATCCTGATAAGAGAAGAGAGCGATTCTTCCATTAACGTTAGATAATGGACGCCAATTTTCCTTATATTAGCAAATCAGAAATAACTGGTATAACGTGTAAAGCGAAAAGAGATCGGTGATTAAAACATCGTTTTACAACCGTGTGACAGTATCTTTTCTAAAACGACACTAGTCATGACAAGGACCCTTTTGAAGCTTTTCAAAGAAAAGAAGTCATGCGCAGATAGTGACGTAAGCCGGAAGTAATGATTTTCTCTTCTTTCAGTTGACAATTCCCGGATTTGCGAGGAATGACGGTATTTAGACAAAATAGCTAAATCACTACCGCTGAAATTTACAACATCTGAAATGTTTTATCCACTTTTCACACAATGTCTGCATTTGCATAAGAAGTGCCCAAATCGGCTTCGCTAGGCGTAGTAAGCGCAATCAGGAGCTACACACGTTCCAGTCCAATATTTGGTGTTTAGCGGAAACCCATAATCCCCAATGCGAGTGCGACGGGCCGATTTCTTCCAATGCCATTATCAATTAACGTGCTTTAAGAGGGAGTCATTACCCAGACATGAAAGCCATGGATGAAGTTTTGTCTTGCAGTGTTGCAGAACTCGGCTGTTTGTTGTCATTCCGTCAAGACATGGTCAGAAACATTAATTCTCAGCACGAGCAATATTGTTCTGTTTGTTTTAACGGCTTTTAGACCGGTCCCCACACAAAAGGCGAGCATCTTGTCGCGCCCATAAGACACTGATTAGAGCTCCGCTTGTTAAGGCAATAAAACTGGACCGACTTTGACAAGCACTACTTCTGAACTTCTACAGATAAACCCAACAAAGATGACTGTCCATCAGATGGAACTGTCTTGCAAATGACCCGTCTTCCCAATCGCGTCCCGCTGTAGTGTTATTGCCTTGCTCAGAGATCTTCATTTCCTGTACAGGAAGTATTCGTCGCCTGAGCCGTTTTATTTTCATCCTATTATTTTTATTGTTTGTCTTTTCGTAATGAAATTTGGACATCTTACAGAAAATTGCTTGTGGCTGATTGTTTAAATCTTGGAAAATCCCGTCAACGAGAACTGATTCCGAGATGACGGAAGTTAAAGCGAGAAGAGAACAAACTTGGGGTCCAGATTCGACGAGGAACAAGTTCGAATTAGGAATGGATTGAAACTTGAAGTCTCCAAAGATATACATTGCTATTTGCAGTACGTCCTTTGTAACATTCTTTACTGAATGTGAATAGAACATCAAAGATATTTATGATCTTGACAGTTGATATCAGTAACAATTTCTGACAATATTTCAGAGACTGTTTCTGAAAGACTTCATACAACAACCATAAAAGAAATTGTTTCTTAAAAATATTTGGAATCTAGATTCAATTCCTAAACGTAAAAACATGCAATTAGTATATTTCCAAGATTTCGAAAATGTCCAATTTTCATGACACTTGACTTGACACTTATAGTAGCAATTCAATTTGGATTTAAACCTTAACACTATTTGACTTTAATAGAAAAAAGAAACACATTTAATAATCATCGGTATTTGGTTAACCTGGTAAATACTGACGCCAGTGGGAACACTTCAATCTGATAATGGCAAAAAAAAATTAACTTACTTTAGAATTTTAACCTGGAAAATAAATATCAGATAATTATTTTCATAAAATACAGAACAATTCTATTCTCGGAACTCTAACGCTTTGAAACATATACAAATACATACTTAAGATAATTCCGTCTACACTAGATTCATTAGCAAAGATGAATGGAGTGATACGAGGCCACCCACAGTCTTACAAACAGTTTAATAAACTCATATCGTATTTTGTCTTGTAGCCCCGACTGTTATTAAATCAAGCGCTTTTTATCCTTGGCTCAAACAAACACGCTATAACACCAATTGACATACATACAACTTTGTATATCCTGCGAAACGCCATCCGTCAAATTTGTTGCTTTTTTCCTAACCTAACGACAGACATATCCTAAAGGATGTAAATCATCGTTGAATCTCGAAAGCGATGTGCACCGGTTATGCAAGGTCAACCAGGAGTTCGGCTAAGAAATGGTATACAGACCTAGATGAAAGGCAAACTTGAATTACAAGACCTTACTCGCTTGCCGATGATGTGCAGAATCTGGTAGCACGCGCAAACATTCTCCCGTACACGCAGAGAAGAACCAGACTGCTTACCGGAAATGCAACTTCTCCACCGGAAGTGATTAGTAAACGGCATGGAGCGGAACATTAAAGACTTTGTCTATACAATAGTTGAGTAGAGATGGACACAAACATTTAATAAGACGGTTTAGGCTTGTAAGCACATTATGAACACTTTTAGTGTTGTATTTGTTAATTTTCTTTTTAATTTCCCTCTTCTTTCCGGGTTTAAGTTATTTCTCTATTTTAAACACAAAATTCCTATGTATATTAATTCAAACATTAAAATAAAATTGATGCTTGTAATGGTTTGATTCGTGATATAAGTCTAGTTATTTAACGTTTCAATTAAATTGATTTAATTTCAATTGTTTTTTTCTTTTCCTCAAAATTATGTTACAGCGTTATTAATTAATAGTTATTATGTTATTAATTACAGTGATGTTTTGAATGCTTGATTCAAACACATTTGGTTTTACTGAATCTTACATTGCATTTGTTATTGAGGTTCAACATTTTACTCCCACGTTTTGACAACGTGTAATTTGGCATGCAAGTGGACTGGAAATAATTTTCTAAGCCATTTTTTCAATGAATATCTTTTAAGTCTATTCTAGTTATTTCTTAACATTTCCACTAGTTTATTTTTTTGAATGTAATATTTTATCAATTAGTTATAAAAAGTGAAGTTTTTATAATGTAAGTACTTAAATCAAAACGATGTTCTATCAAACAAAGACAACTTTTTGTAAAGGAGCTGAGGAACTTTTATTGCAACATATAGAAACCATGTCTTTGATTCAAGACATAAAAACACTTTTGATATAAACTTACAATAACTTCGAGAAAGTTTTCATGTTATTGATAAATCCATATCAAAGAGGTCTACTGAAAAGTAGTCAATATGTATATTTCTTTCAAAATGTAATAGATCCCATTTCTGTAGCGGATATGTCCGCCCGACTAAACAAGAAGATTTGATTATGGTATTACTATGTTCGAGCCTTGTGAAGAAAAGTCCAGATGAGACGGTTCCAACCAATATGACAAGTGTAAAGCAATCGATCCATGTCTTTAGAACATCGGTAAATGAACGCGGGACGTCTTAATCAATTGGGGAACAAAATTTGGAAGGTAACAGAAGGATTAATGTTGTAACTTTGACGAGCCGGGACAGGCGATTCCCAATAACTAGATGTTTAACTCAATATGAAATGCATTAAATATTGACCGTATTTTGACACAAACAATTTCTAAGCATCGCTTGTCTGATATCTAATTAGGCAAACGGTTCATCTGACTCGAAGGTCGGGGTAGGAAGTTTTGCCTTAGTTTGGAGGCTCCCCGAACTAGTTCAGCAGAGACGAAAGATTTAATTAGATAAATCTGATGATTGTATTATAAGCATCGAGCGCAGCGACAGATTCCTTCTTCTGATGTGTCACTAAACTTGAGTATTTATTTTTGTTAATTAGTTTTCAAGCTGTCCCCCTGGACTAGAAGTGTGAGGGACCTCCTCCCTTGCACCTTGGATAACACCTTCACGAAAACATAATTTATTAAGCGATAACTTTAATTAAATTATCTCAGGAGATTTACAGCTTACAATCAATAGCAAGAGACATTATGACAATCGCGAGTCTCGTAAGCGCATGCGTTACGCACAGCCGAAACCAGTCTTGCTAAGACAAGGCGTAATTGAGGAAGAAGGGGCACTTTGGTCAAATCATATATTATAAACGGCGTTTGGACCCCTTCACAGCGCATAATGTAGTTTGTTGTATGAATCTGTCGTTAGCATTCAGAAGCGACAAAGGCTGTCTGTCAGACGACCATCCCAGTGATTGATGCCGCCAAACGGAGTGAAATCCGTCCGCAATCTAAATTAACGTAATAGCGGCGACACAACATTTGCACGAATCCTTCGCTCTGTCGAATGCAAACCAGTCGCTTATCTCGTTTTTGCCAGGCGGTGAAGCCCGCTTATTTCCTGAACCGTATTCAAATCTTTTAGAAGACATAGGATCATTATCGTGTACTCAAGAACAGTCAAATCGGCTTTTATTTGAAAGAGAATGTGCCCGAAACGCAACAAATCTGTCAGTGTTGGAACCAGATAAGAAAGATTTGCAGACGTGTAAAATTAAGTTGTATTACATGAAACGTGTTTTGCTTGATTAGGCTTCTGTGAAGCCATATAAATTGTGGACGGCGTCCATCCCATCGACAACGATACGGCAGTAAGATCGCGGGCAAGATTCGAAACCTTTCAATTAGCGGGGCCAATTTTATTTACCCTCTATTCTAGACCATCGACGGAGCTTCGCGGGAGCTTTAATTGTTTTTGGCAAACAGTGCCGCTATAGACGTGCTTTGAAAGACAATGGGGAGATTTCTTAAGCTTTTTACATGCTGTTTTCTGTTGGCTTCGTTTTGCTGTCGTGATTTTCTTCCACCAGGATTTAAAGAGGAGGAGAGCTAAATTGGAATACGGCGCCATACATGTTATATTTCCTAGTTATTTTAACGCCACGATCCTCAATATTTGGCCCATACGCATGTAAATGGTGTCTTGGAATTAGAAATCTTTGCTGGAACAAACGTTGGGCATGTATTAGGTATTTAAATGGATCTTTTCGACACGCCAACCAAAGTCTCCGATGAGAGACAGGGAAACTAATATTTGAAGATTACTTTGATTTTGCGTGCACTTTAGATATGATTTGATAATTAACTAATTATATTTCTTTATCAAATGTTGATTTTAAAGCGCATTTGGGCTTATTTACGTTCCCGATTGCCCCATTATGTCGATTAGTACAGAACGTTTTACACCGGTTTTCCATCTTAAGTGGTCTGTTTTACATAGACACACGTTTAGTCAAGGAAAAAGGAGGCTGGTTTGCATCGATTGAACATTTCCTTTTAACAGATCTCTGTCCTCAATGACCCTGGTTTTGAAAATGACGATAGATACATAAAACGAGTTTTGACACACACAAATTTAATGCAAAATAGAACAAACTAAATTTTGATGGATTACCAAGTGTCTGGGTTGAGGCAGTGGTCGGTAATGCTACGCATAACCATCATCTTTTAACTACGTCGATACATTTTCCATTATTTGTAGGTTTTTTTTTTAATAAATGTATTGAAATTGAAGATTAGGATTTACGAGAACAATATTTTAAATGTTTTGAAATTTCAATTTTGGACAATATCATATTGAGATTTCTATGTGTTATGTAACCTTAAGTTAAGTTTGTATATATGATTATTTTATCTACTAATATTGAAAATGTTCAATAGATGTCGTATGCAGAAGAACTTTTGCATAATTTACGCTGTGCATTGCCGTTTATCTACAATCCTCTTCACAAAGAAATGCTTATTCTTAGAAGTTGATGAACTAAGTAAGTGAAAGATTTACTTGAAGCAAATTGAAAAAATTTAGAATCTCTTTATCTAAAAGAGTTAAGTATTTTTTATCTTAAGTAGTACAGTACTATTTCTATGCATAACGAATTCCGATCAATGTGAAATAATTGAGATCAGAATTGTAAGTTTTCAAATCGCTATGCAATGTTAAGTTATTCGTTTCATGGGATAAATTCGGGAAACGAATTTGACACAATTGGTTCTGTCGTGATAATCGACAAATTATATAACAGCATATTCGTTGTTTGACATTTGGAATATCCCATATCATGATTTCAATGCAAAGAAACACCTGTTAGTGAAATTGAAGACGTTGTCAATACTAACAACTGCCTGTATGATAGACTTTAATCACGTCCACTTAATCAAATCTTAAGGAAATGTTGTTATATAGCATGCATCACAGAAGCGATATAGTGGAAAGCTGCCTTATAAATAAACGACATTGTGCATATATCATATGTATACTTTTTACTTAAAATACATATAATATTTATTCATGAGAAAGACCTCCAAAATCGACGTCCTATGCATGGAATTGTTCTTTCACCAACTTTATAACAAAACCTATAATAAAGAAATTTTGCTTTTCAATCTAAAAAGATACCCCTTATCCCGTTTTGTAGATACAAAACCCCTGCATCAAAGTTTAACTCTGTGATACTAGCAAAGTGCTGTTGCATGAGTATCGGATTGGGTGTATTCTCTGTAATCTTTCCGCTGCTACTCTTTTAATAACATTGACGGGCCTATGGGACAAGCTTGATTGACAATCTACATTTGATGTACAAACCGGAGTAAATAATCACCATGAATCTTTAAAAACAACTTTGGTCAAAGCTGTCGATCAATTTCCAATCTTGTGTATTGCACCTGTCAATCACGCTATAGTTCATATGTCTGACCAGCACGTGCTAGCTCATGCGGCACGTGCTGGGCATGCGCGCGTGAGACTTTAAACAAATTTCAATAATTCACCTCCAAGAATTCCCTTCCCTTGACGTATGTCGTCCAATATCGCGTTAACTTGCGTGCAAGAAAAGGTAAAAGCCTTCGAACAAATTCGAGAGTAATTAAATGGCAGAATTTTTGTCTTCAGTCGATGAACTTCGACTCATATGGGTTCGAAAGGCACGATAATAAATTCATTACAAGGCGAAATTTGTTCGCAGTAACCTCTAGCGTGTGGGATATGTAGCTTAGCTTTACTTGCCGACTAATCACAAACATATTAAATATTCCACAGGCTCAAAGAACCTGCCTCGTACGTCAATCTCATGAACGAAATCTCGTGACGATCTCGTGAAAAGCGAGAGTTTACAATTTATTACATGTTTAATAAATACACTTTGCTGTTTAGATATTTAAAGTCACACGTAATTGGTTGATAAAATGACATTGATTGCGCTTTTTCACAGTTTACTTTTTTGTAAGTGATTTTTTTGTTGTGCAGTTAAGATGAAGTGGATTTAACTAATTGATAAGCTTGTGATGTTCAAGTAATTCACATCCTCTTGTTGAGGGTTGTTGGCAATTTTAAAAATGAATAATTGTTGATTAAAACCGGTGAAAACTCAATTTTTAAAAATATCTAAAATAATACTGTTTCAGGTAAATAATATCATAAAGTAATACATGACGTAATACTAACGGCAAAAGCGTCTACTTTTAATGGATACATTGAAATGTTATTAAAATTCATATCTAAATATTGCAGTCGTTAGTGAAAATCCATCTTTACTTTCTGCTTGTTACTGGAATGAAACCAAAAAACTTCAACTGACTTGATTCAGACGACATTAGGAATTTTTTCTTCAGTTACTGTAATCTAATTGGAGGGGTATCAAAAAGTTCTCATGAAATAGTGCAAGTACTCAGTCATTTTGATAAGATTTTGAAACGAAACATGATTTTCTTATACATATGTTTCAATATAAAAGATCGCATAGATCCTGCTAATACGTGAAGTACAATACCGAGTACACAATTACAAATGTTCAACAATAAAGTAACGCCAGTACACGTATGAACGCGTGATCACTTACATCTCGGGGACATTGGTACCCAGAATGCAACGGACCGGAAATAACGTCATCCGTTGTTTCATGCGTTTGCCTCGTTTTAATTGCTAATGAATTGCAAGGGCTTTTTATTTCCTCAAGGGGGATGTTGGAAAGTCTCAGATGTAACGATTTGAACCGAATTTCGATCATGCAGCCTATAAAATATTTACCTTGTTCGACTTAACACACATACCCTAGTATGACACATGGAACGAGGGTCAAACTACAATTACATATTCGATTTTTTATTCCCCAAACACAACAATGGAAACTTCATCTTGGGTATTTGAATCTTTGATAGCGCGGTTCTCTTTGATTAATGTGGGCATCGTTTGCAGATATAAATCCATGTAATCCCTAGGCTTATAAATATGTTAGCCTTTCCGTGGCAGGGCTTAACGTTGGTGAAATGATGCTCACTATACTTGACCGCTGGGCGTGGCTGGTTGTTTGTCTAATTGCTTTTTTTATCTCACAAAGAACAGCTCATAATGCGATTCATTTAGTTATTTATCGAGAACTCCTACATTGAACAAACAAGTACAGAAGGTATCTTACTAATAGAACAAATTATAACACTTTTAGAATAAAATCATTTGTAAAGAAATCTTATTTATGAATTCGCTCACAATGGGTTGCAGTACCATCAATGGTTCTCTAGTTCCAGTCGATGCTCGCTGGTTTCACCGCAATGCAATGTTACAATGGTGATACGGTCTTTGTCCCTGAAAAAATACTAGCAGGCCTGATATAACTGAAATAATCTTGAAAGCGGCGTTCAACCCCACATCACCTCACCTCATAAAGATTTACTTTAAGCTGAAAAAAACATACTAATTAACCTTGTAAATAATGATATCAAAAAATCAATATCTAAAAATCATATTATTTTGTAGAAACTGGTAGATATATAAATGTAACTTATAATGATGTTTGTCTATACCTATACTATGTTGACAAGAAAATACATTATTATGCGCATGTCATAATAAGAAAGTCTTTATCTATGTGTATTTTGAGTCAATGGCCCGTTATGGAATAAAATGTCTGTCTGTCTGAATTTTTTTATCACAATATAAAAATTTGAGAGGGAATTAAAGTAAACAAGCAGTATAAATCCCTTCAAATGGCACTCTATATTTGCCTGAATGTGATAGACTAGCTTTGGTATCTCCATCTAAGTGCTAGGTAACCGTCTTCTCATTAAAGATATTATTTTAAAAATCGATGTATGGCAAAAATGTACACAGGAAAACTAGGTGAACATTTCAAAGTAACGGTTATAAAAACTGACTTTCAACAACAACAACAACAACAACAACAACAACGTTTTCATATTTTATCATCAGAAGGTAGTCCCGCACGGGTAATTTAGATCGTAATCATTACCTACATATAAGAACAATCATATCAAGGTTCATATTTTTCATACGATGCTATAAGCCAAAATAACATTTTTGACGTCACGTCATAAACAATGGTCTGATATCACAGTTTGCTTATGCCTATCAAAATTAAGCTCGCTCCCTCACAGGAAATACTAGTGCTTTGGCACTCATAAAATAGAATGTCATGAACACGAATATCATATGCTCTATGTCATAAAATATATCCTGTCTTTCCCCGGTTTTCGCATGAAATTTCTAAATCAATATCTTGATGAAACCATAAAGCTGGGCAACGGTGATATTACGTTTATTTCAATTACAAGTACCAAATCATCTAGTAGGTATCAGGGGTAAAGTCTGCAATAAATTTTTTGACTTTGGATCGCGACGAAGCCTGCGGGCTCAGGCTGAATAAAGCGATAAATGGATGGTAAAGGGAATGAACTATTGTGTGACGACACTACATCTGAAAGTAAACACTATTTGACTATAGCCTCAGAATTATTTTTATCTAACTTGATCCATCAATGTTTGATCTCAACTCTCACTTCGGTAGATATCTCAAATTTTAATCTTTGATATTTTAATGAATTCAGTATTGTCAACTAAATAATTTATGTATGTATGACATGACAATCGTTGCATCAAATGTCTTAAAGGTACTTCAAGATATGTGAGAAATACAAATTATAATCATTGTTTTAAGGTCTTTGTAGACATAAGCGATGTTGAAAAGCGATGTTTGTAAACAAAAACACGATTGTTAATGACATTAAAAGTGTTTATAGTCATAAATATGTTTTCAAAAGCATTGCTTTTATAAAAATCACAAATCACAATATGGTCATTTAATGTCTCTTTAGACATAAACACAGCGTCCTTAAAAGCGATGATTGTATACAAATAAACAAATGATTATAAGCATATAGATGTCTTTTTAGACACCGACACAACGTCTTCTAAAGCCATGACTGTATACAACTTCAAACCCTGTTTAAGCTGTATATATTTCAATTGTGTATTTTGAGTACATTGTTTTTCTATCTCGGTCACGTGACCTGGACAAGACCGAAAACGACAAGACGCCACACACTGGTGACGGAAAACAAATACAACGTGCTTTACCTCATGTTTAGACTCTCCTAATATCGTTACCCAAGTTTGCAAAGACACCGAAGTGTTAAAAGGCCAATTTGCTTCCCGAAAATAAGGATGCTGTTTGGACTTTGTGGGTTTTCGAACAGAGGGTGAGAAATTAATAACTATATTGCTGTTCTTGAGGAGTTGTCATGCCTCTCTGTTTACACTCACTTGTCCCAGAATCAGTTGCTTATTTGGAGACAAAGGGATTATTGCTGGAGTGTGCTAAATGGTCGTTTTATTGCTTCTCAAACTCATACGAACGAGTTAAAATTAAGGACGCACCTAGTCATACTTTTAACTTTGTTTTCGGGCGGTTGTAAAAGCAACGCTTGTGGCAATTGTTTACTAACGAAGTACATTTGACTCGGAATTTAGAACTGTTATTTTAAAATTGTTCTCTATGCTCCAAGAATGTCTTCGTTATAAACAATTAGACGATTCTTTGACCTTGGTGGATTATTTCTGAAGTAGTGTAAGTGTTCAGAATAAACAGTGGTTTGAGTGTAGTTATAATAATTTTTTATAAACGCTCATGCAATGTATTACCACCTGTTTTTCGATATGTTTGTAACTTTGGATAAGAAGATCTGAAAGGAACAATCGGTTTGTGAAATGTTTGGAGCAGAGGAATGTCCCACTTGTAAATAGTGAAAGTCCTTAAAATACTAATTTGTATACCATAGGCAGATTTTTTTTCATTAAAAATACCTTTGTATATCTATACAATCTGTATACATGTAATGTATGTTCACTACAATGTATCTACTTATCTTTTGTAACATCATAATTGTAACTCATGACGTCATAACCGACTCAACTTCGGTCATTTGATGAGACCTTGTGCACGATTGGAAGTGCGAATAATTAATCATCTTGATTTCCTTACAAAAATGTTGTTATTTATTTATATTCATCTTTCGTTTCATATGATTATTAAGCATCGGTAAATTCATTTTGTTATGATATACGATGTTTGAAATGTACTGTTCGGGCGAAATCACAACGAGAAGCTGACAGTTCGTGCACGTCTTCAGAATGTCACTGAAATTGACAACGACTCGAATAGGTCCAAGCTTTTTGACTGAAAAAACTGTTTCGAGTCACCTCATCGTTTACAGCCATCGATTACCGTATTGGTTTACTGCGTGTTCAGTTTCTCGTCACCCCAAAAACAGTTGACGGAAGTGTAATGTACATCAGGAAATTCACGCATTACACGTGCAACCACTGCGATGAAGAAAGTTTATCGTGTTGTTTTGTATCTGAAGAACATACGAAACGGATGCACACAAACCTGGTTTCTCTTAATTGATTTTTGGTCTTCTGCTGCAGTCACATCTACTTAACATTAGCTCTTGTGATATTGATGAGTGTTTAGGTACTGACTTTTGAAAAATATCACTTTCATTGGTGCAATACCGCTACAATATAAAGGTCTGCTAGTCGAATAGCGGACAATGTAGACAAGATAAAGTAATAATTACACAAATCATTATTGGAATTGACAGTCTTTAATTGTGGCATGTGATTCGGGTTTATGCACATACATGAAGCTATTGTTCTATTTTCATAACAAATATAAATTGTCATATATTTCTTAATTTTAGAAAGGATACTGAAGATATTATTGTTTATAACTATACATATGATTGTTAGGCACGTATCATATCCAAATCAATTATCATGAAACAAATTTATGGTCACTTAAATTCGGTACTGTCCTAATCAAATGATCTTATGATCGTATGACACCTTCTATTTTTGGAAAATGCAAGACCTTAATAAACCCGTATGCAGACTCGTCTTGTATGTTACATTAAAGAAGTATTTCACTTTAAAGAATCAAATATCATCTATTTCAACGCTCTTTGGGATTGTGTGTATGGTGTCAGGAAACATTTAAAAAAATTTGATACCCTGTTATCATATTTCGCTTTAAAGCCTTGCCCTACCGACAATAAAAACTTGTTTTGTTTTTAAAATACCAAATTGAAATAGAAAATATATAAAGTGAAAAATAGGAGTTGTTAGATCGTGTATTTGAAATAAGAAACGAATCCATGGCAAAAATGGTATTCAAACTGTCAGTGAAAAAAAATACCGGATAATTTAGATTAAAGTTTTCTCACAATAGGTTTTTGACAGCTCATAAAGATGAAATGAAGAACACAATCACCTATTACACTCTCTATCCATTCATTGAATCTGAACTCAAACACCTTCGCCGTTTATCCCTTTAAAATTATTTACAACTATGGAGTAACTACATTATTAATTTTGTGGATTTTATTTCTACTGGTCCTTGTCTGAGAGTTGGACTTTCAATGACTATATCAAGACATATTAAAATTTGCTAATATTCTAAAGAATCAAGTATGACAATCATCGATTTAAACGGCCAGTTCGATTACGTTTTCAGCGATAAGCTTATGCTGCTAACGAAGCTATTTTTAGATACAGTGCGTCAGCAGTTAAGTAGATCTATAAATAGAATGAGAAAAGTCCCTTCCCATAATGCAACGCTGCATGTTTTCACAACATGGCGACAATCACGTTTGTGTCAGCGTGTCGAATGGGTCTGAGGGGTGATGCGCACAACTTCACTCATAGTAAAACTCTTCTTTTTTAAGAAAGATATCTAAGTTACTTCACATAAAGTTTTTAATGTACGGAAAACTGCAGCACTGTGAGTAATTTGGAGTGCGATAGTCTGGACGAATCTTTGTTTATATTGGGAAGCCGGAGCGAAGCCACTTTTCTCCTCAGTGTCATATTGATTGAGCTTAGCCATTTGAGATGTCATAATTAGTTATGCAAACATTATTTACATTATTAATCCCCAACAATCAAAACATCCAAGTAACTACAAGGTTACTACAACGCAGATCAATCATGCAGCGGACAACAATCTAATGGCCGCCATGATCGCAATAGAGTTAAGCCCCTTGGTAGTGCTGGTCAGTGGCTTCGATTGTTTTCGCTATTTTTTTCAGTTTGAAGGACGGATTACAACTAATTACCAAACATGAAAAAGTTGTAAACACAGAAAATAGAAAACAAATCGAATATATAAAAAAGTTACGTGTCGCGTGCAAAAGGGAATTCCCTCCCGAATATTTGTGGAACAGAAAATACCCGGTCGAACTGGCCGTTTAAAATCATCAGGATCACGCCACATCACAAACAATATATCAAATGAAACACTGACTGATGTTTGTAGAAGATGTATTATTTATGAAACATCAGAAACAGTGTCAAATGGAATATCCCCATGAATCACCAATCAATATGCTATGATGAGTTTCGTCAAATTATACTAATCGTCGCAACATCCTGCCTTTACATACACAGTTATGTCTGTACAAGCCGAGGCAACTGTACACTTTTCTAAGTAACTTTGTGTAAATTTTAATTATTATCTTGCCTTAACACTGCGACATTAGAAGGACCGAGTCTATTTCTATCTACAGGACACTATGCCTACAGTCTCAACAATACTAGTACATATATTTCATCCAAGTGATAGCGGTGCATGACTATCATTGTAGGCGAACTGCCACAATAGTGTAGGCGACGTCACAGTAGGCAAAGTGCACCGTAGGCAGCAGTAGACCTAAACCTCAGACTTTTCTCATTTCCAAATCAGGGCATGTTCACCAGGTAAATAAATATATTTTAGGTAGGTAAATGTAAATTGTTAGTTTCTAACTAGTCCTTGAAATAATCGAATCTCAAATGTGACTTGATGTTCAGTTATATATTTGCACGTTTAAACTAAACAGGGACTATAATTTAGTCTACCAGTTACGAGGACGAAATTTGGTATTTTTCGACAGTGTTGAAAACTCCAAACTTCATTTGACGTTTATTTTCAAATTTGAACCTTCTGACCATTTATTTTACAATACAGAGACTCAAAATAAGTCTACCAGTGTCCCTGTCATGTGTTACGACGACGAAAATTACACTTGTTCATGTTTGGCGAACTTGCGTGAAGTCCAATAGTCGTACCACTCCGTTACACCAGGTTTACTACAGTGTTTACAAAGATCCCAGATGCACACTCGAAAACCAAATTTACTTGCGGGCAGAGGTTGCGGGCTTCTTGTTTAAGTCGTGTAGGCCAAGACTATCGGTCCGTCTCCGGAACAAGGAAGGAAGCTTCTCTAGGGGTCAAAGGTCACAGAGACTATTTTCACGCCAAATAACGACATGTTGCGGTGACGTCATTGCATGGAAAAGACACGCGCAACGTCTACGTAGACTGGTTCAAACACAGCTCGGCGCCACTGGACGTTGCTGAGGTGCAATATGTTGTCAGATATATGACTCGAACGTGAGGGGACCAGTTTGGGGATGTCTGTTGAAGGGGAGACGTTTTTAGTGACTCAAGCCTTTGATATTTCTATTTTCCTTTATGTGCATTTTGTAAAATTTAGCTATTTCACTTCCTCGGCCGCCCTTAGTTTATTGTATTGGAATAAGGGCAAAAACCTGGCCATCGTTTGAACTATATATTGCGTTTCTGTAAGGAAAACGTAATAATTTGTAAAGATGAAAGATGACTTACTTCGCAGAAAGTCGATCTTTTGATAACAATGTATGTGATGTTTCGATTTTAAGTACATTGGGAACATTTGGCAGTAGGTTAAGAATCAGAACCTTTATCGAGTTTTATGAATAGACCTGATAAATATAGTTATTACTACATAAGCTCTCTTTAGCACGACATAATAATACATACTCATACTGTTTCTATTACTTATATTGTTGATGACAATGAGTCTTGTTTATAATGTTACCTTATGTGTTCTATCTTTCGTTAGAAGAAAACTTGCATTTCGTTGGACAAAATGATGTCGTAATATACGTGTATAGTGGGTGGAGAGATATGGGATAACCCTAAAATAGAAGAAAGTAGTGCTCCTTCAATGAGTGAAGACCTTCATCTTAATGCTTACAACAAACGTAAAATCTCTTACTGACTTATCGAAATGAACACGTGTAGGAGATCACCTTGCACAGATGAAATCACAGCGATTGGACTACTCAGTGGACATTTACTGAGAAACTTTCCAATATTGCAAGTAGCAAATGACGGTGGCAAGGTTATCAAATTTTAAAGCTTTGTATGCAGATTTTGTTAACATCTCAAGGTTTGCGCTGAAGTGCGCTTTATAAAACGTGAAATTGCTCCAACTACAACTCCTGCTCATGCGTCGATGTACGTTTTACCCTGGGACATATGCAGGTTTCAGATGACGTCATAAGACCTTTTCCACTCTGTATCAAACATTGCGTTGTGGGATGTTTTATGGCAGGAGTTGGTATCTTTTAGGACTATAGTAACATGTTTTATTAGCTAGGAAACTTTAGTGGCATGGTAACATTAGATTAATTCTTATAAGATACATTCCTCCTGTTATAACATTGAATCACCATATCAATGTCAAATTTAAGGGCTTCGATGTTTTTAATAAAAGCGTATTTATAACAGGTTCTCTATATCAAGTTACTCTTTTTCGTTGTTTTAATAACTTGATTACAGCAAAGTGTTTCGAAAATTTCTTACTCTCTTTGCAGACGTCGGTTTTTGGTCATCCAGATAGATGTGCGAATCGTTAAATAACATCAAAGTTGACCACAGGAGGTCAGGAGCAATAGGTTAATATTATTCGGGCTCTGCTCGAACGTAGGGTTTGAGAGGTATGTTGCATTTTATGTTGCTATTTAATGACAAGAAGCTCTAAACAAAAACACAATATTCAATGGTAATCAAATAATTTAAATGTGTTCATACAAAAATTATTGTCAACATTGGTAAATTGCTTAATTGGTAAATTTCAAAAATAACATTTACAAAAAAACGTCCTTCTGCCCCTTGAAAAGGGATATTTAGTAGAGGAAAGCGTTGTCTGAATAGGAGTACACATCTCGAAATGTTTGAAGCATGCGTTTCTCTCCATTCCTCAAATGTGGCTACCCTTTCTGAGGTACCCCAATCATTCCTCAATTCAGCACCAGGGGACGGGCAACAAAGACTTTGGTTGAGGTGAGGCTGAGAAGGGGGTGGGTGTTGACACAGGTGCAGGGCGTGTAGAAGGAGGGTGCGAAGAGGAGGGGGTCGGTGTCTTGGAATGATGACGCGCGGGTGCCAAGACAATCCACTTGATTAGGCCGTACCGGAATTTCGAACTCCGGGTGGAATTTCGTGGGGGTGCACGACCAGGGGTTACAACACGCTCAGGGGTGGGGAAACACGTGCAGTGACACGAGGCAACGTGTATAACATAACTTGGAGCTTACGGTCGGGATAGATTATCTGCTAGTGTTTGTGTGTTGTTTTGGGGGTGGTGTTGTCAACATGGGTGACAGATGTTCCCAAGAAGGCTGGGAGGACGGTAGAGAAGGGTGGATCTTGGCGGTTGAGGAATACATGAGAATAGTCACTACCTTGAAGTTTTAAGCTAAAAGAAGTTGATATTAAGAAAAGTCACTTCCTCGAAGTTTCAGGCTAAAGTTATGTTGGGAAAGGTCGATTAGTACCTTGAAGTTTTAAGCAAAAAGAAATGGATGTTGAGAAAATTCATTTCCTCGAAGTTTTAAGTTAAAAGAAATTGATGTTGACAATCACGAAATTTTAATCATTTTCTTTTGTTAAGCTTGGATTTGACCTAAACTTTTCTTCACAAAGACGGCGATAACAGCATATATCAAAGCTGACAAAAGTATATTCACCATATCTATATGATTATTGAAATTTGTGTGTATACTATATAATGTTGATAAATAATTGTTTTCAAAGTGAAAATACACCACATGTATTCCTGTGAAACAAATCGAAAATTTCAATGGTAAATTGAATTTTAATGGTCAGTATAATCTATAACAAACGAGTTTTTCCCACCCTTGGCTCTACGACCAAATATAAGGGAGGTCACTCTGTGTTGTGTATCACAATCAAAGTGTCTGCAAACATTGACTGTAGAATAATTAATGTAACACATAATGAGCTTTCTTTTCAATTCTGTTCTGGACATAATTCTTAATGATACCGTATTTGACAGAATCACAGTGATGTGAGGTCTTGTTTATCCATTATGCCAATCATTTTCTTCTCCTGTGTTTCAAACGGCGGCATTCGTTGAAGAAATACTCAATATTGTTAAAGCAAATATTTACCGAATGTTAAACCATTGATCAACCTGCGACAAGCGTCATGCTAATAGGCAAGCCGTATTGACCGAGGTCAAATCCATTTAAACCCTAAGTAAGCGAAGCCCTGAGAGAGAGGCCAACTTATCGGCGGTCACGTGATAAGATCAACCAATCAGAACAGGGATTATCGGCATGACTGTATCAATATGGCGGAGACACTTCGATCGCTAGTTATTTGATCGCCTAAAACGACTCAACCACGAATTTCATTGCCGCAAATTAATTCGTCAATCCATTTCGATGCTGTTCACTAAATTTCCCTCAGTCGGATTTTGTCGGTGATGGATGTTCAAGAAATCGTCGTCTATTGGCCTGACATGTCTCGTGCGGACGTTGATAAAGAAATAAGCTGCCCGTCTGAAAGAGTTGATAGACGGAAGAAATTGACAACCCCCTCCCATCCGCTGATCCGCGTTTTAATCTCCCCTCCCTTCCAGAGAAGCAACTGCCAAGCTTCGATAAGACCCGCCGATTGATATATCTAAGGAGAATAAAAAATTCTGAAATCAACAAGCAATGGAGTTGTCAGCTATCTGTTTAATCTGCGATTAGTTCGCATTTACAGTCGCTCGTTAATTTCCCGCTAAGAAATATACAAGGCGATAAGGTAAACTAGACATGCGGTGTATATTTAAGCTCGCGGGGTTACGTTCATGTTCGTTTGTGAGTGGAAATAAGAAAAGTTGCTGAATTTTTAGGTACCGAAAATATTTCCATTAAAACAACATTTTATTCCTTAAGGGTTTTTTTCTATATCTTTTTGATAAAATGCTTGAAAGATTAAGATCAACACCATTTACATTCTCGTTCGAACTTTTTTCTTCTTTTTATGGTAGCGATGATATGCAAGTTGAGTTTAAATCAAATTAAAATATTTTTTTGACGTTTTAAGTCTTGCAGTGACTGATCTCAAATGTGTTTATTTCCTATCTGGAATATGTCGTTTCCAAAATTTTTATTTTGCATCTTGGAAATGATAGAATTGCTTTCAAGTCCCGCTCCAATTATTTTGATGTATGTCAGAAATTATCTGGCCTCACAACTGTCAACAACTCTAGTTTATAGCGTGAAAAACATTTGTCTTTTTAACTTAAAATCCGGTATCAGCGACGCGATTACAATACCAACTCTTGTCGTAATTCGCTGACAGATGAAACAAGGGGGGAATTATTGAGTTGGAAGCAAATGCAAAGAATATATCACGAAAACAAGGAAAGTAGACTAAAATTACCCGTAAAAATTATACAGAAATAATTCTCTGTAAGATTTGATGATGCAGTTCACAAGAATTCTCACTCTCCAGAGAAACAGAGTGAAAAAAACATTTCACAATGGCAGAGGGGGAGAGAAAGGGTGAAAGGCCTTATCGCGGGTGATACAAAAGTTTTGGGGAGCTGAAATCTGACAAAGATTGATATACGTGAGTGCAAGGAGACAGAAAAAGCGCGGAGCTCTATCGATACAGAGAGAAGTAGACGCCTGGTATCGCTGTGACGCGATGTATATCGGACGGTATACGTCAACTCCTGACGGCCTTTGTTGTTTCGAATTGTAAAAATCCACGTTACTCAGTGCTCATGTCACTGAAGCAAGCGTTCAAGATTTCCGAAGTGTCATGTTGTTTTAAAATGTACTACAGTTTAGGGTTAGTCCTCGTGTGTTGAATAAATAGGGAGCTCGATAGCCTGTTCAGATATCCGACTAACGTCTTTTAACAGCTGCAGGGTCGAGAGTTCTCTCCCCTTGTCGCTTTGCTCTTCCGGAGGTAGAAAAGTCTTCCGTCAACACAACATTGCATAAACATCCCACCCATTAAACATACACATTGATTACTTGTCGAACCTTTGTTTAGAAAGGTGTTTATAAATAACACTTTCAGATGTATTATAACTAGTAGTAGCAGTAGCAGTAGTAGTAGTAGTAGTAGTAGTAGTAGTAGTAGTAGTAGTAGTAGTAGTAGAAGTAGTTGTAGTAGTAGTGGTAGAAATAGTAGTAGTAGTAGCAGCAGCAGCAGCAGTAGTAGTAGTAGTAGTTGTTGTAGTAGTAGTAGTAGTAGTAGTAGTAGTAGTAGTAGTAGTAGTAGTAGTAGTAGTAGTAGTAGTAGTAGCAGTAGTAGTAGCAGAGGTAGCAGTAGTGGTTGAATAAAAATCTCTATCAATTTATCTAAAAATACAAAATCCCTCTCATGATTTTAACGATAAAATTAATTTAGAGGGATTTTGATAAGCGAAATAAAAATTCTAAACTGCATCAACGTCTCATGAATAATTTATCGACATTGTACACGAGTAGGCATTGTACACGAGTAGGCATTGTAATAAACATATTATTTGTATTTAAATCAGTCAAGCCATATATGAATTTTTTAGTAAAAATTCAGAATCCGCCTGACCTTTTTACGAATCACAACAAGTTGGACTTTTTCATCACTTTATTTTTTTCTGAGGTACCATACATGGTCATTTGACATACATTCTCAGTATTTGTATTGAATATCTTCAGGTAGGCATGACTGCATTTACATAGTATATATATATATATATATATATATATATATATATATATATATATATATATATATAAGAAAGAGTAAACATCGGATGGTTCTGACTGGATCAATCTTCTTTAATACAATACGATGAATTCATTTCGACCAGTGTATCGGTCTTTTCAAGTACTCATATATATCTAAATACATATAATAAAGCATAAAGCATATATTTTTGTTGAACTTTTTATATTTTTCACTTATCGGCGCCAAAGGGGAAAAAGTTAAGGTTATTATAGAAATTAGTTTATGTCGAATAATGCTTCCGTCCTAGAGAAATGAACAGTAGAGAGATGGAGGATAATTATCCACATTAATATCCATTTTGATTTTAATTTTGGTATAATTGTAAACACAGTGTTGAAGTAAACAGAAGCAGTGTTAATAACATCTTTATTTCCGTGATTGATAAAACGTATCTATTGATCTAATACGAAACTCATTTGTAAATCTGTTCATAAGACTATAATTTCTTGGAACAATCAATTTAAAACCGAAACCACAACAAGATTATACACACATGTTGTCTTTGGTCCACGTATTTCTCCGCAAATTCCATATTGTAAGTCTATTGTGATTTGTTTATTTTTAAGAATATTTTATCAATATTTTTCTAACGATTTAACTCATTGAAATAAGAAACCATTTTCGTGTAGTTGAAATCTTATCCATCGGTGTTTATGTCCGAATTTAAGGACATTATATTAAACAGATAAAATTGTATCAATTATTGATATACACAATTTTTATATTTTATACCTGAAAGATTCCCTGATTCAGCGACTGAAAATGTCTAAAATGTCAACACTATCATCCTGTTGTGACCTACATCTCCGATAGATTCAGCTAGATTTGACCCAGGGTCGATGTTGACGATAACCCAAGTTGTCTGAGGACGTATGTTATCTACATACATCTATTTGTAAGTCGTTACAAACGCGAAACCATGTCAATTTCATGTACATTGATAACTTCTACACGTTAACGTTGTCAAGCAGGTGTCATTATCAAATCAAACCTTGTCGGGCACGAATTGCGTATTAATATTATCATTATCGTTAGATTTTCCGATAATGATACGCGCCTCAAAGCCGTAATCATGGGCAAGACGCATGTCCTTTGTTGCGAGTAAATCTACGACGGTGAAAATTGACCAAGTCATTTGATTTTCCCAACATATTGACTCTACGATTTACAATGTTTTTGTGAGTTCTTACAATCAGAGCTGCATATTGGCAGTTTTATAACTCCTTTATCGTACTGGCGTAAGGATTGCATTCAAATGAATGTACTAATGCCCGTTACAGAACTAACAAACGCTCTTGCAATAAACGACACAGGATGTAAAAGCGTACAAGCGGAAAGTGGCGAAGAGTTTCTGAAGATTTCTGTCAATAAATCGTTGAATTAGACTCCTATTAGGGACTGTTGGGCTGTTGATAAAAATATCATTTGTTGAACGTCGTTGATGGGGAGAGGTATTGTGATATGGAACATGCATTGCATATTTATTGTTTTATTTGACGCAGGTGGAAGGCATTTCAATGTTCTTTGAAATGTACACGATTTTTGACAGGCGCCGATTTCATGAAATTTGATTTTAATTTGATTTTAATGCCATTTGTTAAAGTAAAACATATGACCAGCTGGGAGCGTGATTTCCAAAAAAATCGGAAGGGCATTATATTCAAATTATTCTTTTTTACAACATGAAGCATGAGATATTCGCAAACCCATTCCATTTTGATAAATCGACATTTGCATGATAGGCTCGTGTCCATTTCTATGCAATGAACATTTGAAGTGTACAACATGCCATTCACGTTTTTATGTTGATTGAATTAACGATTTTTCTGAACCTATTCACAAGCGAAATGATTTTGACAAGCGTTCAACTTATAGAAATTCTGGTTTTCATAAATACAACATGAAATTTATGAATACAACAAATGAAAAGTATTGAAATTTATAAAGAAACGAAGTGGAATATGTTATCGATCAAAATAATTCACAAAATGCCCATGAAAGTTCCGATAGCGGAGTGGGGAGACTGTAAAACATTATCCATGTAGATCTCACATATTAGCAAGCGGAATATGGCGGTGATAAATATTTATAGCTGCTCATCAAAGTGGTGTCTTATTTGAGTATCTGTCGTGGAAATGAACCCTATTTGATGGTTACAAGGCATCACATTTAGCATTTCCTCTCATATAGTCTCATTGTATACAACAATAGATTGGATACAAGTTTGTATATTGTATTTTGTCTTCTTCATTCACGAATTGCTTATGTCATCACTTCTTCATTCACGAATTGTTTATGTCATCACTTCTTCATTCATGAATTACTTATGTCATCACTTCTTCATTCATGAATTACTTATGTCATCACTTCTTCATTCGTGAATTACTTATGTTATCACTTCTTCATTCAGACATCCACTATAACATGACTTCCGCATTTAGACATCCATTTTAACATCATCGCTGTATTCAGACATCCATTCTGTCGTCACTTCTGCATTCAACCATCCACTATTGCATTCAGACATCCACTGTGACATCACTTCTGCATTCATGCAGTACTTATGTCATTACTTCTGCATTCAGAAACCCACTATGATATTACTTCTCCATATAGAATAGACTATAACATCATTTAACATCTATAAACATAAATTATCACTGTATAGAGACAGCCATTCTGTTATCATTTCTGCATTTAGACATCCACTATGACATCACTTCTGCATTCAAACATCCATATGTCATTACTTCAGCATTCAGGTATCCATTTCTATATTTTAATATTAATTTTTACATCCATTCTGCATTCTGTTATTCATTGGAACAATACATTCTGCATTCTAATGTCTATTCTTACATCGATTTTACATTCAGACATTAATTTTTACACCCATTCTGCATTCTAATATCCTCTCTTACACTCTTATGAAATTTAGTATCAATTCCTATAGATTTATTTTAATATAGATACGCAATTTCACGTTCATTTCGATTTTTGTATTTAAAATATTTCTAACATGCTTTTTACACGCGAGCGACTGCTCTAATTTCAACTGCATTCGAACATCAACTCTGATTTAGTTTGTATTACGCCATTCGTTGTAACTTGAGAGTGTATATTGTATCATTTCTTTATCATGAATATGCAATAAAGGTTTTGTTGTATCTCAAATTATGATATGATGCATGCAGCCCGATTGACATCATTATGTGTCAGCTCCTCTCTGGCGACTTTCAATTGCAGTATAAGATATAATGGGAAACGTTAATAATCTAATAAATTCGTTTTAGTTAATGGATTTTCGTTATACAGTTGAATATTTTTAAAATTTTGTTATGCATATTGATGAAGCTTTTGCTGTAAACTTGTAACTTAAAACTAGTTTGAGAAGATAACGATAAATTATGATTTATGATTTGTCGTCTTTGTAGACTTTAATGATATTGAGTCACATAATAAGTGTGTTAAATGTTTACACGTGTGGAACGAGTTCATGTATAATAATGAGATTTGTTGGCAAATAGAGTGTCATTCGAATTACATCTGATTATTATAGATGCAATGGAAATAACACGATATGCCTGTTTCGAGTCACAACCTTATTAACGAATAATATAATATTATGTAAAATAGACAACACCACATAAAAGATCTATAATTAATTTATTTTAATGTTCACTAATTGAGTAAATACTATTTGCTCGGAATAAAATATTTTTCGATAAATATTGACAAAATGCACAATTAACATGAGAAAATGTTTTTTGTTATGTAGTGATGATGAATAAAACACCATGAACGGAATATCTATCCGACATTAATACATCTTCGAATGGTATTTAAACCAAATATCGGTAAACATCCGATTAAACTGTAATCATATATTTATTAAACAATTTTATCATTTAGATCTATTTCTAAGATATAATCTTTTTGAGTTACATGCACATTTTCTAAAATATATAATTTCATTGTATCAATCGCTCTGTCTCTATTTTGCATTTTCCCTTTCCTTTTTTTCTCATTTTTTTCCATACCTCTTGTCACCACATGCTTACTTTTCCTAGTTTCTCTATTTTTCACTCGACCCCATTTTTCCTTTATTTATCTAATTTCCTAAATTTTGCATTTGTACATTCCTCTTCTGTTTTAGGAAAAAAGCAACTCAAGGCTTTCCAAAGAATAAAATTTTAAAATTCATTTTGAAGTTTTTATTTCTTTTAATTACCATATCTCATCGAAAATTAAGCCTCTTATCTGTTAAAAATTTAAAAATGAAAAGCATCAATGCCATTTGAGTTACCATTACCACATTTTCAACTGTAGACATGAAACTATCTCTAAAAAATATAAACATAAAATAAAGATATAAAAGATATATAAAAAAAGAATAGAAATTCACTTTCCTTAATCCATGTACAAGCTAATTATGAAATACGGCATGTTTGTTATACTCGATTTGAAAAACAATGAATTATTATGGAAATAATTATGTACCTCACCAAGCTTACCTTAAATCAGTGTACATACTAATGAGTATATCATAAAAATATATTAGAAAGAATGATAAGATATATCATTTATATATCGCTGTTTAATTAAATAAGTTTCGTGTTATTTCATAAATGATACCAGAAATAAGGTGAAATAACAAATTACAAAATCACAAATATGCTATGCAGACAGTATAATTTTCTACGTATCGAAGACTCGGGGACCAAGCGTTGTGGTGTATCGTACAATAAGGAAGTTGTCACACACAATATGCCAATGTATATCCATCTCATACACGTGATCCAGCTGATCAGTACAGTTCTTACACATATAGGTCTATGACCTACATCACAAACAATTGTATTTAACAAAGATATAAGTTTTACAAAGTAGATAATTTTCAAACTGTTTGTATTAAGATATTAACTATAAGAAAAGTACACACGTTACATGTAACACCATTTTTCATTTCAGTTTTATATAGTCGAGTTCACAATTTTAACTCCATAAACATTTAATCCTGGTAACATGTATATTTTACGTTAATATACGTTATAAATGTTGCCATATTTTAGACTGAGGTGACTGTGGTCATCACTGTATGTAAATAAAACATACCTATGGTATTATGAAAAATTATTAAAATTATACACGAAGTTATAGCATTTTAATTATTGAGTCTTTAAAAATATAAGTGTTTGGTACATGCATAAGGACATGAACCCAAAATGATAGATAAACAAACGTGAATGCAAATTCAAAAGGAATAAATTGAAACAATTACTTTTATTTAGTTATTGTCGGCCAAATTACGAGCATATAAAAAGGCGTAAAACGTGAAATAGGCACTCCGTGAAGCGTAGCTGGAAATTGCATTACATTTCTTTCAGTATAAATATAGCCCTTGTTATATCAACAGAATTATAATGTTGAAATATGATTTCATATGTACAATTACTTATGATTAGTTTAATAGTGGCCAAATAACAAGCTTATAGAAATACGTAAAAGTTAAAAGAGGCACTCCGTAAAGCGTAGCATGAAATTTCATGACAGTTCAAACAGTATGAATATTGCGCTTGCTATATCAACAGAATATAGAGCTGAAATATTGATTCCATATATATTCAAAATTGATAAACAAACGCGCTTCCTAAACTTAGATTATCTTCTATAATTGTTACATCAATGTAAGCTTATCACAAACACAAAAATGTTGATATAATGTCAGTGATATCAATTTGGTTACAAATGTCGTTATCAGATAAGAAGATATCATTCATCAATTAATCAATTGTCTGTTTATGATATTCTTTCAATTGCATGAAAATATTAATTTGATAAGCATATATAAACTCTCAAAAGATCATCCATTTTTACTATCGGACTGTTGATAAACTGTGGATAAATAATTTCCATTTTGACTGTAAAATATTCTGAATAAAGTATCAGGAGGTTTTGTAAGTAATTGTATGTTATGAAATACCTCAATACGAACTCAGTTATCATTCTCAAATCTGTGAACGTTTAACCAAAAATATAGACAGGTTTTCGCTGTAGAAAATGTGCTCAATGTCATTAAAAAGGCTAGCTTCCCCGATCAAAACAAAATTTACAAACATAAAGGTAATGTGTTTGTTATTGACATCAAGATTGGATATCAAATACTGTTTATTTAAATGAAATGAAAAAGATATAATCCTGAAATCCTTTAAATATCAAGGACGTATTATTAATATCAATATGGTAAACTACTTCTAAGATTTAATAAATAAATGTCAACAATAATTTTCATTATTATGTATACCAAATATATAGACTTATGAATACTAAATCTTACATGTGTACTCTATAAAGGTTAGCTAATCTTTAACACGGGAAAGTTGAAGATATGTCAATATATTTTTTTGTTTATGGTGTGAGTAGGTGTATTCTTTATTCCTTTCTACCGAACGGAGAGGAGGAAAACTCCATACAGTGTGTCTTCTTCAAGTTGAAGATTGTACTTAAGGAACCCTTTCATAATAGATAGAGACCGTTGCTCGGTTTGTCTATTTCCTTTGTGAATAAGCCTTCTCACTGCCGTAGAAGATAATTTATGCATGTGGTTTTCATAAAGGGGACTAATACATAATTGTAGATTTCAGTTGTCGATTTCACTTCTTCACAGGAGATGTCAAGGTGTGACATATGAAAAGGACATAATCTTCGTTTTGTTGTATTGAAATGAACACTACATGTTATTTCCATAACGTGTGGTGTCAATATCTCTCAACTCTCGTGTGTTTCTCTAAATAGATTTATAATACGTACAGAAATGGCGGTTGCGGTCGAATTTGGTTTGATTTGTCAACACAAATCAATTCAATGTTATATCAATGGCCATTTTGTTTGATTGTTTAGGCGAATTTGAGTTATTTCCGGCCGATCTGCAATGTAAAAAAAATATGTTGTCGGATGGTAGTAGTGGCATGAAATCTTTTTGTAGAAATTCATGAATTATTTAAGATAATATTCATGAAAATTTCATAATTAATCACCTTCAAGCCAACACGATTTCAATTGGCACTGGAATAAAGTTCGCTTTCATCTATTTCTATGACACCTTTATGTTAAAACTATCTTTTGTGTATTAATGAGGTACCATTGGTAAATTAAAAATCCCACTGTATACATAATATGAAAGCAAACCACAAACAAACGCGTGCGAATTACATCGGTATAAATTTGCAAATGTGCAATCAAGTGTATAAAGCGAAGAATGATATCTCATACAAATATGATAGTGTTATTAAGTTTGAAATTATTGTAAACTACTACTATTGGTGTAAATTTCCACGTGTGAATGACAGACTGTCATTGCTGAAATAGACACCGTTTGGGGTGTGTACATATCAATTAACGCTGAAATGAGTGCTGATTAATATCACCTCTCCCAGGTATGCATGATACTGTCAATAATTACGCCCGCTTGAATGCTGTATTTGCTTGTCCACGTTGTACAGAGGAAAGTGTTTGAGCGATTCCGAGTATTCATTGACTAGGGTTATCTATGTTTCAACCGATGGCTTATTGACTCGAGTTATCAATCTTTCTATGATGATACCGTGTATGTAATAAGAGATCTCTGGTAAACGCTTGTTGTATAAACATTGATACAATTGATTTATATAGCGTCCCATAGACACTGTTACAATGGAATTGATCACTGTCTATTTCATGATATTGACAAATGAAACCATATGTAGCTTGTCTATTGCTGTCAGTTTGATTATCAATGATATGCAAATGCTGTAAAATTAAATTCTGCGAATCATGACAAATCAAATAGCTCACACAAGATTTTCTTAACAACAAACTAAGAATAAACAGCATGTTTCAAGTAGAACTAGGATGCATAAAAGAGAAGCTTAAATCTATTCTATTCAATCATTAGCACAATTTCAGAAAATGTTTTAACCGCGTTGAACAATCAAAATTTCTTGAGCGCAAATTAAAGTTGACTTCATTACACAGAGTCGCCAGTAATATTGAATCTATCTTATTTATCCTCAAAAAGTCACATTATACTACAGTTATCTATCTATGTCAAACATAATTTAAAATGACCGTGATTAATTGTTCAAAAATTCCTTTCATCTTGCCGACTATGCTTCTTTACTTCTGGCATTATTACAAATACCGGGCATTAATGCATGGACTCACAGGAATGCAATAGAAGAAAAAATAAATAATACTTATAATATCAAAGAATATAAAGACCGTTTTACACGCTTCCTTTGAAATGACAATGTCCATATTTTCTAAAACATAGTAATTCGATTTGAGCGAGTGAATTTGGGGTGTTTTAGTAAATTTATTCGCAATGAAACACGTGTTTGGAGACAGAGAGACGGCTTATAACCGGCGAGCTTAAGCCTGGGCGGTTTTAAGAGTAATTGACTGGACTTAACTACTCTTAATAGATAGGCAATTTCACAGCGGGTCGACTCACGTATTGTTTCATAGCAAAACAGCACTTAAAATATAATGTCTTTTTTGTCTTTCTTTCATATTTACATACAGTTGATAGTTTACATGGTAAGCTATGGTCTATTTATGGCTGCCTTTATGGCTTGGAATGGACTCTTTGTCGGCAGAAATTCGATTTAAAAATTGTTCTGGTTTTTTTAAGGTTTTGTTTAAGATATTGTTATGACTCTGTTTTATATTTATAAAGTGTACTTGTGTTTTCTTTCTATAAATCTTTTTTTTATATTTTTGACAAAAGCGTTTGAATTAACAAAAGCAGTAATTTATTGAAAATAGTTTATTTGCTAAGTTTGTTATATATCTTACATATCTATATATATATATCTATAAAGATATACTTTACTTTCATTGGATACCATTCCGGTGAATTTCAAATTTAATTAATCTTACCGAGTAAAATATCTTAAAATTCCCTGTCGATGAAATGTAATGAAACTAAATTAGTTCATATTAATTATAATCACATGTATAACATTATATATCAAAACAATAAATTTTAAACAGTCTCAAATAAAGAAATATATATCCACACTGAATTCCACAATTCTCCTTTGTCTCGTGTCTCATATTGATAAATAAAGATGAATAAACAATATGTTGCAATTTTTATATTATTTTACACAAGGTCAAATTCATTATCAAACTATTAATAGAAGGTTGAGGAAAATAATTAACACACTTACAACTCTAATAAAAGAAAGCTATGAGTAACTTTTGTTCATTAATTCCAAATTACATCTAGTTATCATTCTGACTAAAGGTCTACGACAGCATTGGTTTTTTAAAAATCTTACATTTTGGTAGAACACTTTATTAAACAAAGAATAGAAACTAAACAAAGAAAACATAAACATCTTTGAATAAATAGCTGTGCAAAAAGGAAAAGCCAGAAAAGCCAGAGGCGCCCCCCTGAATAAAAAAGTTGATCAGATTAAAATAAGTGGGGTTAAATATGTTATTTCAATTTCAAACAAGTCAAGCTGCTTTTTATCTGCCAAAGGTCTCGGGGTTCATCTCCATTGTATTCAAACAGATGTGCTGAGTTAGAGCTGGTGTCACTTGAAGTGACCGGAGGAGTGGTCAAGGGTCATTATTAATGCAGTGGTCAAGCGGTGGTCAGTTCACACTGATTCTTGACCAGTTAATCAGTCGCTTTCTGTGTTAAAGATCATACTGGCAATGTAATTAACAGAATATAAAATAAATTGGGTGTCATTTAATCTTCTACTAGATTCAAGCGATCTCCATAGTTCGCTGATTAACGAATGTAAATAAGAGCCTAGCAGATAGTCTATGTCTGTTGTTTAGGTAAATAAGTCTAGGCGTTGTTTATTGAAATATGAAAATTTTCTTTGATTCTCTAACGTTCACTTTATTTAAGAAATGTGATGTTCTATACCTTATTCTAATGCTAAAAGTTCTTACATTTTCTATTTGTAACTGTAACAAAAAGTACAATTGTTGTTATCAACTACTTCTTTATTCTCAACATTTTAAAGGATTTATTTTTTTTAAGATGCATGTCTCAAAGATGAAAATATGGTGTTTTTTTAATGATTATTTTCATTATTTCAGGAAGTAATTATTAATTGTTGAATTATACGATTATTAAATTAACTATTTTAGTGTATTATTTGGTAATGCGTTCATTAATCATTGTTCAAACTTTGTTAGATTTCGTTTAATTCAAATTCATATCTATCCCCGAAAAGTAATCCTATCGCGAATTGTCAAATTTTAAAACTGTCGTGAAATATTATGTATTAAAAGGTTCAGGTCGTCAAAGTTTAAATCAGTAAAATATTTACGTAAATGTTGAAATGACATTAAATATTATTGCTGCAATATTTGCCTCAGAACTGCATCGCTATGGATTCGGCACATCCTCTTCACAAACATGCATTCATCTAGCATAGAACATATGAATGGGGATATCTATCGGACGCTATAAACCCGAAACAAAACCACACAGTCACTCCTCTCTTCAAATATGGCCCATTCAATGCCTTTGTTATGTAAAGCAGACCTTTCGAATTATGCAAATATGAAGACATTTTCTGCATGGCTTGGCCGAAGAAATAGCCTATTGCCAGCCGGCAAGTCTCACTCTCCGCGAAATGGTAATCATCATATTTGATGTTTAGGCTAATGTTTAGATGTGAAATGAGAACTCGTTGAGATAGTTGTCTTATGTAAATGCAACAAATATTGTTACATTTGGCAATTATCTGTAACAATATGTAGCCAATTCGGACGCGGAAATGTTTTCGATGGGATTGTTTCTTTCGGTCCACTATTGTTGTGTAACATATTGTCATGAATGATGGGCATTCTTAGTCTTGTGTGTGAGTTTTGAAAATGGTATAGTTTCGGTTTAGAAATCCTTGGTTATTGTGTTTTCATGTACTTGAATTTGAATTATTTTATTTACTTAACGGGATGAAAGTGGTTTAGTCAAAGTGTAAACAATTAAGGTTGTTTGTGTGTATGTATGTTCTATATCTTGTCAGACGGTTGTTGTAGGACAAATTAGTAATTTATGTTAAAATCATTTTTATAGTTTGTCATTTGCTGTAAAACTATAATGATTAAATACTGTTGTCATATAGAGTATGTCTTTTCTGTATATAATTTTGTATCTATATAAAGAATTAAAGAGCTTTTTGAATCAATGAACATGAAGAATTCTAAAATATATTTCATGGTCAAAATAACACATGTTTTAGTTCTGTTACCCTTGTTAATCTCATTAAGCAAATACGTGATGGCAGTGCGTGGGTAGAGCGTTAGGCTTTCGAATCCAACCACGGCCAGCCTTGTCTGCTAAGAGGAACGGTTCTACTTTCATTAATTTGCAATAATACATTGCATAAAACACATTTTAACAAACATATTCCACGAGATGATAGATTGGTGAGTTTTATTATAATGAACATTGTTTTTGATATTAAGTGTGATAAATTAACATTTCCGGAGTGAAAAATGTTCCTCTTTATTCTATATATATTTTAAGTATTTCACTGAAAAGAAGCGTCAACGTCAACCGATATACACTCCAATACCAGGGTCAAGGGACTACGAACTAAAGAGTGCAGGCTTCAGTTTCGTGCACCTACTGTTCGTGACTCGGCTACACGTACGGGTATGTACAAGGCAGGGAGACTCAAATTCCTATGACACCTATGTCATAACGAAGTTCATGAGTAGCCTCATTTGACAAGCAAGAGTTACAATAATTGAGGCAACGAGACACAGCCTTGTCGTATGCCTTCGTAAACTCCTTGGTAAAAACGTTCTTAAATTGACCTTTCGTTTTACACCTATCGTTTGTCTATCTTCCACAGGTTTTCTCCTCGTTTTCCCCGGACTGAGAAAAATATCAGGTACATTCGAGTTGCTCCGCGGCACGAAGTTTCGCCCCTTGCTCCTGGAATGCGGACATGGAAGACTGTTCACTTCGTCTCATTCCGCGACATCAAAGAGTCTGGGGTCGTTTCTTGCTAAACATTGAACACGGGCGGTAATTACAAACAATACGCTACACAGTGCTCTGATTCGACATAACTAACTGACAAGGGCTCGGACAAGATTTAAACTCGCGTTCTTCAGCCACGAGATCTCGTGAGAGTGTGAACCCATATCATGACGCCATTGTGTGCTTGTGATGAGATGAAAACGAGGCTGAAGCACGTTCGGTATTGCTGACAGACTTTAGAAGTTCTTCGGCAGGTGCCGGATTACGATACGCAGCAAGCGTTTGCTTTAACCCTGAAAACACACCATTGAAATGTACAATAAAAAGGATCAAAAGATGTCTTTCTCTCCCTCGCCTGCACTATGTTTTCGTCGGAGTATCAAAATAGCTCAAGTTATTCAATTGTGTCTCCTTTCTCTGCTAAATCTACGAGGCCCATTAGGAGGGTTTTGATCATTGAGCCACCCAGGTTTTAGGGCATAGTGAACACCCTAATGTATACATTCGAATCCCTGTTTCCTTTCATTCCGTCAACCCTTCGCGATAGCGTCAATCGAGGGTAAAACTTCAAAGCTCAAGACTTTACCGTGCAAACAGGCAACGTGTGGGGACCCAAGCACACTAATTGATAGACCAACACAGGAGAGATTATTTGAACATTAAAAGTGAAAATAATTTGAGTTTTAATTAATTTGACTCTATTCATGTCACGTGTGGGTTCGTCTGTTTGATGGAGCCATCTTCTTTGTAGTGGTGAAAGAAGAACCTGTATGCTGTATGGAGAGCAAATCACAGTAGAAGTTAGAAGAAGCAATCTTACGTATTTTTCAAGATAACATTCTCTTTTTGTTACATTTATGTCTGGAAATTTGTTGCACTTTTAAGTGAATAGGCTATACAAAATACCACAAACTAGGGAACGGAGTTTGCTTGGATGCCGTGTCGCTTGTTTGGAGATAAAACTTTTGATAAAACTAGTGTGTTTGTGTTCTTTGAGAAAATGAGTTGTTTGATTGTTGCCTTCAATTAGGTACAGTTTCCAGTAACGGAAAGTTATGATAACATGATAACCATATCCTATTCTTATGTTAATAGAATTTAACAGTTAAGTTGCTATCAACGTGTTACGTATTTTCATCAATATTTAATTTCAATAGCCTCAATACTGACAAAAGGAAAGGAGTTCTGAGAGGTGGTTGGAAAACGTAAAACATACTATACTGTAATACATAACTTTAATGATTTATTTTATAACATTTGTCAAGTAGCAATCATAAAAAAGAAATAAAGCTTTGTCCATTGAAATTATTGAACCTTACTAATCCTAACATTGTCAACCTGGTTCATTTGTTTTAACTTGAAGTTCTATTCTCTCTTGATTTCTCTACATAATGCATTGGTAGTTCTGGTCTATGATTCAACCCTTTTAATTACTAGTAATATTCGTTGAATTAATTTTGTTTTAAAGCAATAGATGTGGGGAAAGAATATCATGAATTGTACTCAGTTAGAACAGCATGTATCACGGGCAATTATCAATATCAAAATCCGGTCTCAATTTTGTCTTGTGGTTGCGAGAGTGATTGGTGACGCTCTTTCTTCATGAATTCAATTTTCTTTTCTTGTCGGTTGTGACTGTCTAAACGTTCTACGCATGTGCGTGTGGATTGCTAGCAAATACCATATCTGTCTGGAACTGTCTGCAGACCCCGCGATTTCGTATCTCTCTTGTCAGGATCGCGCGAGATTTTGACAAGCGCGAGACTCAAGGGGAGATAATACCAGCCGCTTACCCTAAAGACAAACATTCTAATTATCAGTGTCACAAATCTTTGTCGTTACACACGGAAACCGAAAAACCCAAGGGATGACGTTTACATCATATAATCACTTATAATTTAAAAGACAGAAGTTTCTCCTTTGAATATAATTGGATCTGAAAGAACCGTGCGTGATTTTGAGTTGTGATTGAACTTTGTTTCTGTAGTTGTCATCTGTCTGTTGAAACTTGTTTACAAGATGTAAGGTAAAGAATTATAGTCAAAACGCCATTTAAAGAAATCTTTTGCTTTCCTTATTGCATAAAAAATTGGACATTGAATTAACTCGATGACTTTTGTTGACCAAGTTTTTAAAGAATTGTATCTCAAAAAGACGTTGTATTCTTGTTTGTGACTGACAGATTCTTCTCGGCGTTGTAGATCAAATGATTAAAGCGGTAAACTATATCGTACAATTTGTATTCGTTACATATATTCAAAATGCTTACTATGACTATTGTCCAATATCATTCTTCGCACTTGTCCAATTTCATAAATAGCAAAGAAATTTATAGAGATAATATTTTTTAAATATGTAGCCCACCAACATTTTGAAGTGGGAGTTTAAAGAATTGAAAGTATTTAAGAGTCAATATCTATAGGCAATGATCATAATTTTGACATCCATGGCACATGACCAAAGGAAACGTAGTAGTTGAATTATCAGAAATCTTTTTGAGCATATGTCCATTCATATTCAGTTTATCAAATTATTTAATGGGAGTTATCCTGGTCAAATCGCTGTGTTCAAGGTTCGGCGTCAAGTAACCGTTACGATATGATTGTTTATTGGGAACAATATCTCGGGCAAATAAATAAACCTGCTATGTCAATGTCGCCCTATTTCTTTAAGTGCCTACAGTGACTGGGCAATGACAGAAAACATAATTTAAAGTGACACAGAGTATAGTTTATAAAGTTTTATTTGCTTGAAGTAAGAGCCAACATACCTTCTTCCTTGAGTTCAATTCAAACATCGTATCTACTTTTTCATCTTTATTTCCAAATGCCAAAATTATGATATTTTCAATCATAATAGAAAAACCGCCATATAGATCTATTAAATCAAAATTGTGCATGTTAATTACATGAATATTAGTTAATTGATCTACTTAACACTATAAACATATATTTTTCAATCTGCTGTAAATAAGTTTCGTGAAGTTCTTTTGAGTCAATCTCGCTGGCCATGATCCGGTTTTCGATCATAAATTATAACTTTAACCAGTTTAATGTCTCCAAACTGAAATGATCAGTAATAAGATGGTGATTTGACATATTTGATCCAACAATATATACTCTGTGTCCCTTCATATAAGATCTAGTAACATGCTCATTTAATGAATGGTTACAATCCCATGACTTAAAATTTAAACGATAAAGTCTCAAATGAAATGTCATTTTTTCCTAAACGTTATAACTGAAATAACACATTGAAATTAAACTCCACTACTCTTAAACAGTACGAGAAATGTATGAGTTTCTTAATCACCGAACGGGGTATTGCATCGATCCGGGAAAATACTTCAACTGCAGCAAGGTTCTTGGCGCTGTACGAAAGGCTTTCGCCTTGAACAATTAGTTCAAGGAACTGCTCTGGATTCAAGATGTACTGCACCATTACGTTATGTACCTTGTACGTTCTTTGAAATTGTATAAAATATACAAGAAGGTAATCATTACAATGTCATATAATCAACTAATGACGTCTAATTGTTATTTGTAACATGTCTTTTCTATTGAAGTTTATGCTCTCTGTTATATGTCTTTGTCGTTTACCTGGTTATGTGTGTAAATTCTTAACAATCAACGCGTAATAGTGGAGCTTCACCACAGCTGCAAGAGCTTATAAAGACGTATATTTTCTAAATGAATTTAGATGATTAAATCACGACTCTTCAATGTAAAGTTATAAGCTTCTATAATTAAGTTCTTACTAAATGCCAAATAAGGGCGAACTTTATAATCATTCGAGCCCTGATTGAGTATTGAATGAATGAAGTAAACTTTGAGCGTTTGGTTGTGACCACATCTGTCCCATATGAAGTAGGTGACAAAATATGACAATGAACACAAAATACATTCAGTGACTTTGTATTCCAACGAATAAAAACACTGACGGTTTAAAGTTACAAATAATGTAAACCACGAAGATGGATTTCTAACGTTCAATGCCATAAGCAAACATTTTTTGTCAATGAGGGGCTTTGTGGGTCCCTCACAAAAAAGTCATTTTCGGGGCCCGGGGTTTGAGTTGGGGACAATAGATCATCGTTGAGTTGCCAAGCGAATTCCTCTCTCTGACAAAAATGTTCAGAGTTCACCCGACGTGTCGCAGTGTTTAACACCATAATACGTTCAAGACGTGAATTTATTAAGTGTCATTTGTTGGTTAAAGGGCAAGTACGTCTGAGACGTTATTTTCAGAGCACTTGCTTGGGGTGGGTGGGGTGATAAATAGTACACCAATAAGTCATCATCTTTAGCACTTTCTTCAGAAGTCATTCGAATGTGTCTTCATCACGTCTCAACATTTCTCTACACTCTTGACCACTGGTCAATCGCACTACACTTGCCACTTGTGGCCATAGTGATGAACGCCGGATCTAACTGTCTGGCAGATAAGTTGTCCCAGATGACCGGTGTCCGTGCTCGGACACTCAGTCCAGAGAATCTCGATGTAGCACTAGCCCCTGTCCCCCTGACTGACTCTCACACCTCGAGTAGTGTCCGGGGCAAATACCTGCCCCTCAAAGTTGATAACACAGAGTCTCAGATTTGACCACAAGGGCTATCCGTCTGTCTGATAGCGCTCCGGCCAAGAGCTCTAATCGTCCCTAATCTGCCCCAATCATATCAAATCAGCTCCCCTCGCTCCGGGAGGCAGATCACCTGTCTGGGGCACTAATTCTTGTTGCGGCATTGTGTAAACTTGTCTATGAAGTGCGCCGTCGACATCTGCCTCTGTTTGGGAGGTGTGTGTTCATACGCCGCACACTATGCTGCAAGCCTGTCAAGATAAACACAGGTTGATAAATCAGGAGTAAAGTAGAAAATCACGCTTGTTGGCGACTGTCCGTGCACGCTTTGACCACTGGCTATTGGCTGGTCAGCGCAAACAACACTGCACAACAGCGACGTGACAGACACTAACAAACACATTACCTAACAGGTAAACAGTATGTTGGATTAGACAGTCAAGTAAAGATTTCAGAAAGTTCAGTCACTTAACGAAAAAATAACTTTCTTGGTGACCAATTTCATTTAAGTAACGAAATTTACCTTTAAAAAGTCATGATTAAAGAATACAATTTTAAAAATATAGGTATGTGTTTTCTAATTATCAGGAATTGAAGAACTGTTACAAAAAGATCATAATTACCTTTAAAATGCTTGTGCGTCACTGAGATCACAATAGTTGGATTTCCATCAGAAAAATTCACAATTTTGTCCATATTGTAGAAATAATTGTCTTTATGTACACAAAAATTAAATATTATATGTTGGACTCCACAAGCCGACTGTTTGACACTGCTGAAAATAAATGAAACATTATTAGAATTGTAGATCAAGCAAAAATCTATTTTCATTTTCATTTTCATAGTATATTTCATAAAGTTGTCGATTCTCAATAATTAAATCCTAATCCCCTATTGTATCAAAATAAGTAAGATGTACAAACTTAATTCTCATTCGTTTCAATTTGTCCTTACATAAATCATAATTATACTTATATTTTATTGTCATTCACATTGGATGAATGAACGATCCACTGCTGCAGTCAAATTACAAATAAGCAATGCCCCCAATATCATTAATACCGATGCTTATAGTTTTGCATAGAAAATTAACCCGCTCAAAACAAATTCACTTAATCAAATGATTTCCTGCGAAGGGTCAAATAAGATAAAGGGTTTTCAATAATCTCCCGGAAATATGCCGCGTCAAAGTTATTTATTTCTGTCAGAAATAATCATTTTTTCCAGTATCGTATTCCAAAAATCCCAAGTTGCACATTTCGATGCGTCCCCATGGAGCCAAAACGAGGCAATCCTTTCGAATCTCCTTCTCAATTTCAACACTGGGGCATTTCAACATCCCCCTCCCCCTCGGGACCTTTTCATCACACCGGTATGGGCTGTGTCGGTATAATATGATAATTTCTGGCCCCCCAATTTCCCCCAGGAATACTCGAGTAAACGTAGTCATCCGCTGGGGCCAGCAAATTCACTATCCTTGAATGATAGCACCATTTGATGACTGTTCAAGTCCCGTACATCTTTAGCCATTTAAACAGATTTCCAGGCTAATTTCATCCCTTAAATGATTTTGTCATAAAGGAGTAATAAAATATTTAGTTAGGCTAAAAGTGTGTAATGATGAGATAAATCGTCTTGTTTGTCTGTAACCAAAGAAAATATTTAAGGAAGGGGGTAGTGTTTGTTGCAGATGTGGATGTTCAGATAAAGGGAGAGTATGTATGTGACAAAGGTTGAAATAAGAGTGAAATTCACCACACAAGTTGCATACTATGTATACCGTTAACTTACCATCGGCTATAGCGCAGTGCGATTTGAAAATAAGCAAAATAAAAAGTGAATAAAATCAACAATTTCCACCAATCCTGATTGGATATTAAGAAGAGTGTGTTTATGAGTTTACTAACGCGCATTTTCACACATCGGGTATTTTGCTTTTGTGTCGTTTGGCTTCGACGCTAAGAAAATAAAATCCAAAGCGATATGTAATTATTTGGACGAGCTTAAATGGGGCATCGTCTCTTTGATAACAAACATGAGCTCTATATATTATCGGCTAAACATCTGATAGCTTTTTCAAATGGGAAAATTAATCTCTAAGGGTAAAACGGCCCTCTGATCACGTGTTTTTCCTGCCAGTGTTTTATCTCATTTGTAATGTTTGAAAACAAGCTTTAACATCTGCAGTGAAATGAAAGCGGGGAAATGTTAAACTAATTTATACCCGAACATTGCAAAGCACAGCCACTCCAAATAAAAATCAACGAAATCCGAAACCAAAATAGTTCTTTAAGTTGTTGTTTCCACTGACTGAGCAAGTCAATTTGATAGTTCTTGAAATCATTCCTGAAATAAATCTTTTAAAGGCTAAGTACGCCCCGAATGCACTTTTAAAATTGTCAACAGTAATTTAATTTTATTAAACGTTTGATGAACGAGTGAAATCCTGTTTCTCAAGGCCAGTTCAGTCCAAAAGTCTCTGCTGGTTTGAGTGGAAGAGTTAGCTGTGGTGACTACCCTTTAGCCTTTGATCTTGCAAACCTGACCCGACCCACAGGCAACTGTGGCCTGTTAAATTAACTCCTAAGCTCTTTTATCGGGAGGGAAATCCGTTTATTCACTCCTCGTGATCATTGTTTGGCATAGACCATCTGGGCTGTGATATGGTCCAACCCCTTAGCAGTCAGGTCCGAACCCCGCACTCCTATCTCGACCTTTTAACTCTGCTAGTTTGCAAAGGCACGGCGACTAAATCTACCCATTGTCAAATAGCGTCTCAAAGCATCAACAGACCAAATTCGTTATTGCTAATTATTGATCCGTTTTTGAGATGTGATCTGGGGTTAAGGGGAGACTTTTGCCATCTCCCCTCTTCAGGCGCCCCTCCGCTGCCCTTTACTCTTCTCTGCTCATGCGCGAAATCCTGTTAGACCCAAGTTTCTTAACTGCAATAAAGCGGCGTGCTTGATTAGCCATGGTTTTGGTCAGTGTATCGAGATCGCTTTCATTTCTCAATTAAGCGAGGATAAATCTACCCTTCCACTAGCCTACTGTCCAGAGCCTGTTCTTGGAGCGACAATTTGCACGATTAATCATGTCCGCGTTTCATATTCTTTGTACAACAGCCATTGTGGTTTACACAAATTTCACTTGCACTAGTTGGAAACGCTTTATGGCAATTTGTCTGAAGGGGGGTCAACGCGTTACATGATTTATAGGCAGGGGGGTCACGAGCTACACTAACTAATACATCGAGGTGTCAACTGACAAAGAAACGGCCTGGGTATAGAATGATAATATAAACGCTTCTTTATGATACATACAGTTAATCTTAATGTATGTCTGTCTACATAATAGAAAACATCACCGTGTCATTTTTCGCCTTTTAATTTGCGACTTCGAAAATCATGAGTTTCCTACTTTTACTATTAATTGATTTTAAGTATCAAGATAATACTTAACCTTCTTCATCTGTGTTCTCTATTAAATCCCTTCGTTATTTTTAAATTTTGAGTAAAAAGAAATAATTGGGAATAAGTATATGAATTATTTTCTAATGATTTAAAGAACCTAGTATAGTAAGAATCATAAGTGGAAATTTTCACACTTTTGAAACGTATTTTCACTTTCTTCGTGAATCTATGGATTTTATTTTACTAAATCGTTCGTTAGACGATTTAATTTTCTTACTTTACCCTTGCTCATGTTGTATGTACACTTGTAAGTAGAATTTGATACAGAAATAAGTGAAGAAATACATTAAATATTAAGAACACAAAGAACATAAATATTTACAGTCATCTATTTTATTTAAATTGAAGATTATCTGTCAGAATCTCTATTGGCGCAGACTGGTTATCTTTTAATCCCATGGTCGGTTATAATCAAATCAAATATCAAATTAACCTTTCCTATATTCACACATAGGTTGAAATTAATAAGTCAAATAAGGTATTCAAGCCAAATACAATAAGGTACATATACATATACCACGTCTAATTTGTAAAAATAAATACCTGGTATACATTATAAGATATTTTCAATTAACCTTTTTTTTTACTTTAACTGGACAACTTGAGTTCTATTTGAAAACCTTTCTCATGTTTACAATACGTGTTGAAACAAACATACTACATGGCTGATGGTATGGCTTTATGATGTGATATACCATGTCTAGAATGTAAACATAGATGTCCGCTAATTTTACTTTAACTGTTCAACTTAAACTTTATTTGATAACCTTTCTCGTGTGTACAAAGCATACGTGTTGAAACAAACATACTACACGGATGATGGACATGTTAGAAATTTGACCCTACCCCTTATATTGTTTATTCTTATCAAAATGACTTTTGTCAAATCTGATTTCAATTCGGCTTAAGGTATCTAGAACATAAATAACGAGAGGTCAGTAAGCCACCATATCACTCTATCAAACTTCATTAAGTAAACACATAGGTAAGCCCCGAGGTTATCAGATTCAAAAGCTTCCTAATATTACATTATCTCCAAATGTTTGTTTCGTTTTTATTAATTTGTCACACCTCTTCTGTTTTATGTCAGAATTTTAGAATTGATGTTGAATGCGTGACCTTTGACAAGTAAATTCTATTAACAGGTTAGAGGTCAGGAATGCTTCGAGATATTATATTATTCACAAACGCTCGCCATTCTAGCGCCGTCTTAGACCATATGTATAAATCTTCGAAGTTCACGAAGTTTAAGTTATGTCGTATGTGTGAAGCGCTTGGCGTAAACCCCCGCAGTATGTTAGCCGGTGTGGCAGGTTTCTCGAGTAATGTGTGTCTTTATCGCCGTTGTAACACCTTCTGCTCGTATACTGTGGCGTAAAGTCTCACTGGATGAATTATATCAAGGAGATGGGACGCCATATTTTATCAAGACATATTTTGTTATCTCCCTTTGTTCTTGTGACCTTGACCTTTCCTATCAATCCGCATTAATGTTTATAACTATATGAATTTATAAGGTGGTAAAATGTTGATTAATGTTATTTTGAAGCAGGTTAGGAATTATCAATGTAATTAATTTGAGATTATACATACATGGATTCTCTCTAGAAAAAATATCAAACTTGGCTAAAACGCAACACGCCTTGTTTCAAAGCAGCCATTTGTTAAAAAAGAACTAGTGATAATCTTTCTAAAAGAACAAGTTTTAATCATAACAGAATTGATTTGAAATCAATGTTAAAATATTCAAAGATAATCTATTAAACAAATATCTCATTTCAATTCCACTGGAACGACCGCCATGTTTAACAGTCAAACTAAATGAAATTGACAAGCAAATATCTTAAATGCAATGCAAATGAATTGAAGTATTCTAATTTCGAAATGAAAGAAAGCTTTGATGGAAATAACGGAAGGATTTCAGGAGCTGGGTAATCATCAATTTAGCGTGATACATTTGATATTTGAGTCAGGCGGTAAGCTATTTACAACCTGACAAGTGAAATCGACAATGAAACGCGCTCTGACAGGGGGCGGGCGACCACGGGCTTACTAATGAAGGCTACAGCGACAATTTCAGGAAAATTAGCAATACGACCCTATTGTCTTAGTGTGGTGTCGATGACTGATTTTTCTACATGCATCCGAATTAAGTCCTGCAAATTACATTCAATTTCGAACAGCCAGAACACGACGTCAAAATTTCCTGTTCTGGGATTAAGAAGAGCAAGGCTGGTCCCAAGACAGAAGCAAAGCTTGTGCGAGGTATTGTCAACCGGCATGGATCACAATACGCGATCTCTAAACGCGTCGAGAGAATCTTAGAAAGGAAATGAGCAAGGGACTAAATGGCGCACGCTTCGGACTGACGGTTTAAGACGTGAAGTTTGATCGCTAAGGAAATACTGATGTTGCTGTATTTAACAATATGTCGGTCACCCATCGACCTAGCAGACCTTTAATGACTGCTTTTAGACCGAGGGCGAAACGTCGCGCTCTCAAGCCCTTATCACCTAAACACACTCAATTACGCTACCCGCTCCGACGTTTTTACGTCGCCTAATCAGGCAGAAGCATCAGCCATCTAAAGGCGACTACAGGCCCCGAAAGCTTTTGTTCCAAATTCGAAGCAAAGTTCGTGTAATTATTAGCAAAGCATGTAAACATTCTCTGATGTCTGTAAAACTAGTTATTTTCCCTTTTCGGGTTTTGGACAAAAGGGGAAAACTCGAAGTGACTGCAAACGACTGTTGGATATACTGGAGCCTGATTGTGGAGCTGGTTAGAAAAACGTGACCGCTTTATCGACAAGAGAGGAAATGTATTTCGGGATTTCTTACTCAAAGACTGTCTGTGAATTAACTTTTTGAAGCTCTTTTATTTATGTCTGGACTTGTTCAGGAAACGAAATCCATTCAAGTGTGTTATTGATTTCGTCTACCGCTCTTAATGTTTTTACTTCAATCCAACTCAACTTTCGTAATCTCTTCGTCAATCAAAGACAAGATGTTTTAGTTCAATTTCTAAAGATTCAGATGTTAATATCATGTAAATCTTATCAATGTGTACTTATTGACCACATTTTGACATACATTTGAAGCTTGTTTTTTGATATCGTGACAGGATAAAAATTGTCTAGTTCGGAAAATATTACAAAGATTGTATTTCCATGAAATTCATTTATGTACTGATGAAATAAAGCCAAAGATGTTTTTTCGAAACAAACGGTTTTTAAAGTACAACTGTTCCTTTGAGAATATAGTGTAGGGTCACTAACGCATGAGTACCGATGAATTATCCTGGGCCCATTTATAACCCCACTAACCCATAAACAAGTAACATAATGATTAATTTTCTGATGTTAAATCAAACAACTTACCTGCCGGTCTCAGACCGTCGATGTCCCTGGCAGGTGAGAACAGTCCGTTTGGTCTTAGCCCCTTCTCCCCCTCCCTCAACACTTCCAGGCCTCGGACTTGCGCCGCAGATGCTAAGGAGGGCTTAGCCACTGTATGGGTAGTCAACTGGTATGGGTAGGAGAGGGTCGTATGGGCGAGTGAGAGGGGGTGAGGGGCGACCCCGGGGTACCGCCCTGCCCCCCAGGACGGACTAGTGGTGGGGAGGTATAGGTACCCGGAGTTCGGTCTCGCTTGAGATGTGATGGCCGCAGGTCGGGAAGAGTTAGTTGCACTGGTGGTTGTGGATTGTAGTACTTCTGATATTGACCAGATTTTCGGTCGGGAGGGGGGTTGGGCGCCACTCGCTGCCGACCCCCCGTCCGTGCCCGACCTGACCCCCTCACCCTGACTTGCAGGGGGACTGGATGGGTCGGGTTTCGAGTCACTCTCCTCCCGAGTGCGCTCACTGAGGAGTTTGTCACTGTCGGTCCCTGAGAGTTTTCGATCTAACATTTCTCGACGATGGAGCAGTTCTTCCCTGAAACTGTGGTTCGAATCTTCGTCCTCTACGTTGATGATGCCTTCCTTACCGTCTTCGTGGTCGGAGCCGAGTCCTAGGGGAATAAGAGAAATTCTAAATCACGAAGGTATCACAATAGAAAAATATCATGCAATTTAAGATTTGGATTATGCAAGTGACAATTTGTAAGAAGTGAGATTGTAGCAATAAGGGTTTATTCTTCCTAAGTTCAATTTTATAGTTAGTCAAAGTTCACCGTAATTTTAAAAAATTCAACGGGAGTAACTTGCCCCTGATACTGATACATAAGCCTTTTGCCGGAGTCTACGTGATTGCTAATTGAGATTACGTCAGAGAACGTGCGAGCATTGAAGCGCCTTTCAGACCGTTGTGGAGAGGTAGGCCCTTATAGATAGGTGTGAATCCAACTAGAGTCAATTTTGTAAAAACTTTTTCTCCTCGGAACATGGTCGCTGTCAATAAACTCGATTCAGTTATATAAAATCTATTCTAATTTACATCATACGAACCCCTCTATCTGTTTTAAAGAGGAAAACGTAGAACAACATTTCTGCTGTTGATACAAAGTGTCAAACGTGTTAACGGGTTGGCAACAACAGAATACACTTCGAAACTAGCGAACAAATATTTCGTTAAAGGGTCGAAATGTTTGAAATATGTTTCCACTTTGTAAAGCATCGCAAATCATGTAGACAGCTTGAAACTAAACGTTTTGTCTAAAAACATCATATTTGGAATACATTTCAGTTTAAGGGGGCCTAATGCTGTGATCAATTTATGAGGCATATTTCGTTGACGTGTAAGAAAACACCCCTGATATATTCAAGCCTGGAGTTTGACTTGGAAAGCCCCATGGAGGTTTTTCAACAAACACTTTGACTCTGTAGAGGAGATGAGTTAACAGTCGTCAAATTCCTCCCAAATATCGCTATGTCAAGGGTCAGAGTCGTTGTTATTGCATGTGTTGAAATCGACATTTTTCCGACGTGGGTCGTTGTCAGTTTCAAACAACGGCAATCATTCATTTTGAAATGTACATCTGTTGGCTGAAGCGGTTTCACTCATAGCTGTGAAACGGGATGAAATGTACATCTAAGCATGAACTTTTTACCAATGGGTTATTTGTCATATCTTAAATCATGAGCCCAAGTTATGGGAAATAAATACCTCTATGGATTACAAACGACACACCGTCACCATCAACGAGGGTATTATGTTAATTGCAACACGGAAATAGACCAAATGAACCTGGCACTTGAAATATATCTATTCATAAAATGTTTCTGTGTTTCATAAATAACAATTATAAACGCTGACTCTTATGTTGATCGGGTTTCTTTCATTTACTTAAGCTCTTGTGTTAAACAATTCTAATTTTGCGTTATTCATACTAACCTTTATGATCAAATGAACAAATTTAACTTTAGATTACGAATTGTGAAGGATGTATCAAAGAATAGATAAAATCGAGTTTCAATAAGCACCATATGTTTTCTTTATTGTCCAGATAGAAACTCGAAGACTGGCGAACACTGAGGGTTAATTAAGTATGTCCCACCCTCCCCAATATGCTTCTCCCTCTTCAAACCTGCCCCATGTCACAGCTCAAGATCTTTCAATATCCCCAAAGAGCAATATAACGCTTCGTTTGCGCTAATTTAGAAATCCCCTTTGAATACGATACATCCACATGTTACACCGTCGCATTACAGATATGAATATAACTCTAAAGCGTTTAAAACCCAAAGTGACGGAGACATAAAGAAACATGGCGTCTCAACGTCAACAAAGAAATCTATTCAATTTTCTTTTCCATTAGGGAAGAATACTCGGGAGTCACTGCTAGTGCTATTGGATATAGTGTTTGGTTGTACTGTGATCGCCAAATTCTGTGTTATTATTGTAAATGTCAACTACGATGTGTTTAGCGAATTCAAATATATGTTTCTTATTGATATTTACGTCACATTGATAACTTAAATGAATTGAACGATCGCTCCTTACATGCACACTATGATCGAAGATCAATACATCAAATGATTGATTAAATCCATTATATATGTCTTCCATTTAGAAATGTATATTTATTGACATAGTTGTCCGTTTCATATTAAACATATTCATACACCCTCGAGTCACATAGCGAGTGGTACCTATGGCTCTGCTATTGAAATAGACTCGTGTATATTTCACTGCGGTAAACTTGACAGTTGTTACAGGTCTATCAATAACCTGCGATCGATAAAGCGATTGATATGTTTGCCTCTAAGATCAATATTTATTGATAATAAATCACAAGTGTATCACCGTTCCAACTCATAATAAAGTCTGTAACGTCATGAGCGGTCTTTTTTAAACCCCAAGCACTTATTCACGTCATAAGCATGTTAGAAATAAAGGCCATTTATCAGCAAATTTTCTAAAAAAGAATATTTTTGTAATAATTCTTTTCTTTATTTTTCAAATATTATTTAAAAAATAATATAATGATGTGAGATAACAACCATATAATTTATGTTTCATAAATCAATTACCATTTATGCATTATGATTGATATCGCGACACAGTCTTAGCGCATTATGGAGACACACAGAACAACTCCTACAAGAATTTAATCAAGTCACGGAGGTTAGACAGTCATCAGAACCAATATTTCACTAGAGTACAAGCAGCGTCATTTAATCTTTTACCATTTACAACGTTAGGGAAATTACAAAGAATAACAGGAGAATGGAAAGCATGTAGTTTAATACTTTCTTTCCGCGGTAATCTTGAAATAGGCACTTGAGAGAGTGAAATGTCTGTCATGCTCTCGCCTGGGATGCACAAAGCGAGTAATACAGAAGCACGTGAGCGGTGAAACTGACAGGGACAACTCCGAAATGGACAACCAGATGAAATGAACATGAAAAAGGTGGGCTGGTTGGACGTGCGGATGTGTTAGAGTCCTTTCCCTGCTAGTCGGCCGGGCCCCTATCTCGCTAGAGTCGCAGTTAATCTGAGGGATTAGGAGGAGGGGATTTGGACTTGCATCGTCGCGATGGGGAATCGGAGGAAGGGGGAACGGCGATAAGCTGTATGACAGAATCTTGATGTGAAAATCTTTTGTTTTGTTTGACAATATTTGCGGATGTGATATTGTAAGGAAATTGCTTTCGCAGTATAAAGTGTTAAGGTATTAGTGAGAACTCGTCAAGAGATGTTCCTGTTCTACTGTTTTACATAGAGGAGTTTTTCATTATTTTTTATTTCGGAATGATTTCGGAAAAGAAAGGGAATAAACACGTGCTTAAAGTTTACCATATGTGTTGTGTATATATAATTATATATTTTGAGAACAGGATGTAAAAGAAAAGTAGTCCCAGGATTTAAAAAATAAAAAGGTAAAATGTATTAAATGTCGCTCATTCTATTTGATTATAATTACTTAACTTTATGTACACATTATGGACACTAAAATAATCAACATATTTACCCAAGACAACCACTTCATTATCCAAAATGAATAAAGTGACATGACATTAAACGACAAAAATTGTCATAATTGTTTGGCACATTTTGTTTAAATTACCGTATTGTCACATTTTCGCTATTTCTGTCGTTTGTTAATAATCACTGTTATTTTCCCACAATATTCATCGAACCAAATGTAGCCCATAGGTCTCTTAACACATTTGTTGATACTTTTAGCCATGCCTCATAATTACTTTAACGGTTTTTCTAATATCATAATGATCTCTTTCAACTTATATCAAATATTTGTCATAACTACTTGAATGTTAGTCAATCAAGGCTGCACTTGCTCTATATTTGATTTCTCAACAAATTTCATTATTTTGCGGGTAAATAACGCCATTTCCCAATTTATTTCAAATTTACAAACATTACCAACCATAACTTTTTTTAATGATTATTTACTTCAGTGTACGTATGGACCATTATCAAAGCCGTTACAAGAACTGGTTCTCATTTAATTAATTGTTCAAACCTTTCAAACAAAAGACATTACATTATTGAATTTTGCAAGTTCAGTTCCACCATAGACCTATTTCTTCCACCATATGTATATCCATATACCTATCACGTTCATCATTGTACACTACACGTGTTATTATCAGAACGAAACACATAAGACACACACGCAGTAAGATATATCTAAAACTTGTCAGGAAATCAAAACACATGAGAACACATAACATAAAACATTGCCTGCCTGAAGATAACTCACAAAACGATATGGAATTCCTTAACAGATTGTTTACAAAAATAACCTTAACATTCTTACAAGTGAAATCATAACATATGAAATGTTGGCGATATTTGTTAAATTCTCCGATTAAGCACATAAGATCTTATTGCTAAATTGTTAACCTTGTAGATACGCGATTCATCCGTGCCGTATGCGCGGTGTAGGCGATAACAGAGATCCCCCTTCCCCTCACAGCAACATTGGAGGATTGATACAGGCAATTGGGATGAAAAGGGGGCAAGCGTTCGGTGCTTTGCTGTGGGGGCTACGTATTGAAACATGGCTGAATATAAACAGAGTGGAGAATGTGGGGTCGAAAGATGAAGATTTTCGTGATCTTGAATATTTTTCTTTATTCCTCACCCGTTTAAATTATTTATTCAGTTACAAACGTTTGGCTATTATTGTAAAACGTTTCTAAAACGTCTCCTCATAATGAATTTTTTTATTCCAGTCTGGCATTCATGCAAATAAAATTTTGAAACATGTGATAAAAATCAAAGTCTATTAAATAAGAATAACAAAAACATCATTACATTTGATAAAAAAAACCCTGATATCTTAAGTAATCGGTAATGTAAACATATATCAATCCATATACTTACTGAAAATGACCGGTGAGTCTAAGCCATCATATCATATAAACTCTTACTTTCTTCCTCGACGATTCGACCCCGATAAACCATTTTCCAATAAATATACTCTTTAGTAAACCATTAAAATAAACCAATTAAAATGGTGAAATTCCCTATTTCAATCCTCTGTTAACAGCCATCCGTCCTCTTCATTCAAACCCAAAACTACATTCAACAATGCATCTAATTCAGCAAATGCTTTTATCAACTATAATAATTACTTTTAATTACAACTATGATAATTACCATCTCGAGCAGACATACCTATGATGTCTTCAACCCATGCCAAATTTCAACTGAATTCATTATTCAATACTCTTCTTTTTCTTACGATTGACCATTTCAATTACACAAGTTTTCAACTTTATCTACATCATCTCCATTCAATATACATAATGTGCCTCGTCCTACCAAAACGAGTGATCGACCTCATTTTAATTTTAACCCTTTTGCATATCAGTTAAATATATTTTTAACCCATGAAAATAGTCAGCCTCACTCCATTTTATCCACTGCCTCATTCTGATCCGTTCGTTGGACAACCAGAATCATGCCTTACACTTTCGTCAACCTCATGAAGTTTTGAACCATCACGTTGTAATTACATCATCCTTCTTTATTCAACCATATTCTATGTTCCACTTCAACATCTCGCTATGTTCAGTCCCCTTATTCACGCCTTATCCTGCCCAACACTTCAATCAGCCAAGCCTTATCACACTAATGCCTCATTCAAGCAACCCCCTGAATATCAGGTCCCATCCCAATGTTTGCCCATTCTGACTGATATTGTGCTCGACTGAATCTCAGCGATACTTTTAAACAGCCCTTCACAAAGAGCAGGTGGATCGGGTTCGACTCCGCGTACAACGCCAGATTAGCAACTAAGGGTCGTCCATGCGAAGAGTAATTGATATTTAACCTTGTTATTGGCGTTAATTACTTTGATTTGAGATACCCAATGGGGCAGCCTCATGAAGTCATCATTGATGGTGGAAGGCATGTAGATATACAGACCCGTGATGCGCCCATCATGCGTGCATTCAGCGAGCCGGCTTGTATATTTCATGTATATTTCATGCAGTGGAGGTAACACGTGGTGTGTATTGCAATACAGACACACCGAGCCTACTCTTTGATAATACTGAATCTACATGTTGCATAATTCATACTCCTTGTCAAATGAATGTTTCTTTGATAGAAATGCAATAGACATTCGACAAGTATAACATGTCATGTTAATTTCCTGATTCGCGTCAAAGAGGAATTGTAGCTTACATATGTTCCGATGTATTTGATTGAACTTATCATTTCCATAAACCTGCTGTATAAACTTTTAACAATGACATGTCCTTTCCCTGTGATCGAATATTTATGAAAAATTGGAATATTCAAGAGCAACCAATAACATCTGTGTAATTCATTTCAAAAGATCGTATTGATAAATACATCAAGATCATGTTGGCTACACAAGACCACGACAGGCTAATATATTAGAAACCGAAAAAGACAGTTACTGTTTTCATTTGAATAAAACTTTATATTTCATTGATTTGCTAAAGAGAAAATTATTCAAGTTTGAAAATGAAACCGATGGGTTTCATAAAAAGTCAGTAAACAGAATTAATTTCCGTGACGTTTCCCGTTACAACAGATTAGATATAAATTGATAAGGATATTATTTTTAGTCGGACAACATACTTGGGCCATCAGAGGAAAGCTATCTCCCAAGATGTATCGGTAGTTTTATGTACTCGTTGAGAACGGGGAGATGAAATTCAATATGATTTGAAGCGCTTTTAATCAAGAAGGGAATCAATTACAATTTAACTACCCCTTCTTCATGGAAAGCTACAACTCACTACGCGGAGAACCGCCGCCCGATATCCCCAAATTTGAAAACAATTCGATTTCAATGGAGCAATAAAATCGCGACATTTTCTCTGCAAGTTTAAACGAAAATTTTGAAAACAACTAACACGAGAATTAATCGATAACCGAAATTAAACAGGCTCAATCTTTTGTTGTCTATTGCAAGTCGGACAGCTGACAGACGAATGATGAAGGGTATCAATTTCATCCGTTAGATGTCACTGCACGGGGTGTCAAATGCTTTTGTCATTAAACGGGGAAGGCATATAATCGCCCAAGTCGCGCTTTATCCCGGGCATTCTGCACCAAAAGAACAGTTTGGGTACTCACCGCTAAAGAGGACTCGAGATCAATTAATCAAATATTTGATTAATTTATTTGCAGTCTGTTTGCAATAGAATTACGCAGATTCTTTGTACGGGGACAATGCTGGCCCCATTCTCTCTTGCGAATCAGAGGGCTCAAGCAGTAACCAGAACCCTTCTCTTCATTAGCAAATGAGAATCGGAGAGAAAAAAGTGGAATTTCGTATTACTCGGTTGATGGGTGTTGTCAATATCGCCTGTCGCCTGTAGCGAATTTATAGTGAGTTGGAGTCAATTGCAAATGTGCTCAATTGCATTGCTTGCTCATTTCGATATTTACAAATACTCCGTTACAGATTGTAATAAGGTTATTTTTAACGAAATTTTTTAAAATATATCAATTGGTAATTGTTTCTTTCAAGTGTTGTCTACCATTAACAGTTTTGCTTAATAATTGATAATTATTTCTAGAAATACATTAATAATCAATCAATAATTAAATATTGAATATAATTGATGAGAAATGTGCAGATAATTTCATAAATATTTACATGTGAATAATCCAAATTAACAGGGGGCATGTGTTTTGAATTAAATTAATAGACATGATTGTTATAACAAAAGATATGAATGTTTTAACGTTATCGAAAATGCTGAAATATACATCACAGATGTGAAATGTACAAGGTACATGTACAACACGAGTGATTCAGGCAAACGTGTAAACTGCAGCTTAATGGCATTGTGAGAGTCATAAAGAGTAATTAATGATCCAGCTTTGCCACAATAATACCTATATGATTTATCCATAAGAGTAACGCGGGGCTCCCGTTAAGCGGAGGAGTTTATTTTATGCTGTGACGGCTTCACGGAGGCCAGGCGCTACTGTAAGGTACATGACAAATGGACACTTAAATCACAAAGGCTGGGGTTACTGGGTATGCGCTATGGCTATATGGCATAGTTTCTTGTGAAGTGAAACGACACTTATGTCTTACGTAAGAATAGTGCATTAATTAGTGGCGTGTCAAATAAGATATTAGAGATCTAGTTTCCCCCGTAAAAGTCGATTTGGAACGTGTAAAAGACACAAAAAGACATCTTTATTAAAGTTGCGAGTTTTTCGGCTGTGGTCTAGCTTAAAATGGAATCATTATGCCTACTAGTTTCAACGACTTGTGAAATATCTGTCGCCATGTTAAGAAGAGTGCCAAATACATAGACTTATAGTACATATTTTCATCTAAAACGACGACACTAATGTTCAAAGATACATTAAAGAATTTATACAAAATGTTGCAATTTAAATTTTTACCCTCTCCCAAAAAGTATAAATTCTTTTATCAAATAAACTATAACCTATTAGTAGCATATTACTAATTGTAAAAATAATTTTTTACAAAATGTCAAAACATACAACGAAGGTTTATGTCTCAATATTCAGTTGTAGCATTTACATTTTGAAAACACTCATAAAATAATATTAAAACAAAGATTTAAGAAACATTTCAAGATTCCAGTATTAAATCAAAGAAAATAAAATACTTCAAAATTGAACTCTAAAAGACATCAAACATTTTGCTTATCTTTTTTTAAAAATATTTCATCAACAAAGTGGTACAAATTAGAATTGTGATAAAATGTAAATTGCTAAAAAAACTGTGACAATATACCAAATGGAACAAACTGTATTAATCTGTAGAAACGCAACAAAATAATATATTCCAAAAAGAATTATTAAACATCAACTTACCAGGAGAAAGAAGGGACCTATCGTTGCAATCGATGTTGTCCAAATCGTCCATATTTCCTGGGTTCGAAGCCGAGTCGTTGTGGTCATCTTTCCCATTGTCCGAATCTCCGTCCCCGTGACCGTCCAGACTGTCCGTGCCGTCCTCTGACCGATTACGTGGTGACCAGGTCATTTTGTTTTCTTTTTTCAATCGCCTCCGAGCATTAGCGAACCACGTTGAAACTTGTGTTAGGGTCATTTTTGTTATTATCGCCAACATTATTTTTTCACCTTTAGTGGGATATGGGTTCTTCCTGTGTTCATATAACCACGCTTTTAATGTGTTCGTGTTCTCTCGTGTTGCGTTCTTCCTTCGTGCGTTTAAATCCAACCCCCCATATCTGAAATTATTTAAAATAAATATGATTTAATAATTGGATCAGTTTGTGTATAAAATTTGATCGACCCTGGCTTAAGACAGCATATATAGGTATAATATTGATGTGACAACATGTGTTTCGCCCAGTAAATTATCGAAATATTGTGAACAAATAGAATTATCGGTTCAACGATATTGTATTGATTATTACCTATATGATATCTTCCACTATTTCATAATCTCATAAATACGAAACCCCATCGAGATAATATGCTCAAACAATAATTTGATCATGAACATTTTGTAATTTAACAATTGAAATAGAATTAAAGATATTCCAAAGTTCGTTCTCATAACAAAATAAAAAACATTTACCCGGGTCCATATGGATAAACGGCCATGGCGGGGTCGTAAGGGAATCCGGGTTGGGCTAGTGCAGTCCGCCATGCTTCTGAGGTATCCTTTAAATCATAAGGGGTACCGGCCTATTTTTGGAAAAAAAAATTCATATTTGTCATAAAACGAAATAAAAAAATCTGGACACAATAAGAATGCAAAATTAACACGAAAAAATATAGTTTGAAAACGAAAAAAAATTGGTAAAAAAATATAAATAATTTTCTTTGCTTAATTATTCAGTATTTTACATATTTGTTTTTAAAAAAAGCAAGACATTAGAAAGATGTAAAGGTTTGAAATGAAAATAATTTGTATGTATCTATCCAACAATATGATTTAGCCATCGTTTTTATCAACGGTAAAGAAAAACTGATGTAAATAAACAAACAAACATTTATTTTACGTCTTATTTTTAACTGGCTGAAGAAAAATAATTATACCAAGTTAGCGTGAACTTGTGTGAACAACACTGTACTGAAACTGCCTGGGACGCTTGCGTGAAATCTAAGCAGAAGCGCCTACAGAGCATGAAATTGAGGGGACCCGTTACGGTAGTTTAACCTCCATACAAGGTTCCCCTTTGAACGCAACGCTAGGCTCTTTTGAAAGATTACCCCGCCTAATTAGAAGATTTTCTGATTAAAAGTATCCTGGGTGGCTTATTTAGAAATAATATTGACAGATTTCATGGCGATTTGAACGTATCGGTATAATCAAAACGGCATAGATTATTACATTCATTTCCTCATTAATTTATCATACTGTCAAAATTATCTTTATTGGGATATATGAATTAATAATTACGAAATTGTTTTTGTTTTAATTTATATTAATGCAGAGCTGACAATGTGTCTAGGAACGAGCAGTTCTCGGTTATCAAGGCATTGTCCTTAGATGATCTCTATGGAGGCTCAATAGCGACTTTGCATTAATTATTAAAAATGTATATCACCTTGCTTTAAAAAATGTCACTGATAAAGAAACATCATCAATTATTTCTGTAGATAACATCTTGGCTTACATAATGTCGAGACCGACCGGCTCGTGTATTTGAGTGCAGTGACCGAACTCCGTGGCTTTTCATTGACGCTTACCCCGTAGTAACGAAATCAAAATCGATTTGGAAAATATTGTTCGAAGTTACGTCAATTTTATTTCAAGGAAAATAGTAAAATGTGTTGATATTGGCATAAAAATATTTCGTTAAATAAATGTATACTTTATTTCTTTTATATAGTTATTGCGGTATCAAACGCATAATTGCTTATTATTTCTATCATTGTATAATGATGAACGTTATTTTTAGAGAGTATCTATTCAACAATACCTTGTTTTAAAATTTCGTCATTTATTGCTTTGCTGTTTTTTCAGAAGAAATATAAAGAACGAAATTGTCTATTCATTGCAACACAATTAGCCAATGTATGAGAAAAAATTCAATATTACGAAGAAAGGAAGTTCTACAATCAAGGCCCTACTTATGATGAATTGGATTTCAAGGTAATTGTGAGGATAATAAAATTTAGAAAAATGTAATAAGTTATTTCCTTTTTCAAATGAGATAGGACAATTCTGATATTTTCAAACCAACCATATCATACCAAGAATTTCTCTGAACTGAGCTGATCTCTAGGGAACCCTTCTCTTGCGTATGAAAGTTAAGATATTTGTTTGAATTCGTAATCATAAAACAAAATTACGACCTGTTAAAGGTAAATCAATAACAGATCATTTGGTAAATATGTTCACTTTCTGAATATTCAAATCAGGAAAGTGGATTTACCCTTTTCAATCATGATAAATTGAACATAATTTGCTTTATCCACAATACATGTCCATATGAAAGCTTTACGAAACACAAATTATAAACATGTAAACAAGTATTACTTCAAATCTAAAATAAAAATAAACCAACCAACTAACGCATATAATTTCCCTATTTGGTATTGGGGGGAGGTGGGTACTCACTACGGAGGAGTTCAAAACATATTTACCAGCGATCATTATTTACCGATGATTTTACCTTTATTAAAAAAGAATTACCAAGTAAAACTACTCGATACCCGTTACAACAAACTCACTGAAGTCATCTACATAACACTACATGTATGTCAACAAAACTGCTCTTCCTTCAACTTCTACAAACTTATAAAGGGTACTCACGAGGGGTGAGTAGAAAGCTGATCCCTCGGCCCCGAGGGAGACATATCCTTGAGACACAGCCGCGGCGTAAGCTGAGGCGCTATACACACTCTCAGCGAGCCCGGGTACCCGAGGATAGTTGAGGAGAGCCGAGCTATACTGGCACGAGCAGATAGTCTGACCCGTGTGGGGGTCCGTCATGATAGGGCGTCCATTCTCACAACAAGCCCGGGGGGTGGGGGCTGCAGGGGATGTGGTCGTCATCTAAAACCAAGAAAATGTAAAAAAAATAACATTAACCTGTATTTGATAATATATTGGATTTGTGAGTAATGAACGATGTTTTTTTTGTGAAAGGTAAGGTCTCATCTGTGTTGAGATATAAGAGTGATAATTGTATATCTCTAGTTAGGATTGTGTTGTTTGAATATCTATTAAAATACTGATGTTGTAGAAATGGTGTTTAGTTGATAGGAATGTTTCATAAATCGATTAAAAAATGACACTTTAGGTTGACGAATATATATTTTAAGAAATACCTAATGGTGTAACAAACCTTACAATAATGACTGACGTGTAAATAAAATATCATGTATTTAAACCAAACACACCAATGGCTGATATCGATATAAAATTCAAACCGAGATTGCTGGAACCTTTGTAAAAAGTACAGATTCCAACTTAATTTATTTCCATAAATGACAAATTATAACTGCATCTAAAAATTTTGAAGAGTTAATCTGAACATGAATTTGATATTCAACCTTCATATGCAATTGGCGGATTATGATGTAGATATGCAAATAAGCTCTAATGATTTCCATTATTGTATAAAATTATTGTGATATAGATGTGAGAAGTCTCGTATTAATGAAAGGCATTGGTATACACATACTCTTTTTGCATTGTTTTGATAAAATTTTAGCAAATATGTCAAACATATTTAGATAAAAATAGGTTACTGTGACTATTAAAGTTTAAATGTTGTCTAAGAATTAACTGAGAAGTTAAATGTAAGTTTATGCCTTTCGACTCTTTGCATATGATTATTCTATGTGAGAAATAATATGATGAAAATAAGTAGAAAATAAAACTGGCAGCACACATGTAGACACAGGGCTGCATTGCTGTCTATATGCAGATATATCATACACGATGATGTATATTTTACATTTCATCTCAGGTTCATTATTCTTACTCAAAAACACAGGTAAGAGGTGTTTGTTTCCAGGGAGTGTTAAAATGAAATTCATAATTTCAAGAAATGTTTTAATGATATACAATTTAGTTATAGGATGTTCTGAATGTTTTGAAACTAGTTAATTGTTTATCTATATATAACATTCAAATACCACTTTTTCGGTATAAAATATTGCTTATGATTGTAGGATGATGATTATTTTCAACACTTTACTGAAATACTAACAACATAGTTAAATAAACAGACGTTTTGAAAAGTATTAAGTTAAATTATCTCATCATCTTTCATTCCGTCAAATACCACAGGTAAATTATTGGTCAATGTTGATATTGCTCAATTTTGATTGCATAGTATTTTTTATGCGCAAGTTGTTTTGATTTAGATGAATAAATTGAACCTTACTGCATAATGGATAAGGTAAAACGTATCAGGAAATATTTATCATTATTATTATGGATGAATTTAATCAGATGAGGATAAATGTATCCTTAATCTGTCAGAGATGGATTTTCCCTACTCTAACTAGGATATATTATCAATGAATTATCTGAATGTAACACTTTCTTGCTTTATAAAACAAAATTAATCCTGTTTTTCCACGTAAAGGTACATTCAACTATGGATATATTGATTTGTGACAATCATGAAAATGGAATACAGAAAGCATAGAGTAAATTACAGAGCTTAAATAATGAGTCATATCTTAAATTTCAAAAAAATATGTTTGCAGTTAAATCTAGATAAAATGTAACCCCCAGCAATTATGGATGATAAATAAATATAATTATGGATATCAAACACATAAATCATTTGTAAAGTAGCAAAGGCAATGACAAATTGAGTAAAGATGTTTAAGATATTAAGCTATTGGAGTGAGGGTGTAAGTTTCATGTTCCGCTAGTTGAGACATCACGTGAGGAGTGAAATGACTGGAATTCCTCGTGTTTCCTTGCATTATCAGTGTAACTTACCTGGGGGGTTGCCAGTGTGGGTCCTGAGGTGGTGTTGAAAGATAGAGGGGTCAGTTGGGGTAGAGACATACCCTTACTGACCACTGTCCAGTGAAATGAACAACACCTTGACCGCTACGGGAGGCACAAATCTGACTAATGTACTCCGTGCTGTTGGAATATGCTTGTCGTACAGTATCACAAATCACATGTGTCCTTGCTACTGGTGGGACGGCATCTCCGAATATGTTGTTAGCACGAAGCCTTTCTCATATCACTGTCGTCCCCACCTCGTGTCTCACAACAGTATTGAATCGTTGGTTATTTATTATGAACTAAATCTCTCCTCCGAGTTCTGTTTAGCGCATTTTGACTCCAATATCAGCCGTCATGCTATTGGCTTTCAGACCTCCTGACGTCACGCCGCCGTGTTGATCGACTAGTAATGTCTTTCCCTAAGCTCCGCCTCCTACTTTAGGGCCCGCCCCTTTTTCACGCTACGCTCTCAGCGGCGATAAAGGGAGTCGCTGTATAAACTACTGTTTGCCTTTGCGATTTCAGCGGAAGAACGGCGAATAATCATCCGCTAATATAGCAAGGGAAAACGCATTAAGTATTCATTTCACTTATACCAAACAAACAATATCGCTTGCATTAGAAAACACCAAGTCCGCATGGGCCTCAATATAGCGAGTCAAGTTTCTAAGGCGTATAGACGGGACAATAGAAGCATTAAACTGTAATAGGAGGAGGGTAGTCAGTCAACAGAGGTAATTCACCAACCACACATCTTCTGTTCAGTGTAAACATATATATGTGACAATATTATGCCGTGGCTCTACGTTTTGGTACGCACTCTGGTTTGAAGAGCTTCTGAAATCGGAGTCTGGTAAACAATGCCATGAGCACGGGCATGTATTTAGGGGTCGCACACGCTCCAAGTTCATGGGCCACGACCATTTATTTGTAAGGCATGGTCACGGTGCCCAGTCTGCATAGCAGAAGCGTCCAGCTATTTCCAAAACTTTCTCTTTCGTCTTGTAAACATCGCTTGCCCACGTGGTTCAGTGTCAAAGAGTTTGAACATTGGGATAATTTTAACTTTGTTAACATGCGCAAAGGAAACAATACGTGTGGCAAATCTGTCCTTCTCTTTTACCTTTGAAAACAGATTTGTCAGCACAATTTGTAAACTCGGGTTTGTCAAAGTGTCGTCTTCTTTGGGTAAAACAGTGTTCTAACCTTGAAGGTGTGGAAACATGAGTTCTTTAAATAGTAGCGCGCGACACATTTGGAATTGTCACAACTATTGATTCTTGTCGACAGGGAATTCTCTCCCCAGTGCCACTGTATTTAGCAGCCAGCCAACCATATTCCGTTTATGGTGACTGTACTTTTGTAAGACGAAGTTTAATAATACATTACTATTTGTTCTTTCATTTTATTATAGTAAAACCATCCTTGTCTACCTCTTTATAGAAAAGTGAAGATATCCCTTGCAAATATATCCCTTGTAAATATTCATTCGGCGAGACATCAAAAACAAGCTCGCGTATTTAATACCAAAGGCTTTGTTTTACGTTGTATTAGTTTTGCTATGGCGACCGAACTAACATAAAATCAATGCATATTTTACAACGAGTCGAAAGAACCCAACATAAAGACGTATTTAATACGAAAACTCCGATTCGTGGGCCTTATTTACATTTCGTTTGTAGATCGTAAACTATAATCGTACCACATATATAACAATAAAACCCGAAAGATAGGTCGCGTCCTACGTTTGCATATTAAACATACCACGGGTGAGATTGTTAGGAGGCCACTAGACTAGAGAAAACCCTACCCCCCTCAGCGCTAGCAGGGGGACACCCGTACGTAAATGCTACCCCCGGGCGTATGTTTAGAAAAGTTACATTGTCATTGTAGCAAAATGAAGACGGGCGCAATGCAAGCAATCAAACGCAATAATGACTGCTATTCACATCCATATTACCTCTTCAGTGTTTAACTCTCCAACAGATGATATTTATTGGGCTGTCTATTCCAGCAAGTATGTTATTTATTACCACTGGACAATTAAAGTATAGCGATTTAGCTATCCACGCGCGAAATTCACCTCATAAAATCTCTAAAATCCTATAAAATAGAGCTAGCTTTGTTGAAAGAAGGGATCACTTGAACTTTCAAAATGCGTAAAAGCTCGTCAACTTGAATGAGATAATCTGTGGTATATATTATGATACCCATGTAAATTATTATTTTTATTTTTTTGGCCCTTCTGATTAAGTTAAGATCAGTGTGAGACAACTACCTGTGTTTTTAAAAAATAAATTTTGTTCACATAACTGCCTGATGAAATGATCTCATTATTGAAAATATTGAAACCGTATCGATTAATAATATAAACTGAAATATAGAACAAATGTTCCTGATGTATATTCTCTAAGGTGAATTTGTAAATTGATAAACATTTATACTGTATAAATCCTTATTAACGACTAGGCGATGATATAAGTAATAAATACTGTATGATTTATGCGTTTGTTATATCAAAAACCTGTTTTATTGGTCTTATACTAACGCCCTATCGTTTCAAATGACTTACGCGGGATAGGTATCGCCTAAGGCTTTAATCCAACTCATCAAACATAGACTTTTACCGTTTTATGTCGATAAGGATGATTATTGCTACATTTGTTATCAAATGTAATAATAAAATGTATTAGAATGCTTAGCGGTAATAAGAACGAACGTTAGATACATAAACAGTAATTTTATAGTTCAGTTGATTTCTGAAGATAATGTCTAATTCTTCAGGGATTTCTATGTAAAATATATAATCCCAATGAAATGTTTTTTTGATACTTTAATTGCAGATTGGTAGTAAATGTAAGTGAGTACCCAATTACCATAATAATATTCTCAAATTAATGACAATCTCTTAACTATAATGCTTGATGGCTTCAAAGATATGATAAAGGAATTAGTTTATAGTGTGAATTACCTTCCTGTTTTCAAAGGATAAGATGAAGTTTATCAAATGTATTGTGACATGATTATGCAGTATTTTTGTCGTGGTGGTTATTCGTATTCGATATATCAATTTCAGTTTCAAAGGCAAAAACTCACTTTGATAAATAATCATTATTTCTATGAACATTTTGTTTACACTAATAGACGTAATCTTTCTCGATATTCAGTCGTTGATGAAGTAAATTTAAATTAGACTCTATAAAATGAAACCTGAATTCATTATAAAATATCGCAACATAAGCATGATGAACCTGAAGGTATTGCTACAAGAGATTCATACTAAGATGCCATCCCAAACTGACCAGCTTTCCTATAAATATATACAGAGTATACATATAACCATCCTAATTTCAATATCAAACGATTCCCCTTCCAAGATCCCCCTGAACTCAGTTACATGCTGGGAAGGTATACCCCTACTGAATACTTTTATGATCAAGTTCTAACAAATCAAAAGAGTGCGGCTGTATATTAACACCTATGTACATACATGATAATGTAGATTTCACCTCTGACCTGTCACAATACCTGTGTGATGTCTATGGGAACACAAGTAATCACGTCTCTGTATATTTCTGTCACATCAACTACAGGTGAAATCTACATAGGTAAACAGGTGAACTGCAAGCATGTCCATCTGGTGTCCGTGTCACCTGCTTTACCCGGGGCGATCTGGACACTACCTGCATGTCTATTTCATCTCAGATTTATGAGAGTATATATATGTTTTGGGATTCGTACCTTTGTTGGGGTCAGTGCGTACATTTTATTTATGGGGTTATTAATAAGGTGTGAAGTATCGCTCTCAAAGTGTTTATTTATTTGTTTTGTAACGATTAAACTCGACGTGTTAAATGCCTATGTCTCAATGGAAGGTTATAATGACGTTGTCTTTTGTATATCTCTGTATGAAAAATGTTGTTTACATGCTAAGACCAGACAAAATGAAACCTGAGGCGGCTAATCCCGTTTGTGTATTTTTTTAGATATTTCCTTAATTCATCGATTTTGTAAGTTTCAAACGTATATTTGATAGCTTAATAAAAAAAAGAAAGCTATATTTTGTGCTTTCATTTATTTCTTAAAAGAATTAAACCACACACATTGACATTATTTTTGTGTATATTTACACGGATTTGATTTTAGCATATTTTCAATATATGACTTACCCAGTTCATTAGGTTGAGTTTACGTAGTATAAATACAAGCATATTTCAAGTTGTACATTCTTCAGCGTGAGTGAGTGATATGTACATCAGGTGAGGTGAAATCTACAAGCACGGTGTCTATGTCAACATGATCAGCGTGATTGATGAACTGCAATGTACATACTCCATGCTGAAATCCATTACAACAACTTTAATCAATGATAAACGAGAAACACCTGTTTTGGGGTCATCGAGGTGACAAGAGTTTGTCGTCATAAATGATTTAAAATACTGGCTCGTTTATTGATCAAGCTAGTTTAACTTGGCACATAATTTTTTGTTGTTTACCATAATCAAATATTCAGAGAGATAGCAAAGAATTAGAACATCAGACAACTACAACTCGGTTAGAACGAGACAAGAATGAATGTTTGCATGTTACTTTTCAGAGTCTTTCAAAGACTTGTTAGAAATCGTTTTCCTGATCCGCTACTTGCAATAATATTATGCACGTTACTAGGATACATAAGAAGTACAATTTACTTATCTAACAAATATTCAAGAATAACGGAATATGACATTCATTTATAGCGTTGTTATAATTATCATAACAATTCATTACAATATGCGATCCTTACAGAAGTACTATTCCAGTTTCGTTCTATTAACAAACGAATAGGACAAAACACTTTGAATGTTTTTACATTTGCACTGGATTCGATGTTCTATTACATGTCCGTATACCATTATTAACATAAATTTATCGACTGCAAATTAAAGTAACTCTGATTTCATTTGCAGGTAGAATGATTTGAAAAGACATGTTCCGTTTTCTCTATTGAACAATTGCGTAAAGGAGTTTTATTGGTTACAAAGGGGCGTATTACTTACAGTGACTCGCAGAATTGTAATTTACTTAACTGCCATTCATTCATTGTACCTATCATACTTATTGAACCCATATAACAATATTATCAGTCTTGAATATAGTGGCTTTCCAAAATTTTACAGCTCTCTTACTTATCTTTCAAATAAACCTAATTTAAGGTACTTTGATACATTATTTGCTTTAAAATTGAAACAGTTTAGATTTGTCACAGTTTTTTTTTAGATTTTAAACAGGCTTCTTAAAATCAATTTTAGTTATATAATGGTTATATGAAATTGTTATCAATGTTTTGACAACTTCTTTACCGTCATTAATGAACTCTCATACGTTTTCTTGATGACGTTGTCAATCATAGCTCAATCATAATGTTAACGACACAACTTTAAAAATGATGCCAATTCTGCGATTCAAACAATAATAATTCAAATTATTATAATATATACAATAACCATTGTGTATATGTTAAAGAAGACCGACTTTTTACTTTTTTTACTTTCGAAATATTAATTAATTATTATTATCGTAGATAAGTTTAAATATTAATTCAAGTATATCTACGTAACGCAACTATACACATTTTTGCTTCGCTTATGACATTGTTTAAAGTCAGGTTCAAAGTCAATACATAACATGAAGATATCATCAAAGTTTTTCAACAAGGTTTCCAACAACATGCTAAACGAAAACAACTGAAATGAAAATGTGTACGAACGCTCAATGTTCAATATCAATAATGACTTCTTAAGAGGATAAACGTAAACGCCAAGATTAGACATAATGTTGTAATAATCAATTCTACTTGATTTTAAAATAGACACAGAGAAAAACGTATTCTGAAAAAAATAAAAATTTGAAAAGGAACAAGAGCAAGAGTGAAAAATGATGTTCGCCTAACCTTTCTTCGAGCAAGCATGCTCCCGTGTTCTCTGCCGCGTGAACTAACTTGGAGATCCCATGGGATGGCGTTAGTCATAGAGTGGTCGCAGTTATCTCCCTTGCCGAGCTATCGGCACACGAATGAAGCACCATCAATTTAACTGGATTCTAATCTTGAAGAGAAGAAAGCGAGAATGTTTAGGAATGCTCCCTTAACGTGTGGTTAGTGTGCACCAAAAGTGTAAACTGATGTCTTCGAAGACAATACGGTGCATCATTTGTATTTTAAACGATATTTTGTTGCATTTAAAAATTGTTTGTGTGTTTTTATAGTCTGTAAAAGAATAGATAAATCTAGATCATCTTTCACAGTGTATGAGAACTTTAACGATTCTTTCCTAGATCACTTGTTAGTAACCTATAAAAATGTGGTTTGATATTACAAGGATGATGCTGGTTTGTAAGCAAGATTTTCTGAGATATTAATCCCTGTTGTTGACAGAAATAGAAAATGCAAAACCATGGATTAAAGTCGCTGAATTTTTTAAAAAGGGAAAGCGATAATATTTAGGACTCTTTTCTCGACTTTCAGTTATTTTGAACTAAAGATTTTAATTAATGATTCTAAACAATGTTTTTAAACGTTATGTAATGAAGATGTCTTGAATGGTATCATCCTTCGTGATGAATAAAGAAATAGCTAGATCAAAAGATGAGAGTAGATACGAGTCTTTGAGAGAGGACAGAGAGACTCACAAAGAACTTTACTTTACTTTGGTTGGTGGGCACTATAAATGCAGGTAGATTTTCCGGAGATTATTTGATGCAATATATGTATTTGTAAGAGATCTTGAAGAATTTTACCTTGCTAATGAAAAACATCAAAGGATAATTGAAGAAAGTAGATTGAGAGAGAAGGCGAGTCAAGACGAATACTGCTTGACTTGTGCTTAGCATTTACCAGACATTCTGGTATAGGAAAATGTGCCTGAATTGTATAAATGATATTAAGGCGCTTAATGAGATCTATGCTACCCAAAAAGTGAGATCACCGAATACTGCGTCAGTAATATTGTCGCGAGGAATGAAGGAACGTCAAGGAGTTTGTTTTGAGGCAAGACAATAGGGTGCACATTTTGTGTGTGAAAACCTGGCTTCTTGCAGTGGAATGTTTTCAATGTTGGTAATACAACATACATCACCAATAACAGTAGATATAAATCTTGTAAAGGGGAAAGCAAAAACGTTTAGCTATCTTTCCTCGACATTTGCTTAACCTAAGTAGAATGTGCATTAAAGTTCCATTTCTACAATTGCAATACATTGTCTATTTAGTCCCTTTTTGTTGTTTTAAGTATTAAATGTTTCAATGGAGCACGATTTTATTGTTCTTGTGCTGCTTATACTGATGTATCTTCCACAGGAAATAAGGCACGTCATATGATTTGTATGCGCACATGTTCACTTCCGTGTCCTTGTTGTATCGTTTCTGGCGTCAAAAACACTTGACGTCACTTTGGAGGACTGTGACTCGCTGACTTACTTTTTGTGTTCTAAACTCGTAGTTTCGGATAAGGTTTAAGGAAAAAACATTATCAAATATGTACCATACCAATTAGACGATATTTTTTTTAATTTTGATATATTTTAAGCAAGTGTCAAGGTTTATACAAAATCAAAGATGAACATAAATTGGGTTCTCTTTAAAGATAAGAATTGTTTTAATTGTTAAAATTTACTTAATGAAAATCAACGATATTTTCATAACAGACAGAGTTTCATCTTGCAAGCGTGTAACATGTGGTGTGACCAAATCAATGTAACTAAAACAAAGCGCGAGGTGCTACATCGCGTGAAGATATATCCTAGTGACGCTTTCTGCTCTCGATGGGATGAGGCAGCAAAGTTGGTGCAAGTGTAAATTCAATCTCGCTCCCAGTTGAAATCATAAAATTCTCATCACACCCACCATGCGGTTCTATGTGATCTTACAATTAAAACTAGACTTCACAAAGAAGAAAGTACCTAAGAGACCATCCCCTTGCCATGCTCCTACGTCCAATTTCAAATCCCAAATATTTATTAATTATTTACATTAATTACAAATTTCCAAATTCAACAAGAAGATTTGGTACTGCAACATACAGCTTATTGCAGAACAAAGCTCAGTTGATTCACACACGCGAGCGTCGGTCACGCTTGATTTGCGGTCAGTGGGCAAAGGGGAACAACTCGTGCGAAACGCCCCAGGGATATTATAGCTGGTATTAGAGGTCGTTCTTGGACACTGTCCTAATTTTGTATTTGATGCATGCACGATGAAGGAAGTAGAGAAATTAAACACATGCGATGAACCTACATTGCTTCCTGTAGTTCTGTCTATACAATAGTTTCTCCGTCTAAAAGTAGTGGTCAGCCAATGGTCACTTTACTTTTTAAAAATAAACGGAAATTCTTTTTTTTAAACTTGTGCATTCGAATATCAACAAATAACATGTGAGACTCCTTGATAAAACACTATCTGGTGGAGGACTTAAAGAGTCCTTTTTATCGCCAATCAGTCCGCCCTGTTGTTTTTCGGGTATTGACATGACAAAATGCGCTGTACTTATACTTATTTCAAAACGTTATAATGATACACATTATCAATGGATAGAATATCAACACATTTATAAATGATCTATGATAAGACTAATCAACAATGCCATGTAATGCCGTAACAAGACTTTTCACACTCGTAGCGCCGATGAATAGGGTCACTTCCCATTATTGCGCGTTTTTTGTCACTAAGTGTACGCTCTTGTTTATCAAGTCATAAAGAAAACAAATCAATCAAAATGTTACCCTCATTAACATGTTTCAACTGGGTGATGTTATAATCATGTATTAATAATATACTTATATAAACTGGAATGTCTCCTTGAATTTAGTTTCCACAAAAAAAATCACCGATATTTTTCCTTTCATTGACTGACATTCCAGTTCGACACATACTGAGGAGAACGTTTTGCTTGATTTAGATTTGACAACTAGATAAATGAGAGCGCATACTCGGTAAAATAAAACAGAGAGAGAGAGAGAGAGAGAGAGAGAGAGAGAGAGAGAGAGAGAGAGAGAGAGAGAGAGAGAGAGAGAGAGAGAGACAGAGAGAGAGAGAGACAGAGAGAGAGAGAGAGAGAGAGACAGAGAGAGAGAGAGACAGAGATATTATTTATTACTGTCTCACCCAATACAATACATGATTAAAATACATTTGAAAACATCACTTTTTATATTGGCCACCCAAAAGGGTTATGAGAGACATTTTTCACAATTATACTTAAAATATACAGTACTAAAACAAACAATACACTATTATTCATACACTCCATAAAACAAACACACACACAAACATACACAAAAACTCACTCACAACCAATAAGAATTGAAAGTGGAGCCATTCATCGGCGCTACGAGTGTGAAAGGCCTTTCTACGGCATTGTTGATTAGTCTTATCATATATTAAACAAATGTGTACTTAGATATTCTATCCAGACATACATACAATGTTGTAAATCTAAAATTTAAAGATAGACCAGGCTTTATAAGTTGTCGATTTAAAATTAACTGTCGCGATTTTATTTCTAATCAGAAATCAGAAATAAAAACCAGAAGAGTTAGAATCTATCACGCGTAAAAAGATAGACTTACAACCTTGGTTGATAATGGAAATCAAATCAAAAGAGTTCTCCTTCCCTCTGAATTTTCACGATTCTATTTTCACATTCATCATCTGTTCCGAAACGTAATCTTATTAAACTTTTTTTTTACACATAGGAAATAATTGGCTGAGGTAAAGAATTAAATCTAACTGTAGTGTAAAGCAATTTTCAATTACTGCCATTTCGATTTCTTGATATATACGAGTATATCAAAATTAATGCAACTGCATCACATGGTCTCTGACATGAGGAGTGACAATGATGATACTCCTAGCAAACTCTTACTTGAGTTTTTTTTACTTCAACGTAGCTTTTAACACATCAAAGGTTTTCATTGTTGTAAGTGAAATTCATACTTTCACCAAATGAGGGTTAGTTTAAATTAAATCAGTATGAAATTCTCTCTTATTTTAAAGCAATTGTGAGTATTTAACGTTTTCCCGCTGTTCGTTTTCTCTGCATGTACCGAATAGCCTTGGTCATTGAAAACAGATCCATTTTACTATGGCATATGGTGGCTTGTTGGTTAAATTGATTATGAATTAGCACTTGCCACGGACCAAATTTGCACAATAAAACACAATAAATTGATTCTGTTGCAAGCTTCGATCATTTTTTATTCATTGGAGGTTTCTAATTTGCCTTTAATAACCCACGTGCAGTTATGGTTATCTTTATTGCTTGTAAAACAATCCAGTAACATATCTAGTTCTTGTTTCACGGAGAAGGAAGAATTCCCAATTAGGAACAATTACCTATAATTATGACTGTTGGTTCCACAGTGAGAGGCGACGGTTTTCTCGTTAATATAGACTTGTTCGCAGAGTGTTCTTAATTTGCTAACATTTGTTGTCGCTGGATAATTACCAATTACAAGTGCAGTGCCAGAAGAGGGGAATGGATCCCGACTGACCCCAGATAGACACGCATCATGAAGTTACAGGAAACGTGCGCCATTCTGTTAAACACTGAAATCACACTATAATCGCCATCCCACTATCATATTTCATAGAATTGTGAGTGCATACGGCTTCCCTATTGAAACATTGTGAGCAGTGCACGCTTTTGACTGACTTCGCAACTGTTGGTGTGGTTAAAGAACGGCGTTTTTGCGTTTAGTTGATGCACTGTTTTCGACGTTTAATGACAGAGGCAGTCATGTGATTAATAAACTCTGCCTCTTTCCGACATCAGGCTGTCTCGTGATAATTACATGTTCATATAGCCCCGCAAATGATCTGGTTCAGTACGCACGGTAATTTGCCGGTTATCAGTCTATTTGAAGCTTTTATTTAACTCCACGCCTGTCTTCTCTGACAGCGGGAGACGAAGAGGCATTTGCGATGTCTACTGTGACAAGGTTGTGTTTTGGGTCCAGTTTTGTTAATGGTAATTGCTGATTGTTTGTTTGGAAACTATCTACAATGCGGACACAATCAATATCGTTAAATGCTAGAGTTTCACAGTATTTGGACTCGTTTATCATGTTGTTGGTTTCTCCTGACGGGCGACACGTTGACAGCGATGGTATGACAGCCTCACAACAACATTAGTGATTTTTCCCGAACAATTAGGACCGACTAGAAGCGCCTTGTGTCAGTTTAGGCGTCTTGCAATGCTAGTGTCATCTGCCAGGACGATGTTAACAAGCAGAAACATGCGAGACGGCTCAGGTACTACACGATTTACCTGTACCAGGAATGGGGACTGTCAGGGAGAGGGATTGACGCGGCGTTAGGCGGCAGAAACATTGTTTTACCTGTAGTTGTGTAACATGAAACAACTTCCGCTGACACTGACTCCAATACAAGGAATGTAGAATTAGATTGTCGCTTAGGATTTCAGCTGCTGAGACACATGGTGCGATTTGTATCATGATTTACGACTAATATTTTAACACAAAAGGACGTTTAACATGTAGTTTTCATCAAGGGTGTGGGAGTTAATTTCCAGTTTTCGAGATTTATCCATGTGGATGATTATAACAAATATATCTAATGATATTTTCATTTTTTAAAATGTATTAACGCTTCTATTTTAAAAAAAGAAATCCAAAGTACATACACATTTTATAACCTATCTTGGACATTTACTTGTAAGAGAAGTAATTTCAACTCTGGTTTTGCAGAACACCAACTTTGAGAATTTATTTTTGAGCTACTCTAAATTTACTGAATAAGATATCATCAATATTATCACAATGTTATTCAAATGGGTATGGAACTGGACATAAGCCCTGCACCAAAAACATGATTAAATTGATCGTATGGTCACATAATTCTAATGCGACGGGCCGCAATATGTCTTGTAAATTTCATACTTAAGACACTAGCGCAAACCAAAATATCGTAAATGCAACGAATGTACACATAATGCATAACTTTTAATATTACAACCGTAACTCAGGTAACCTATCTTATTTATTTGATTTAGAAAATACGTTAAAGTTAATCCTAAAAAACCCGGTTAGGATTAACGCAAAGTTGCATTCAAACTGCATGAATCATGATATCGATTTAGATTTTCATACAATCTGAAGAACAAAAAACGGCAGACGCTATGGTAAATGCAACAGCATAAGAAACAAGTGAAGTTACAACGATGACACAGAGTATTTCATCATTTCCTCTCAAATTAAGAATTAATTTATTTCACTCATTTCTTGTTGAGAGATTTTCAACAATCAAATGTCCCATTTTGTGCACAACCGGCTCTCATGATTGTTAACATCCCCTCGTGACTTCGGCCTTGGTCGTCTAAACTCTTCTTTACCATTGATTGCATGTAAATTGTAGAGAATAATTGCATCGATACCGAACTCACTGTGTGTGCATATGTATTCATATATCCTGTAATAGCCGTAATGGGCACAGATAAATGCAATGCTGCCAAAAAGAAAAAGAAAACCCGCTTTCAAAATGTATAAGAACATTTCAAATTTCTGTACTACTATTTCTAGAAATTTATAAAATGTAATTCTTGTGGTCGTTCTCGTGAAATTACAACATAATTGAAATGAAATCTACCCGTTTGACCCACTATTTGAAAAAAGATAAAGATACAAGATAAATGTTATGTGACTGATCAAGCGTCTGTCCACCATAGCGTGCTTCGAGGCAATGTCCATTAAAATCAGGTGAGGTAATGAAATCTGTTCAGGGACGGATTGGCCACCAGTTTATAGAGAGTTGATTCTAATCAGATATTCAATCAGAGTTTATTATGTATTTCGTCGCTTTACACCATCCCAGGCGCGACACCTTGGAAATAATTGTCCGGTGGAGTTAATTAATCGAGTGAGAGACAAACAGAATTTAAATACGTGTTTAGTCTTTGGAGCAGGGCGGCATTTCTAGCGAGTAATAGAGGACCTTGTTCTGCAGTCTGGAGTCATCCAATCTGAACCCGAGGGAAGCCAATCAACGGAGGATTGAACGCAAACCGAAGCATTGTAGATTGAATTGTTACAAATCTTGACATGGCGAAGAGTGGAATCCCAACAAACTGTTTATCTGTACGATGGGGTGTTGTTAAATTAGCTCCGGCGTTGATTCGTCTCGCAACCCCCTCCAATCCCCCTGCGTCGTGCTATATGTTGTTTAATTTAATCAGAGAGCCCCGTAACAGTAGCTTCAAGGTAATGAGGTCTAAAACTTTGATGAGCATTGTCAGCTAGTAATCTTGAGCCAGCGAAGAGTACCTCGTCCTTAATTATAGGCAAACCCCTTGGGTACGGCGAATTTATACACCGACTCAATTTGTTGACGCAGGATGAAAAACTGAATAAGAAAGACGGATTATTGTGCGCTGCGACAGATTGCTTTATCCGTGTACGACTCGACGTATAATGAAATGTTGGAAGGAGAATTGGCCCCTTAGCTCCAAATATTTGATAAATCTTACATTTATTGGGATATAAATTAATTTCTCGCGAAAAAGGACTAGCTAAGGCGAGTTTTCAGCCGGTATGATGGAGTGAAGGGTTAGAGGAGAGAGGAGATGAATGAAGCAAGTTTTTCACAAGGCTACCTCCGACAATTGTTCTTAATTCACCAAACAAGAGATTATTGAAAGATCCCTCTGAGGATTGTTTTTATAATCAGGAATTGGCTTGGGGAATACACCTCTGCAATTCCCTCTTCTTTCCCTCGGTTTATTCCTCTAATTGGTTGGGTCTATCGAATGAAGATTTTTGACGTGTGATACGAAATGTGCCCGGTGTATTGGGACAGAGATGAAAACTTTTTCATTTTGTCTTGTTCAATGTGTCCGGACAGTTTGTCAAGGTAATTTACAACCATGCGCAAGGAGGGAATTAATAAAACAGTTGAATTGCTTATTAAGATGTTTTTTCATGACTTACCCATCGCAGTAAAAGAAGCAAGCACAGATGGGATTTTAAGCCAGTGTCATGTTTAATTATACATTGAAAGAATTGTAACTTTTTACATAATTATCTTTGAGCCATGAAGTTTTTGAAAGACAAAAACTCATTTTTCGTTGCATTTTATTTTTCAGCACGTCACGTCGTGACTTTATTTTAGTATATCAATTTATGAAATGACTTTTGTAATTTCAACTTTGAAAGTTTGTCAATTAAAATTTTCTCTGCGAAGTCAAAAAGTCTGTGAATGACACATAAAAAATTCTTAATTGGGTTTTGAATTCACCTAAAAAGAAAACAAAACGAAAGATCATATTAAGATGTTTGTTTTTTATTTTTGAAAAAAAGGTAGAGAACTGAGGTGGGCTCTACTTTAGTTACATCACAAATCAATTATCCCCACGAAGTTTTGACACTTTAAGTAAGAATATGTAGAAACGACGATATAAAGTTACTATCGTCAACAATTAAAATAAAGACCGATATATTGCTACCCTTGCAGGTGCCGTACCATCTGGTTACTTTCTAAATCCGACTAATTGTTATCACGGCTTACAAAAACTCGCGGCATTTCCGCTACGAGGACGTAAAAACTCAAAGTTGCTCAACATGGCCGTATCGAGTAAACATCTTAACTCGGCGGCGAAAAACAATAATAAATATTTATCTAGAAGACTACGCGAGACCTTACTTATGGAGGAGTCGGATTCGAACCATTTACCATAGCACCTGTTTCCTTCCGTCACGCGCACGCGTCGAATGCGAAACTGTGGCAGAATTTGTTGTGTGCAGGTGGGGCCTGCGTATCTCATGTCGCTTACATCCTGCATGATCTTATCTGTCGCTTAGGCCAATCAAAAGAAGAGCAAGGAGCAAATATGCTGAGCATTTTATTTAAGGCCTCCTCCTTTGGCCAATTAGTTGGTATTGCGATCAGGCTTTGATGTGATCAAATAGACCATTCAGCCTAATTACAGAGGATAAACAGTCGCGGTGCAGAGATAACCTTCCGCACGTCTCTTCTGGTGTTAATAAATCAATTTACATGGATAAAAAGGCGTTCGAGTGGCATTACCACGTCTATAGCTTCAAGAACATATGTTCTTCAAGAACCGTCGCCAACTCTGCAACATTTCCGAAGCTTTAACGTTAAGTTGCGATGAAAGATTTATTCGGCGACTTTGAAAGAAATACAATATCACCTAATCTTGTCCGATTTCGTTTTCTTCTGTACAATTAGACTTGGATTAAGAAATGTTGAAGCAGGTAAACATGCCGCTTCCGAAGATCTTATCTTGAGATATTGGCTCAGAACCAACTCTGTAAGGTACTCTCTAATTGGGGATATGCAGTAAAGGCGGGATAGTAGTTCTGTGTTCTCATTCGGCTTATGAGTGATGTCCATCCATGTTTTATGCTTTTTTAAACCACCATCGTCGTCATCCTCGTCATCATCACCACCTCGAAACATTATCGCCTTTGTTATTTGGCCAATGCAATCGATCTTTAGGTCCTTATTTCCTGAGGATACATGCCGTTGAAATACCCTTTTCACTCACCATGTGGAACCGTTTGAATTGTTACATTCTATGATTTTTTAACATGGTTCTGTACCTCATATTTTCAAGTGTTCAAATAAAACATAAATCAAACACACACTATGCAATTCGTCATTTAGAAAACTTAAACAAACATTTATTCACAGCACATACGCCAATCGTCATATAAAGCAGAACACAGTCGCAGAAATTAGAGTCCTTATTCTTGGTAAGCACGTTTATTTGCACCGGGGGAAAGAGACACGCGACCTTGACGGAAGAAGGAGCAATTGAGTGAAATAAACCGGTATCCTAGTATGTAACCCAGGGGTATTTTAAAGCAATTGACACCTCCAGAATGAAACCCATTCCTACTTGTGGCACTGCTGGGTGTTACAATATGCTCAAGCCACGTTCAGAGGTTCTTCTACGGTTGTTGATGGTATGATTGCATGCCTGAAGACTGTAATGGTCTGTCCTTTAGCGTCTTGGGTAAACCAGTCTCGCTTTCATATCAACACATGTAACGTTTGTTATAGCCAATAAGTACTCTCAAAGGAAGAAAGGTTGAATTTGGTCAAACAAGAAATTCATCACTAGCTTTTTAGCGCACGACATTTGGCACTCTCGACATCATTAACTGGTCAGCGGGGAATGGGACGAATTTTTATGATGGTTGGTGTTTGGTCGACGTGTTAGATACTGGAATATCTCAAATTTTGGAAATTTTTCGACAACAAAAGCCGAGAGAAATGGTCTCCTTAGCGGTTTTTATATTGTTATGCTGATTCTTGAGGAAAATGAATTATTCAATTATTGAAATTTCGGAAAAACAGATTAGCATATGCTAACTGCTTATGATAAATAAACGTGTAGGACAAAAACTTTTCAAAGGTAAGTTGTTAGAAAGTTCTAAATTAATTGCCTTGCATTAATGTTCATTATCAGGAGACGACAGTTTATACATCAGTACTGAATTGATTGTACTTTTACTCTTAAAGTGAAGGTTCAGCATAACAGTTTGCTTTTCACCGAAAACATGCAACAAAATTTATCAGAACTAAAACAAGAATAGTAAATATCTTACAGTTTTTAAAATAGTACATATTTCATAAGAAAGGACTTTCTTTACCACATAAGCAGACATTATGATATAAACATACAATAACGATTATTCTTACCCATCATACCAGCGATTCTTCGTTTTCTTCGACAGTGAAATGTCACAGATAAAGGTGACTTGCCGACACTTTATCATTTACTGCTCATGTTCACTGCGATGTAAATATTGTTACTCTTATTTCGTCTCTGAAATTAAACCTTTCCAAAAATAAAAAATAAATCGAAAATCGAATATCAGGGATCATAATATATCTTTTCATTTACAGTGAGACTGTAAACCTTTGTCGTCTTTCCTTCTAACCGATTTTGTTATTCAGTATGTTCATAATGTTTTTATTAATGACGTATCATGTTTGTATATTAGATAATTTTACCTTTTTCTAAAAACAGAGATAACATTACTAGGAAACAAACAGTTCGTTGGTATTGTATGGGTACTTCTCGTATTTTAGAACATCCTGTTGCAAAAAATGTGTACTCGCTGAAATTGTGAGCAATCGGATCCCCTGTGACAATTTGTGTGGAACATGACTCTCACTAGAACTTATCATGTCAAGTTATATATTACGAATGACCCTTAAAGACTTATCATTGTCATCCCTGCCAAATACAAGACATAAACTCTTCCGGTCCACCGTTGTCATCCCTGCCAAATACACGACAACCTCTGCAGATTTAGGAAAGTTTAAAGAACCATACGTCAATCCGGCAAAATTCACTGTCATCTTAACCGACTGTGAATATATCTATAAAAACATGGTAAATTGTGTCTTCAAAAACTCTCTGTCACGAAAGTCGGACAACAATTCAGTCTTGAGTATTTTATTTTTTCCAAACATGTGACCATCTTTGCGGATTTACTAAGTGGCGTCATTTAACCCTACCATTTGATGAGAAATAATTATAACAGGTGATGGAATCAATTCCAACTTCCGATCACTCATTTGGCACACAAGTTAGATAAAGATGAAACACATTCTTGAAATCAAAGAGGTATCCCCAATCTACCGGGTACTAATTCAACGAAACACAAATCAAAACAAGATACATGTAATGAACTCTGTGGAATATCTTAATTGTTTTTCAAGAATGGCAATGGGTCGATTCCTGGGACATGCTTGCCAGGGCATGAAGAAAGATGGGTCACATTAGGTGAAGGAATCGTCGTCAAATATTCCAGATCAATGCCCTAGGGTTACACCAAGCATTATAATTCGCCGGAACTGTGAAATTACCGTCCTCAATTGTAAAAATATGCTTAATTGTTTGCAATAGCACCTTTCAGAACATCGAATATATTGTGGGCTCCGATATCGCGCGTTTGATACAACGATCGCGCGCCTTCCTCCCAAGGGAGACAACTAAAGTAGAATTGATGAGATGTTTGCATGATAGCGGATTGTAAGTTGGATGTTCTCAGTTGTGTGTTCGAACCAACGCAATTTTGTGTGCACCGCTTGTTTAAACTTATAATTACCCCCTAGGGTTTAAGTGTTGCTTAAGTTGTTGACACCGGTTTATCAAAGTGACACCTGCGGTGTTTTGCGTGAATAATCAATGTTTCTGCTTGTTTGACTTTAAGATTTTCCATGTTTTCACAAATTTCCAAAGCTTGTCTCAGAATTTTCATTCTAAAGTCTTTGTTCAAAAGATTTTTTGTTAGAAATTCACATATTTGACAAGAGTGCATTCATTATGGATTGAAAATTTTAAAGAGGAAAATGTACGATTGTAGAGTGTGATTTTACAGTTTAGAAATAAAGAATTAAAAACCATTTATTGGCATTGTCTCTATTCCATATGATCTGAAATATATTTAGAAAACATAGGATTTTGAAATTGAAAATTTTCTTACTGAAATATTCCCTTGTCAAGAACTTAAATTGATATCATTTCTATAAACAATGATAGCGACATCGGCTGTTTTATAAACAGGATGAAACCAAATATATTATACAATGTTGCGCTACAAACTTCAATGAGCTCGTTATAGATATGCATTTTAATTTCTGAATGAAACAAATTGTTCAGCATCTATAAGTCAGGCTACAACTCCTGGTCTATCGACAGACAATATCAAGTCGTTAAAATGCAAATGATCCCTCAATGGATATGCACTCCGATCCCATATAGGCTCTTCTGACTGCAATGCTTTTAGTCAAATATATGTATGTTTGTGCGACTTAACGCCCAATCATGGAATATTTCTCTTGCTGAAAATTCAATATTTCAAAAGGAGAGTCATCCAGCCTCGGCCTCTTCCATTTGCTTTCCTTTAAAGTATTGAAACGGTCTCTTTTGGCATGCACTGCGTGGAGTATAAGTCTATTATGGATATATACGAAGAACACACATATAATTAAACTCCGGAGCTTTATAAGCTGTGGATAAACAAATACGATGCACTAATGGATGCAATGTACTCTAGGGATTATAAATCTGATATTAACTTCAATGACGCACAGTCCAGGGTCGGAAACTTCGAATGTTATCGCTCATCTTTTACGTAAGTAATCCAACAATCAAATGCGTAATACACGTCTAAAGTAAACCCTGGGAGGCGCCATTCGTACCAAACGACCACTGCGTAAAGTAAGATTAGGTTAAGTACGCGCATTTAATTCAAATACGATGCACTCGAAGGAAAGTAAGATGAAATTGAACACCTTTTAAAGATGAAATCTAACACGTTGTGGCACGAAGACGAATACTTGTAGAAAAATTTGTGTCTTGTAAGGTTATATAAAATATATTTAGAAATCCTGTTTTCATTATATTCTGCTCGACATGACTTCCCACTGCCTGTAGGTGATACGATCGAGCACTTGTCGTCCATTTATTGTGTTCAAGTGTTGTTTACTTATTTCCCGCTCATGTTGTAATGTGTTGACAGAAGCGATGAGGCTTTATACGATGGTAATTTCTCTTGTCGCCGACAAGGTATGGGTTAGCATATGTTTGGGTAGATCGCTCGGTGGATTGAACTTTCAGAAAATGATTTAAAATGAAAGAAAGCATCCTTTTGGTTGGGAACATGTGCTGGAATTTAAATATGGTTTATGTTAAGCTGTATTTTGCACAATCATATTGTTTTTTACATAAAAGTAAATATTCCACTAGAAATGATAGAACTGAATAATTTCAGTCAAATATCACTTTATGCGAATAAAATGTTATAGTTTGTAAATTTACAACATGATAAGAATACTTTATAATCTTTCGTAAAAAACTACGATTCACATGGATGAGCTTCAACAAGGCGTTGAAGTTCTATTTACAGGGATCGTATTCAGAATATGAAGTTGTTACTTTACGATTCATAACGAAAGTGTACAGTGAGCCATTAAAGTAAGATTACAAAAGAGGGTTAATAATTGGTTATCGATTCGTGATTAAAAGGAATAACAATTGTAGAAGTACCATTGTCAATTATTGTATGCAATGATACTTTTTGTTCTCTAACGTTAAAATAACGTTATCGATTTCATTTTAACTGTAAGGTAATATTTCATAATACATATATCCATAACATATGAAAATCACTCAAGCATAAAAAGGTTAACTATGGAAATGTTTATAAAGGTAAAGGATTAGTTTGAAAACAAATGATTATCATAAACACGAATGATAGCGTTGAATAGTTATTTGAGGAAACATCTTTGATTGTTATAAAGACTGCGATAAAGTTATTCTCTGTATTTTACAAAACAACATTGTTTATTCACCCTTCTTTCAATTCACTATTGACTAATCACGTTCTATCAGCTTCACGTAGCAACGCACGATCCAGTACCCTCTTTCAGTCCTTTGAATGCCAGTTTTGTGTGTATAGAGAAATGGCGCCAGAAAGCAAGATTCTGCATTAAGACCACTTAAAGGTTATTAGTATTCGCCTTTCTAAAAAACTTAATTAGCGTGATGATTGAGACGCGACATTGACATACGCGCTAGAACAGCTGTCAGCAAGAGTTACCGGACTTGTTTACAAGGGGCAATGATTTTTCTTCCAGATACAATCGCAGTGGATTTAAGGATTAGCTGATTCTATCTGGAACTCTGTTTCCTTTCACCTCCCGAGAAAGATGTTATCCACACGCGGAAGTGTGTCTTTGCCCTACAACATGGCGCTTGATTGACAGCTTCACGCGACCTGCTATTGACCAGCTGTCTGCTATTAACATGTCTCTACTCCGAAACTTCGACGCTGATTTTAGCTGTCGACAACGGAATTGTTTATATGCATTTTACGATGTAGTCTTTAAACTAAAGAGGAATTAAATCTATGGTGATCTAAGTAAATGAAATAACTATTTTTTTCTCTGACAGCACAGTGCGGCGTTCATTTTGCATAGACTTGCTGTATAGTTGAACATGAAGATGACCACCAGGTTTCGAAAACTATCTTGTATATTGTAATTCGGCTCGGCAAATGAGCACCGTAGACATTGCCAGGGCAGTTAGATTTGACCCGTTTATATAATTAACTACTACGAGTTTTTTTATATTATATTTAGATTTCAACCAAAACACTATCAGAGGCCTGATGGAAAAGATGACTTCGATGACCACGATTGTAAGGGGTAATAAGTTACGAGAGGAAAGATACCGTACCACGTGACGTGAACTAAACGAGTGTCATTTTATTGGAAAACCTGAGCGGGAACAAGTTGAGTAAATGTCTTATCAAATACTCTAAAATAAAACAACACCCTTATTGACAATTTGATAATCTTTCTTTATTTAGACAGGGTCTGAAAATATGCACTTCTCATGTGACTGCCTTTTAAGTGAAGTCACATTCATGCCCAATGACGTCACAAATGTAGGAATATCAGAAATGTCGGAGAACCAATAGTTTAGGAAAGCGTTATATATAAGTTAGTTACATTTGGTAATGAACATTAAAAAAACATCAAATTACGTCTATCATACGACATATGACACGAGCTTGTTTGCTGGAAGAACTTCCTTGGATATTGATCAATTGGTCAAGCAGAGAATGTTAATATTAGAGATTTAACGGCTGGATCATTTCACAATGTCTCTGGTATTACAAATATCTCTAGTCCAAAATACACGTGAAGATACTATCAAGCATTGTAAACCTTCTGGAATTTACTTTAATTCGAATACAGTTTTCTTTATAGAGTATTATCTGATCTCCCGACCAAGATCAAACGCTACCTTTGTAATTGTCAGAAACTCCCAGAAATATCTAACAAGAGCCCCCGTTGTGAAAAACGTTTGTATCTTTTGATAAAAATAATGTCGAGTTATGTCCTTTACCGACCTCAACATCCCCAGACGGGTCCGTCTGACCTTGCCTCAAGGTCAAGGGTTACTAAATTAACAGATATCCAGACAGTATTTGTCGGTCTCACTAGAAAAGTGGTTCGTTTGACTTGAATGGAATATGATATAGAAACTTAACATGAAATTAACAGAGAAGGCCTTCAATGGTTTAACCTAACGTTGATATATTTACATATTTAAAACATGTCGTATATTAACTAAAAAAGCCAACTGATGATAAAGAAGAAGCTTAGACACTGCTTTTATTCTCTTTATTTACTTACAACTCATTCAAAATTAAATTACCACTAATGATATAGAAACTTCATTGTAGATTTTGTAGTGATTCGAAAGAGGAAAAAACGCAAATTGAGTTGGTTGATTAATCTCTGTTTTAAATGGTTTATGTATTCAGCCTGGGAATGCATCGTAGAATTACAACATAATCAGTTTTTAAAAAATGAAAATTGGGGTCAATATCTGAAGAAAATGATAACCACGAAACTCCTTATAACCTGTATAGTAAACATTGCTGAAGTTATGATTCGGTGGCATTAGAATAGACACGCCTTAAATTTATTGGACTGATAGGTAGTCAAATAACAAAAACCGTTATATCAGTAACTGTTACATTTTTGTTCTTCAAATCAAGTTTTTTTTATGACATAGCATTATTTATAATTGTATATATAATATTTCCGTTATTAATTTGTTAAAAGCACAACGCTATGTACGATGAATCTAAGTACAAATCAGAGCCTTTGAGTTCAAACATTTTATGCAAATCGTCTCCATGTCGGTTGTATATTCTATTTGACCCACAAAACTAAGATCTTTATATTTGCTAATACTTCATAGCTCTCAAGACTGTTGAAAGAATTAGTTGTAAGCTTGACATGCGTATTGCGTAACATGAAGGTCTTGCGCATGTCAACGAGTTGAAAGCCTTCGGTCTGCTTTGAGAATTATGCAAACTAGATAAAGCTTAACCGAAGGCCTTTCGAAGCATAAATGTCAAAGAGATATGTATATTTCCAACTGACAATGCAAACTAATGCACTCGCTGATATCGTAATTTGTCGGTTAATTCATTTCACCGTGATCTCGTATAAGACGAGAACTGTCACGTGCTTGGCACTCCATGTTTGTAAATCATGCCGTCATGAGTAAGATGACTGGTACATGACAGCATGACAGGCCGTTTGTAAAATTATTCTTAAATTGATTTTTTGCGTGACATATAAGATTTAATTTGCATTTACCGTTCATGGGGGATATCGCCTGTATAACTAATCTAGTACACAAGGTAATAACTGTCGTTTTTAGAATAAAACACCCAAAATTTCATTCTTCAATTGTTTTCGGTGTTTTGGCATACTCCTGGTACAACGGGATATATTTAAATCAATTTTTGTTAATTATGCCTTGGAAAAAAGAGCACTAAGATAATTTTATTCCGGAGTGTTTTGATAAGTTGCAATTCAACTCCCCGACCTTGAATTGACCATTTGATTTGATGCATTTTGCACTCACACACACCCCTGTTAAACTGCCCCCATAAGAGCCAAGGTTTTATATCTTATTTTTAGATTTTCAGATTTTAGAACATTGACAATCTGGTTAAAGTGTCAAACTGAACTTTTTTCGGTTAATGAGGACTCTGTTTGATATATGGCTTAAGTGTTGATTTACAGAAAGAGACCATGATTAAGATTACAATTAAAGAAACGATATTAACTAGATATTTAATTGCATGGGAAAAAGCATCATCTATGAAAATTTAATTGAGTATTATATATTAGAGTGGTATTTTCGTTATCACTAAATTATCTATTTAAGGCTGTGGGAAATGTTAATAATAAATCTCGGAAAAATCATATGATTAGAATTGTGATTTCAATGTTTGCATTTGGTAAAAAAATGGATCCCTGTAATCCTTGTACCAATGGTAAATAAATTCAACTGATATCTCGGAACCAGCCCTTTTACTTACGATCGTTTATTGTTATGTTAGAAATATGAAAATATTTCTAAGCTTTCCTTATTTAAAACAATTCATACGATATAATGTGTGTTCCAGTGCCAAATCGTATTAACGACAAGAGTCACAGAATATGTCCATATTAGGTGTGAGGGTTAGCGCGAAGGATATGTTTTTTTAAGGAATTAACGCACTACAATGTTTCGTAAATACGAACACTGCACAGTGCATATCTCTCGATATTACTAACGACCAATATTCAGGTAATCTACCATATAATTTGGGGGGGGGGGGGGGATGACTCCGCATTGAATTCAAACTAAGATATCAGCTATATTTAGATTTTGCATAGAATCTAATACTTAAACAGCCGTTATGGTTAATGCAACAGCAGGGTTTATACTATGATAATAGATTTAATAATATATATAAATGTAATGGTGTATGTGTACTTGACAAAATTACAAAAATATTTGGTCATATGTCATCAGATAAAAGACTAAGATATATAGAGATTCAAAAGCTGCACACATTCATAGATCAGCTGTATGTACAGCTGCAAAGCTTGTTCACTTATCGTAGTGCAAATGTAATATTGGTTTAGTTTGGACGTCAATAAAATAATTTCAGCAAAACTAATACAAAGGATCACCCATTGTCCATGTGTGAAATAGCTATTCCTGAACATATTGGGGGGTCGTCTGGTCTCTCGTTAAAACTTTAGATTTTTGGCATGTTGAAATAGATAGAAGGGGTCGTATTGTTGAAAATTCGATTTCGTTAAATTTTGAATAAAATGTTCCATATCGACTCTATGAGAACAAAACCTGTACAGTCATCTTGACTTAGTGCAAATGAACAAACAGGACTAATGTCTAAATTAGTTGATATTTTAAAAAGGTTCTGCAGAAACATATAAAAATTAGTGTTTTCGAAATTTTTAACCCTGGTCACTTCAATGACCAAAACTGTTACGGCTAATTGTGGGGTATGATAAATATTTTACTTGAAGAATGGATCGGCACATCTTTACTGTTAATTCAACATTATTCATGTCATTTTTCGCAATGCTACGATACCTCAAATACATCCGAAATTACATGACATTTGCACTAGTATACCCAGGTAGGTGAACAAACTTCTGGAATGCAGCTAAACTAATCTTAAAATCATGCAACACGACAACACATTTTATGTACAGAAGTTGAAAAACAATTAATGATCTAATAAGGCTTAATCGATAAGTATTTGTGTCTCTACCTTTACTTTCTTTATCTTCTTACTAAAAGTTTTTAGAGCTACCTCCTCTGTTTTTTATTTACTCCGTATTCCGGACTCCTGTCTGGGTAATGACCCAAAGAAATCTTTGAGGGGCAGTTTTGAGCGCTTAAAAGTTGAACAAGGTATTGTTATAAGGAGATCACAACCTTGTATGGTTGTTGATATATGGTATGAATTGTTTGGATAATGAGGATATTCAAACAATATTTCAATTCGATTCGAGTAAAAGTCGTTTTCAACCTTGTTCACTTCGTTTGCATATAGGATCAACTGGGTAAATGTTTAGCCTCATCTAGAATCATTTGTAAAAGATATTATGTTGATAATCTATCAATATAGCATCTTCCCACGCATGGCCTATACTTTCGCAAGCCCAGATGACTTGCTTAGGTAGGCATTGTCGCATTTCCCCAGCTTTTCTGTGCTTTTCATTCAGACTGCTGCGACGTTTGGCGATAGGCCAATGAGAAATCATTTGAGAACTTTTCACCGAAGAGGGCGCTCCACTCGAAACACGAATCTTGACGGGTTGACAGTAAGGTTTGAATTTGCCAGTGATAGAGACTGGTGCAATTGAAGCCCTTCAGGGGTAGATGTCATTACGGTAGCTACTCTTTATTTTGTTGTAAAATCAATGGAAGTACAGTTGCTTTTTTTCACTTCATGCCAAGATAAAACATGGTAGACAAGCACGATTGTACTCGCTCTCAAGTTAATTAATTTCTTCGGTACGGATGGTCGTTCTTATGTTGTTCTTCTCGTATGATTATCACCACATGTATGCAGTTGCAAAAGTTTTCAAGACTCTGGATTTGACTCAGGGTCGGAAAGGCGGCCATGTTTGATAATCATACACTCAGTCTTTGAAACTCACACCAATCCTTGAGGTTCTTAGATTTCAAACATGAGTTAAAACCATGTAACATTTGGTTACTGTACTTCTGTGCTACCCGGAAAACCGGGGGATCTAGCGCTTGGTCCCTCCTTTATCCCCTTCTCTAACCATCTGTCCAAAACTAGGAATCTCTCTTCATATGCAAATCACAAAGATATGTCTTCAAATTTTTGTTCGTTATTTCCAGGCAATTTAGTGCTCAATTCCGTGGATAATTTAAATTGGATAAAAAGCCTATTGAAGGATTAAACTGTGCAAATAATGCCCACGAACCTGTGTATACATTTGGATTAGAATGCGCAAACGCCATAGAAGTGGAGCCGCGGCATGTAGGATTAGACAAAACCCAGTCTTTTCTTCCGCAAACTTAAGGTTATATTATCATGTACTTGAGTACAGTCTTCGTGATGAAAACGGCCCTTGATTGGTCATTAATCATTTTTTGAGTTGACTTCTGGACGTTATAAAACCGTTTAATGCTAAGAGACCCCTTCTAGCTGGATGTCGTTAGGACGCTGGATATGAAGGGTTGGTATTCGCAGAAGCGAGGGTATGTTACAGCTCTACTTGACGCCTAAAATGTCAATTTTTCATGCAATAAATGTGGAGATCTCCAGACTTCTGTGATAGCGATTTCCATAACGGGGAAAATGACACTTCAATTATCATGTTGTTTACGTTTCTGTGTGCTCTAGGTGGTATTACATAACCCCAATTGCATGATATTACGATTTGAGGGTTATTTTGGATGAGTTCGAGTTTGAATGCAGTTTATAAAAAAAATCATTATTCAGATTGTAATTAAGTATTAACTTTTATTTAATTGAAACAATCAAACGTCTTCTTTTCTAAATCGTACTACATTCTGTGTAATTTTGTCCTTGATTATGAATATCCAATATCTCTCCGAGTAGTGAAATCACAATTTTAGTCACTCCTTCAGGGCAAATGATCAAACATATGGTGACTAAACAGATAAAGCATAAGAGCATTTTTGAAATAGATTTTCTTCGGGTTTAACAATCAGACGCAATTTCGTTTCAAGTTTCTTTTTAATGGTTAATCAAAATTCTTAATTAAGGTGATATCGGAGAATCGTTATGAAAAAAGTTCTTGCATAAAACAGACGCGCGTTATCATAGCGGCATCAAATGAGCATTTATGATTTAAGTCACGGCTTCCCTTCATTTGAAACAAATACTTTCACCGTTAACACATTTCCGGGGTAATTATTTCATCGGGATGTGGCGACATTATGCATCTGTTTTCATATTTTACTTAAAACATCGCAAAAGGGAAAAGCATCTCTCAAACATCGGTGGAAAATGATAGTAAATTTGCACATTTCAAGCGCACTTGCTTATCTTATCGTCACTCCATCTCGTCGACTAAATTGGAAGGAAGTGCTTTTATTTGTTGCTTTGGGTAGCGATAGAGTGTCGACATTAGACGAAATGTTTAACCGCCCGGGTTAATTCACAACATATGCTAAAAATTTTCCACGCGAATTTCGGATCGACCCACCCAGCGCTCATAAAGGAATGATTCCCTCTCCTCTTAAAGTTACCCCTGTTTGCCTACTCACCCCCCACGTAGATAAATTTATCAACGGGACGTTAATTTGTAGAGAGCGGGGATAGATCTAAAATTCATCATGAAATATCCAAGCCACGAGATGTGAGTGATACGTCCTAAAAGGCCCGATTGCTATCCCAATTATGTCTCAGCCATATTCTACATCCGGCCTTAGCGGAAGTGGGTGAATGGAAGACAGTCCCGCGTAAAAATGTATAATAATGGCCGCCCACTTCCGGCAAATTAAGAAAGCTGTAAGTTTAATCTGCAAACATAAAGAAGTCGACAAGGGGTACTGATAGCGCGTGGTGTTGGATATCAAAGACGCCGTTCTGTAGAGTAGAGCAGCATGAGTTAAACAAACCTTAATCTGACATGTTGGGTAGTTAGCTGCACAGATAAAACGTGGCACCCTTCATTAGAATAACTGCCTGTAAATCATCAACACGTCTTCCTCAGATAACGGGTTTATTATGAGAAGCAAGAATAGGTTAATTTCAAAGCAATTTGACAACCGGAATGATGTTATACCATGAAATATAACCGTTCCGTAGAAAGAAAACTTAGAATGAATAATAAAGCTGTTTAATAATTAGATTCTATCATGATTTCGTCGATACAATTAAGACGTAAACTGAGATCGAGAATGTAACGTAATTAACTTTCTTAAGTATACTGATAATTACTGAATGCGTAATTATTCATATTATGGATTGATAAATAGAGAATGAATAGAAAGATGTTCACATGGAAATTGCTCGTCATACATTTTGTCGAAAGTAAACTTTAAGCAATAATCATGCATTCTTTTCATCAACTTTTTCATTGGGTTACTTTTTTCACTCTTATTAGAGGGTTTGAATGTTTTTCTGTAAGTTAGATAAGCATTCAGCATCTTGGAGATGATGTAGCACCCCACTGACATTTTCATCTGCAAATGACGCCCTGACAGTATGTCTGCAATTCTGTACGATATATATACAATGGGTGTTTACGAAGGCTCTGAATAACATATATTCTTACAAAAAGACCACTGAAATAATCGCACCGATTGTTGGACATCTATTAGCAAAAGATAAATGCATTCTCTTATCCAATAAAAATATATTAGACCCCAATGGGTTTTTGGATAGCATAAACATATATCATGTTCGTCTTTTCAATATAGAAAAGAATCCATTAAAAATATTTCAGCAAAGCAAATACTTAGCCTTCTAATACACTGTTCTGATACCGGCAATGTAAGATACTACATGATATATTTTCATCGAAAACCTTAAATGTAATATTCATAAGGAATATCACTCTAAATAAATATACAAGCCTTCAATGGTAAAGTGTCGTTAGGAGGCAACATTTTCTAAAGTCACTCATATACGGATTTGTGTTAGCAACGAACTACACGTATACAGCCTATAAAACCATACGTTAACATTTGCAATGACGTACTGTAAACTATTTCATGAAATATATATTGTGAAAACATATGTTCTTAATTACCGAATTCAAAAGGACATTTTATACCAAAACTTTGATAATTTGTGTCATAAAGTGAAATCAAAATTTAAAAGGCCCCATTTTAATTAACTCTTACTGTTAAATATATCTTTCAGTACTGTTTACTGAAAATGTTATTACTCCAAGTGCAAGTCAAGCGATCGTCGACGATCATTCTATGACAATGAAATGTTTCGAATAATTTGAACCCAATTATCTCGTAAAGTTATTCGAGCACCTATCTTCTTCTAAATCGCATGATTCCATCACCGACAAACCTAAAGAGATTGCCGTTTATTCTTTAACTTGTCTACGAAAAATGTAGAACTTCTCAAAATGTTTACACTATGGCATTTAAATTTTCATATATTTCAAAGTTTCCACTCGTCTCAAATGCTTACAACGCTCCTACATGATACAGTCATGATGCTTAACTATCTTCTATAAGAAGACCCTCCCGGTTGTGCGATGTAAAACTGACACCAAAAGTCTATTTGTTCATTCAACACCGGGTCGGTCAGGGATATTGTAAATGGAAACCACACTGTACAGATTCCCGGAGACAAAACAAGGCCGATGATAGCCAACAAACACTCGAAACCAAGTTTCTCCCAACAAAAGTAAACTCGTAGCGGAAGGGGGCGAATTATCCAATCAAATCAGAGAGCGAAGGGAGATAATGCAGTTTTTATTCAGCGGGATACCGCTTGTCATAAGTGTCAGATATGGAAGCTGAATTCTCACGTGCAATAATCACAACGCATGCGCACCATGTGCTGTACTTTTTTAACATTCGCCTGACAGATGGCTCTGGAAGTTAGCGAGGCTTTGAAATTTGGTTTTACGAAACGATTGTCTATGAACCTGTGATGTAAAGGTCTTGATGTGATCTATTTACCATATGATGTTGAATCTTAATTTTACATGTGATTGAATTGTTATATTTGGGGCCAAACTATTTGCAATAGTATAAATTCTTATATTTTTTCGGGTCGAATCCCTGAAGAGATTCGAACCAACAGAGTCAGGCAATATCGCAGGGGTGCAGACCAGGGTCTAGATTTTCAAAGCTCTTTTAGTGCTAAGATAGCCGTAAGCCAAGGTTGATCAATGGTACTTGCGACTATCTTAGTGCTAGGAGAGCTTCGAAAATCCAGGGCCTGGTGGACAATCTGGTAAGCTGTTGGTCGAGTCAGTGCTGAAAATGCCTGACTCTGAGTGTGTGGGTTTGGGTACTATTGCAGATACATATACATGATAATGTGGACCCACAGATAACAATTAAACATTATGTAAAATTAAAATTGTAGGTTTTCTGACCTTAAAGTTGATCTTATTCATATATCTCTTGAGTATGATCTACTATCTGCTCAAGGAAACCTGTCGTTACCCTCGAATAGTTTCTATAGCTAACATTGATAACTAACATTTCACTTACTATTGATGTAAATAGGATAAAGTAGACGATTACGGAATAATTCATATCTCATATTCACTTACCTGCTTATGTGTCTCTTACTGAAAACATTGTGGTATGAACGTAAAACTGTGCATGGCAAAGATATCTTCTTAGCAAATAACTGAACAAACTTAATTCTTTATTACATTTTCGTGATGGCTTAACTGACGAATATCAAAGGAAATAAATTCTAATTAAGCGAGGTAACGAGTTTTCCAATATGTCTGGTCTTCACTCTTTTTCTTCTTCATTTATTTAAATTTTTTGCATTTTACTTTCTTCTCAAATAATATTTCTACGCGACTTATCTGAAAGTGGTCACATTTTTTAAATCTTCAAATATGTCTGTTTTCTCAAAGCTGATATTGTCAAGATGTAAAGCAACTGAGATCACCTATAACGCGAAACGTGTTAACACTTATATCCAAACGGCTGTTTTGTAAAATTCTTTGAATAGCCCCCTCCGAAGATGAATCACGCAAACACATCGTTTCAGAATGATATATTATAGACCCTGTTCTAACGCGGAGGAGCAATTAAATTCCACCTCAGTTGATATCTTCCGTGCCATATGTTTAGAATTAATGTCTGAAGCATCGTTGGTTGTGAAATATATTTCTATTGAGCGATACCTTCCCCACAGAAGTCACGTCGGTATCTTTCAACTTGTTTGCCACGGAGCGGTGGAAAAGAGTCATTTAAGTTACTCGGTTTCTGATTGTGTTTCGAGACACCCCTTACACTTAGATTAATTACTTCCCTTTCAAACTTCAATAATTCATGTCACCTTTGAAACTAAAGCAAGCCGATACCGGCTATTTTGTTTCTTGAAACTCACAAAAGGTAAATCATTTACTGCGGGACAGTCTTGAACTGACATACGGGTATTTATGACACTTCGCCCACGTGACCTGACATTGACCCAGAGGTCACACTCCACGTGCAGGTCATACAAATGCCCTTTGATCAAGATGCTAATTGCTTTGAAATTAGTCCTGGATTGTTTTCATTAACTGTGGGCACCTCTGGAATTTTTGTTAAACAAATATTTCGATATTCTTATCAATATTGATATATGCTCTAAGCAAGATTACGTAACGTTGTGAATGGTGAAAGTAAGTGTAAAACGAAGCAAAACCGATGTTGAAATATTTGATTTTTGCTCCTGCTTCACTTGACATGTCGGGCGCCAATTGAAGCTTGAGTGAAAGATTGAAAATGACCCCTTTTCGCTAATCTGGAAACATGCTCAATCCATGTGTGTTATCAAAAACATGTATACGATTGTAACGGAAAATCTATAAACCTACTGCATAGCGGTGTGAAATGATAAAAGATAGTGATGTCACAAACTATGGCTGCTTTTATTCATTTTCTCAGTTGGTGGAAAGATCAGAAGAAAGTGTGAAATTATGCATACCATTTGTAAATCCTATTTAGATTGTTGGCCTACATGGTATATTTTCTTTCATTAATTCATGAACTTTAAATATAAACAGTGTGGTTATGATTGAATAAATTGAACATATAAATTTCAACCAAATAAGCCAATCAACCCGTTTTGCGCATAACGAGAAACATCAACCTCAAACGAAGTATGTATACGCACGAGATCAATTAGATTTTCTAAAGAAAAATACCCCATATGATAAATTTTGATTTATAAAAATGTTTGCAAATGTGACAATTAAGCTATAAATGTAACATGACAATACAAGAACATTATTGTGGATACAATATGATATCCAGTTTTACGAATCAAATATGACTACGTTATAATTATCTATCAAATAACTATCAAATATGACGTTCTTTGACCCTATGAACAAGATGATCATCAAATATGAGATATGGCAATATTTCACATAATCATCAGACATCAAATATGACAAACTTTGACACAATAAGTTAAAAAGAAAATTCGATAATACGAGTTTAAAGGGTGTCAGGATATCGTTCATTACAGAATAAACAAACTGGGACATGACTGCATGCTGATAGCGTAATCCATTCAATGTTACTCAACACGATAAACAATTACCTTCTACTTCTAGAGCGGAGAAACAAACGGGAAATTTAAGAAAGTGAGTATTTTTACGCTTAATTTACCAATACCTCCCCAGGCAGTAGTTGAGAGTTTTTTCCTTACGGCGTTCCCTGATAGATCCCCCAACCCTCTCCATTCTCCCATGCAGCTAATGCCATATTTTGCTTACAGTGGAAATTGTGCATAGCGATATAAAACCGTTTGAGCTGAGAAAATGTTCCTTCAGAAGGGGTAAGGAGAGAAGCTCTTTCATATTGATGTATTTTGTTTAATATTTCAAATAAATTAGGGGTTTATTTAATATTGTCAATGAATATCTGTAAATAATAATTTATATATTGGAGATATATTTCATACTTTTCCAATTTGTTATATATCCTAGGGTATTTGTTGATGTATGTAAAATGGTATTTGTTAATTTGTAAACAGTGATTCATTTATAAGATTTTTTACTTGTTGTTTTTGGGGTTTAAAAGAATTGTTAGTAGCTTTTGATGACACATGTATTTGACATGAACACCTATAATTGGTTATTGATCGCTGTATTTGTGGAATTATTTCACAACCCAAATATCTGTTTGTAAAACATTTTACAGATGATTAACAGTCATAGATGGTTATAACCTACAATAGCTTCATTTAAAACCAACGTTTTGCTGAAATATTTACATAGATATATCACTTCTGAATAAAACATCAATTATTGAGACACAAATTCCTCAAAACATACATGAAAATTTACCTCCTTGCTGATAACAGTTTTTTTAAACTCAAACTTTATTTTATGAAAAATGACATTTAAGAAAAATATGTTACTGTCAGAATTGTCTGAAAACCACCACAGGCAACCGAAACAACGAAAACAGAAACCTTCCGAGAGTCTTCAAGCTTTTACGTCTCTATACTGGCATGTTATGATTCAAAAACCAAAAGAACCATAAAAACAGCGATTTTGTCGACCATGAACTGACATATAGGCCTTTGAAAGTTCTTTAGCTCTAACCTGTGAACTATTTCGAGATTCTGTTCGCACACATTTCAAACAAATATGGGTTAAAAAGAACACTTTTTATGTTCATTAGCAGGCAGTAATACACAACTCTTTAAGTCTTGCAGGAGAGCAGGCATCGTGTTGGCACCGCGTCGCTTCGTGTGTCAGAGAGTCGTCAGGGATCGTTCCACTCGACTGGCGTTTGTTTAAAATAAGAGTAAAGTAATTGCTGGTGCAACTTCAATTACTGCCTAACAAGTGGGCATATTACACGGGTGTACCGACACATTTGTCACCACTCTGTGAAACTCACCACCTTGCAAAGTGAGAAACTCCCAAGGTTTAAATTCCCACGTGGTAACCAAACTTGAAATGCAGCAATGGTTCTATACTTGCTCTTTAACGCTCGTTAAGGGCATTGTGTTCATTCCTTTGAGCCCTTGTTAGGGATTTGGTTCTCAATTTTAGAAAACATGCAGTTGAAATCGTCCATAGTTGTGAGAAATCCTATTCCGAGACATATTTGTCAGCAGAATCTAACACACACAGGGGAAGATCTGTGACACATGTGCTCGGGTCATACAGATATATAACGCTTGCCGTAATTTTACATGGGAAATTACTGCGGTAATTGCTTGTAAGAAATGTTTACATTTGCTCAGAACGAAAGTTGACATCGAAGCATAAAACTGATTTTTCGCGCAATAACTAAGATCTACACCTCATCAGATAAACTAATTAAACTGTTTTTACCATTGTATATCTTCCGATCTCTGTTTTTCCCACGATAAATATGAGTAATGTGACCAACTGGGCGCTTCAAATCGAACGTTTAACCGTTTACCAAGTTTATGTTCCCACTGCTAAACAATAGATATTTTTTCTTTTAACTAATGACACGTTTTATATGTAAATAATCAAACGATTTAAACTAAGTTATGTAATCTTAATTAGCGTCATATTAACACATTTGAGTTATAGTTCATGGAAAGATGTCTATTACCGATTTCAAGGACTAAGTAAATTGCGTCAAAGAGAACATGTCATATATTCCAATATCATAATGAAGATAAAATATATTTATTTATGAGTTACATGTTTATCAACTAGATTCGTGTTTATGAACTGTCGTCACTTTCGGCCGTGACAACTGACTGTAAAATGTTTACAAGCTTCTAAATTTTATAAAAGCATTAACACCACGAAATTAGTCTACATGTTGAATGAATCAAGTAACTGTGAAATATTGATGGAAGTAATGATGATAATAAGATGAATTCTAACATAAAATCGTTTCTCAAATTGAATGAACGTGATGAATTGGCTAGACTAAGTCCAATCACCATTTTTCTAAATGAAAAATATGACATGGTATGACATCAAATGAAGATGTATGTATTGTACAAATCTCTAATAGATGCATAATTACGCGGATATATATATATATATATATATATATATATATATATATATATATATATATATATATATATATGTAACAGAGTTTCGTCACAGTGTGTAGTGGTAATCTGACTATAAATCATCACACTCATCGTTGTTGATGGAAGGACTAAAGCGAGATCTCACTGCGCATAACTCAATGCTTGAGATTTGACCATATTTCATTGAATGTTAGTTAAAACTTAAACAGCGTATTTAGACGAACAATATGGGAATATTTCATTGAACCTACAGAAAGTACAATAGCTGTTAAACTGTAAAATTCCACAAGTATTCAATGTTTGTTAGATCTAAATTGCTTATTAAGACGATATGCCGATAATTCCTAGGGTGCATAAAGTTCAATAACTGCTGAAGCGCAATATTTGACGATATTTCATTGAACCTTCATCAAAGCTACATTACGTATTCATCCGAACAAATGTTGCGATATTTCATAGTAACTACGTACGCAAGAGCTACATATTTGTGTATTGTGAGAACCTGGCGTTAAATGGTTGCACCTCCTCAAGACGAGCGTGTTGCAGTGTACGATAACCAAGAGCACATCTGTCCCGGTACGATCACCTCCTAATCCGACCAGCATGGTGTTTTTATTTCAATCATATCGTGTTTAGCGATTTATTATCACCAGAATGTCACTGGATGCCAGTTCGGATTGCTCTCATACGCTCTCCTCGCCACCCATACATCTACCACTAGTTTGTTTTCTTGACGGCAGTCCCACACATGGCAAAGGCTTCCTTTAAGAACAGTAGGGGGAGCCTGCCATGTGTAAAACACCTTCACCAAGAGTGTTTACAGCCAAAAACAGAGGGTCTACTCTTACAGCGTAATTAACCTTCCGAGCTGGGTAGCTATGCTGACTGTCAGAGGAATGGGTACACGACTGGGTGAATAGAGACAGCGTGTCGTGGTGGAAGATGAGCATATGGGTGGGATCGACTGGGTACAGTATTCACACGAACACCGTGGTCTGAGGTAGCGATCAACGATTGGGACGTGACGTGTTTGATCTATTGTCTGTGGGTTGGTTACAGCACTGGGTAGAATAATGGCTAAAGTGTTTCAGTAAATATTTCACACGAAACGAAACCTCGTCTTCTGGAATAAAGATTAGAATACGGATGAGATGTTCTGAGTCAGGTTCTTGAAAAAGATATTTCTTTTAGAAGAATTAGAAGGCGGATGATATAAAAAAGACTGAGATATGCAGAAAAATATTGTTGACATTCCTGCTCGTTGACTGTATTCAATGCTGGGACCTTACACACGCTCTATATGTTCAATGACTACACATTGAATCGTGGCGTCATAAGTAATGATTTAAAATCTAACGAAAGAGGAAAATATATTTTCAAATTTTCCGCAAGAGAAATATTTGTAATCTCTTAATATCGATACTTAATACTGACGATCGCACACATTTGGTCAACGTTATTTTTGTATTTGAATCTATGTATCACACTGTGGCGGGTTTGACCTTTAGTTCCTAAAGATTCTTCCCGAGTCGACGACAGCTTTAGCATGTTCGATACATGGTCAAAGGGAAGTAACTCGGGTTCTAGTTTCAGCATAAGTTATTGCTGTAGTTTTTATTTCTTAAATATTATGTAATTTCGACGCCTATTTCCTAATGATGATTCTTTTGTCTTTAGGATTACTTTGTTTAATTTTGATTATCTTTAAAGGGTATAGACTCTATAAATTGTATTTATTGCAGGAACCATATGCCACTGAACGTTTTGCCTATACATTGGCTTACAATACGAACATTATTGCCTACCATACTGATACATGATACATATCATATGACATGAAGTAGTTTTCGTAGGTACTTTATACCAAATTGGAATGATGAATTTATCATTCATATTTTAAGGATAATGAAAAAATCATCTTTTGAAATTCCCTTACATATATGATAAAGAGATTTAAAATCTTATGATGGATAAACCGTATGCAGTTTAACTGAGGAAAGACAATATGGAAAATATATATGGACTACCGCCCCCTCCCCCAACCCTATCCCCGTCCCCCGTAACCTGCGATCCAACTATGTCTATTTACCCTTGATAAAAACACTAGGATGAAACTGTAAAGTGTGGATACCTTAGTCTAGTTTGTCAAGTGCAAGGTTTATTAAATGAAATATGCATTGCGCGGGATGAGTGAAATTAGTATCCACACCAATATTTCGTAAAGATATATAATGTACAATTAATGCATATATTTTGAAATTACTCATGGACCGCTCTCAAATAATCTACAATATAAGTTAGTATAGAATTATGAACATATTCAGGTTATAAAGTTTATTCTGAAAATACCGGAAGTATACCTTGCAACGTTGCATTACATATGCATGAGCTACAATACTGGCAATATCTAAATTATGCATACATCCTGAAAACCAAACATGGCCACTACTTTGGTTAAAACAACAGCAATACTTATACAATGTATAAGAAATGGGTGAAGCTGAGAATCGAGGTTTATCCAAAACGCTGGACGTATTATTATCTATGCCGTTTTCAATGATAAACATTTCTGATTTGTGCAAGATCGAAACTTACGGTTTTTGTCATCACTCTCGCTTTTACTTATTTTTATTATTAATTTAAGCTTAATTGTAAAGACAATCTACATTGCATCAATACAAAGCTAAAGTGAGTGCATATATCTTCTTGTGATATAAATAACTCATCTGAGCGCGTAGATACGTGTCACAGTGCTTCATAGTATCCATCAAAACATTTATTTCATGGAGAAAATGTGAATGAAACTAAAAACATGTCAAGGCACAAGATTGTCATGAATATGGTAACCATAACATAAAGCATGAGTGTCACGTCTCATACACTCAGTTTCATTTAGAGTATTAATTTCAGTATATTATATAAAAACAATTCAACGTCAGACCATGAGAAAGGATGTCATTAGTATTGTGAAAGAATTGCTTTATGTGGAATGTCATATTCTGTCTTGTAATAAAAGGGACATTTTTGTACTCTATAGTTATTTAGCAAGTGATTCATCAGTTCAGGTAAATCGATGGAATTTCTGCATGCGATATTCAAACAGCTGTTTCTTTGCAACACTTAACTTCACATAAAAAAATTAGCATTTGTTTTGCATATTAGCTCTATATTTCCTAAACGTTCTATTATTAAAGTGATATCAAATTGAAATTATATCGAAACTATTCCATATGTAATATCGAAATAAAAATTCAGGCAAAGGCATTTATTAACTATCAACCATACCTGGAACTCTTAACATATCAATTTGACTATCAGTCGGGCATGGTTAATTCACTTTCAGCTCAATACAATATTTGGATTTGAAAATTCTACAAATAGATTAAAGTTGACAAAACTTTTCCATTTCTATTTCGAAATATAACCTACCATATGCATAAATAAACTCCACCTCCAACAACCCTTAAGAATGTCCAGTTATCCAGTAATAATGTCCTTTAGTAATTTTCAATTCTAAATCATAGATAAAACATGATAAGGGAAAAATATGTTCTATCATTATAACGACAGTTTGGAAGTAATAAAAGGTATTTTTAGTCAAGTGATTCCGATCAATGGTACTGAAATTTCAGATGATCAATTTTTTTGCTGTTTAACATTTGCGAAATGGCTTTTGAAGTATCTTTCACTTACATCTAGCTTTTAGTACCTACTTCTATTTAAAGCCGAACTAAATATGGATGAATCGGGTTAGAAAAACACTGGAAATCGAGTTAACGACAAGTTGATTAAGATGTTATCGTATCTTAAAATCAATCTAAACATTCAAAGCAGAATTCGTAAGCCCTAAAACTATTTCTCTAAGGTGGAACTCATTAACACACCTACATCACATATATCTGGTCCCACCCAACACGTTTCACATATGTCAGACATAAAGGTTTTTAGCAAATGTGATAGACACACAGCTCTGTTTAAATGTTTATGCCGAGTTTACCGGCGGGCGAGTGGGCAAACAAACCACCCAATGACATACCCAGCTTTCCGCTACAGCTTTTCTACAGGCTTTCCATTCACCTGATGTAAAGATAAAACCTTGTACTACAATATTGGAAGGCTTGTGGTGTTCGAGTGCGTATTCCCATAAAGTGAATTAAATATGAATTGTTACATGACTATTCCTTATAAAAAGTAACTTTCTTTGCTGTTTTTTCCCAATTAGATGATATTTAAGTAATATGAGATACTATTCACACAAACTAAATAATAATCATAATAGTAATCATTTCTTGAACGTGAAATTAGGCTGTAAACTTTATGTACTAAACCTGAATAGCACCTGTTAATTAAAACGACGATGTGTATTACAGATTGTTGAATTGGTCTCAAAAATCGCACTTGTAGCTGGACGAGTAATAGTTCATTTAAGAAAATCAACCTGTTAAAGCTGTTTATAAACGCTTTACGATAATTTGCGAGGATAATTTGTAATAAACGAAGTGTTCATTAATTTAGAAAAACTTATGACTTGCTTTGAATTACTTGTAGAAAAATCCAATGCTTATAACAGAAGGACACGTTGAATTGTTTGATAATAATTTATACCCATTTGGAGTGTAATACTTTCAAATTGAACAGAGATGTCTGATTTAAACAGGACAAATACATATGAAAATATCATTCATTTGAAAACCTTCAACCGGTTTTAAAGCTTATCAACTTTTAAATCTACTAATTTATTACTCGTATTATTCATATAAGATTTTAGAACTATATTCATATAATAATATATGTAAATAACACCATTACGCCGTAATTAAGACGCCCACTACACAAATAAAGTGAAAACTGTTAAATATCAAGTATTTTAGATTCCCCAATTCGTCACTTGTCGTATACACATGAGATATTCATAAGGTGTAGGCGTTTGAAAGAATCCAAGGTAGCGATAAAACCTGCATCTACTTGTGGACAGCGCTAGCTGTAAAGGAAACAAACGTCCTCAGCTGTAAAGCTTGCATGGATTGCACGTGTTCTTCAGAATGAAACTGACATCCATGTTGCACATGTCCGGTTTGACCGAGTACACATGTCCGATATTCTCCATGACATGTGCGAAATCTTTGTACAAGCTACTTTCTTCTGTACACTAGAATTGTTTGGTCAAGTATTTCTTTCTAAGCAAAACTTTCTTTAATGCATACCCTTCCTTTAACATGAATGTCATTGATAACTGAATCTATATATTCTATATTCTTAAGGGATTAGTTTGAACAAGACTATGTCATAGATAAGGAATATAATCATATAGTTAATTATGTAATTTAATTAATTGATAAACACATAAGTGTTTCGTGTTTCATTACAAGTATATGTAAGAGAAACTTTAATGTACATTATTAGATTAATTGGTAAATAGTGTTACCTTTTTATTAATGAAAACACATTTACTATTGATTGTAGAAGTTACTTCTGAATGCATACAATTGATATCTGCAATTTTAAAAGTTAATTTTCAAGCATTTGATAGTTAACCTTTTGGTTAGGTTTGAAAAGTCTTTCATGCTCTCAGAATTTCGAAGTATATCATCACAAACTTTCAACAATAATATGAATAATCATCGAATAAAAACACCTTAATATGTTTTGCACTGCAGTACAAACACACGAAATACGTTGAAGTACCGCGCCTTAAACAAGGTAATTTATGTCGCTGATACAAACTTATTTTGAAGAGGCAAATATCCACTTTTACAAATGTTTCAAATGTTTGAAACATCCGTAAATCAAACTGCTGAAACATCAAACAGTCAAGTGTGACGATTGCGGACAACTCTGGGAGGAAACGGGTAATAGTTCATACACAGTTTGTAAACAGTTGTGAAACCAAAGGTAAGAATGTAAAAGGAAAATAAATATTTGGAAAACATTCCCAGTTCCGTTTCGTTTCTCATTCCGCCTTTTGCAACAAATGTTCCATGGAGAACGTTGACGGTTTTCTCGTACAAGTGTTTTCGATTTGTCCCTAATTGGCGATAAGAAGGAAAGGTTGCCGACAAGGGGAGGTTACTCTAGAAGTCTGTGATCGCTTGTATGCGCAGGTGTGAGGGGAAAACACACCTGCTATTCATGAGAGCCTATTAGCAAAATAAATACAACCTTACTACATAGATGTGGCGGCCAACAGATGCCGAGCAGAGCATACTGGCATCCTCGGAGCATATGGCGTACACTGGAGCGAATATAGTGTATACAGAATCTTAGCAATGTGTCGTAGGAGATCCCGCAAATATATGCCTTGTCCCTTTTCCTCTTAATGTAACTATGTGTTAAGATAAACAATAACTCGTATTTGCCATAAGTTTAGGTAACTTTTTAAATTTCTATTGTTCAGGACCTTCTTTCACAAAACCCTAAGTTGGTCTTAAGTCCTGAAGGTAACCCTGACGCAATGTTAAAGAATGGGAGTTAAGGTTAACCTTAGTAATGGTTTCTTTGTGAAAGGAGGCCCAGGACCTTAACTATTTCAATTGTGGTCTTATTGTAATTTTCTTATTTGATAATGTGAATAATTTCTTTCCGAATAGTCATATTATCGTATATCATCAGACAATGAAACAAACAACGCTCCGTTGGACGTAATTTGTCTTTATCTGTTGATTTATGAAATATTAAAACATATGACGGGAAGTTTAGTATTTTAGAAAAGGACACATCCTTGGATTGGAAGCATATATGTTTATTCCGAATAATTGTTTTTGCTACAAACAGAGAAGTTTGTCAAGAAATTTTGCTTTTTCCAAAAGCCTGGTATTTCAGTGAAGTATAGACTCATTCTTTGACGCGTTATATTTCTTTTTGGGGACCTTTTGATAAAAAATCACATTATTTTCTTTTACAATTTTATTAGATTGAGAACTTCTGTATTGCCACTGTAGGACATTTTAATAATATAATCACGGAGTTATCAGGATAGCGTTTTATATATTTTACAGGAATCGGTTTTCAATTTATCAAAGCCAATATGATATGTTCTACCATTAGTCAACTGCCTGGTGTTCAATATACTTAAAATAATTGAATCGATGTTATAAAATATAAATGTGCCTAAACCGTCTGTATTTTCACGTTAGATTCCTTTTTTACCTTTAAAGGTGACAACTGTTACAAAGACATATTCACTGTTCTCTTGCGTTATACATTTAGATATCTTCATAATCAACGATTACTTATTACCTCCACACATCAGATTCCTCAGTAATTAAGGCATATTTTGTACCTATACTAGTTGGTGTATGGAGTGTCAGAAATACATTTTATTTCATAAAGTTTATAACCAGTAGGGGGAGTTAAAGAAATTAAAGAGGATTAAGGATAAGCCTATATATATATGTTGACTCTAAAAGTTAGACGAATATATATACAAATATATATATTAATGATATTCTTATACGAATATGCCTGAAGTTAAAGGTTTCACAACGGTCATGGAAGTAACAGTTTTCTAAAAATAACTCGAGATGTGATTAGCTTACAGAACTTTTTTTTAATTTATTCATTCAGCAAGACTAGCGTTCACGTGTACTGAGACTTCAAAACATTTTGTTTTATTTCGTAAAGAATAAAATAAAACGTGAAGTGTGTATCTTTGTTTTGTTTTACATTTTAGTTCATATTTGTGTTGCTTAATTATTGCTTCATAACCACGTTGTAACTTAACAAAGGTATTTTACAACGGTACCGTAATTTTTGTTTAATTTCACTTAAATAAGAATACGAATTACCTACTCAAAGCTCTGAATCACGGTTTATTTGACACTCGTGAATTAATATAAGAAAAATCCTCTCTAAAACCTAGGAATTGATTACAACAATGCACTCGGGACAGATAAACCTAATTTCTCGCATCTTGTTGATGGTTCACAGGCTTCTATATTAATCTACAACAAAACGAAGTGGTAGTAGGGAACTCGGGGTGGGAGTTTGGGTGGGGCATGCTCTCAAAATTATTTTTGGTTGTGGTCACAAAATGACAAAAAATTGCCCTCAAACCTATTGTCACGCTATTCGAGCTTGGCTCCTTTCTCCTGCCTCACTTTTCTAAAATGTCACCAATTGTTGTATATTGTATATATTCATATATCAATTTTCATCACTCATTTGCCGATTTTAGCTCTTTTAACGTGTTAAAATGTATTTTTCATGTCCCACTTACCAGCCTTTACTAAGTTGCATTTATATGTCACTACTTATGTTATTCATATTTATATGTACTTAAGAGCAGTGAGTCCCCTTTACACTAAGTTTTAGTATGGTAATGTAACTCCTGATAGTTTGGGAGATAGGTCCTTTTTAGGGTAGCCAAGAAACACAACTTGTGTTCTTTTGAGCTAGGCTGTTAGGGACAGAACATTCCGACTCTGGCCAGTGGTGACACCCGAGAGAACAGCGGCGGCATCAGGACACTGGAACGTACTGAGGTTTGACTGGCGAGGTTAATGTTCCTTTGTTTCTCTCTACCGTTTTGGAGTATGTGGTCACTTCCTTTAAAGACTTACAATTTAACCTTACCATCCAAATCTCATTATGTTTTATCAGCTCTTCTTTACCTATCTAGTATTCTTACTTAATTAGTCATTCAAGTAGTGGTAAGGGATTATCTAAAGCACTGTGTACTTCTTGTTTATTCATCCCTTTTTAGTCCCTTTTAGTCTAACCGCCCCGCCAGCCCATATATTTTACGCCAGTATTGATCTGTTCTGATTGATGTACTCTCGTTAAGACGGCAATTAGCCTTATCCTGTTGTTTCAAGGCCTAGGATGGTATAACGCTAGCGTAATTGTCTAGCTCTTGCCTATTGTTTATTCACGGGTAGTCGACTTCTCTAGTTAGCTGTTGATTTTTCTGATTGCTGATATATTGACGGTATTAGTTGTACCTTTTAATGGTTTTGATAAGTCTGCAAATAAATCACTCTATTCACTCACTGCTTTTCTCTAACCGTTTGTTTTTGGCTTGATTTTGATATTGTTTTATCTTGCTGCCGGATAAACTGGTCTCGTTTAAGTTTAGATTTGGTTAAACCGCCCTGTTCATGTTCTCTCTCTAGGAGGAAAAGGCCTCTATACCTGAAATGTGTGTACAAACTCCTGATTTTACCTGACAGATTTAGTGGCCCTGTGGCCCCATGTATAATATACTCCATGTAGCCTGATGAACTAAAGAGCCATTTGATCTATTCTTTAAGAATTTCATAAGATTTTAAATGATTTCAGATTATAGCCATATGTATTGCCGTAAGTGAGAACAAGACTTTTAAATATGCGCACCCTTATTAGCGTGCATGAACAATAGATCTAGGTCTAGAAGACTTATTAAAACAAAACGGATAGACTGTAAAAATGCAATCTGTATGTTCAGTGTGTGTCACTGCTTCAAGTCTAACTTGTTACGCTTTAAATACGTTGACTTCGTTTCATATTAAGGAGATAAACATACTTCTTTTTTTTTTAAATAAGCACAAAATAACAGAATTATATTAGTTTTTTATTTAATTGAAGTCGAACGAGTTTAAGGTTATATCCAATGCCACTATTCTAGTGTCGGGGAAAACCGACATTTTCCAGTACATCAAATTTTCGGATATTTTGTTTAATCGCAGTTAGCATTTAATGTTGCAAGAATGTCTTTAATTTACCAATTGTGAATTGTCTAACAGTGCTTTCGTTTCCTTTTATCTCAAATTTAATTTCAAATTGTGATTTCTGTATCTAAATAGATAAAAAAAGAAAGAAAGTAACAATAGTCGAACTAGGAATCATCTCAGTTTGCTTCGATTTCAGTTCAAATCGATTATCGTTGTTAGATTAGAATTAGAAAAATGCAGTCACGGTATATGTAAGTTTATCAATTGCATGGATCTTTGGCATCGTAGATTATTTGGCACATCGTTATTGGAACACAGATGGCACCGAACATCACAGGTTGGCGACTTCACATGATAATGTCATTGCTCCACTGATTTGTCGAATCCATTTATTGGCAACTGGAAGATTATGTGAAAAGCTGTTCAATCAAAAAATGAATTTAAGCACAAACATGTTTTAATAACTTCTGAGAAGAAACTTTTACATCATTAAATATTATCATTCTGTACCAGAGATACCAAACAATACCAGTCGGCTTCAGCTTGCCGCGAACAATATCCACTTCACTATGTTTTCAAAGCAATGCTTCAAATTAGAAGAAAATAAAGTATTGGTTAAACCTGATATGTTTTTTTAATGAGTACTTCTTCTTACCCCACTTATGTCCAAATAGAACAGGACAAGCAGCATGAAGTGTCCGAGCATCCGGGCTTCCGTTCCGGCGAAAATTGTGCCAATACAGAGCTGCATTCTAAACAATTGAAACTTATCGGTAAAACAATAGAAAAGTATGATTTTGTTTTTAAAAAGATGATGACAAGTTAACTTCATTAACCTTGAATATAACGAACAAAATCAGTATATAAATGCGCATATGAAATATGCAAATCATAGGTAACAAGAGTGATCTGAGTCAGTCTGTAAAGTCGGGAGTCAAAGGCCATTACATTAGAGCAATCCTAACTTTCCATATATACATCATTGATGTGTACCACAAGCATGTTCCAAGTTTTAGAAAGGTTGAGAAAATGGGAGGAGATGACCTCGCCTGACAGCTACCAATCTCGGGAGGAACGTACGAACAACACCATATGACCCCCTTTCGGCAATCTTTCGTTATTTCCTTCCCTCAAAACAAAGGACATTGTTTCCAAACAAATGTTCTTTGAGTCTTATTTTCTACATCACGTAAGAGAATATTGATCGTCCGCAATAAATTTGGTTGTACAATCAGCGACGATAGACAAAAATATCATCATCCCAGACAAATCATTCTTTATATTCCGGTCAATGATTTTCTTGCCAAACATTTATCAAGCATAACCATACAAGGTTTTGCTTCTCAGGTGATAGTTAATTGGACAATAAATAATGGAGTCTGGCATCAATTGACAATAATGACCTAAAGTAAACGCAATATTTACCTTTATCGGTGGAGATCCAATACCAAGTTCTGGAAACACCGTTGCCCCTCCTCCTTTAACGTTGCTTAACTGGAACAAGAAACGTTTGTCTTCATAGTTAGCTCTATGAAAAAATAGAAACGATTCAAGAGTGTTCCTGTGCACTTCCGTCAGCCACTAACCATGTGTAGACACCATGCATTGTAGAAACGCGAGAGGGACTCATTTTGTGCGACTTGGATGATGAAATCGCCATCAAGACAGGACTGCAAGGCCCAATGAGAAAGACTATTTCCTGAAATCCTCATTTTAACAACAGTGGGTATTGGGTAAAATTTCAAAGATATTTTACTGTTGTGAATATATTGATAAAGTTGTTTTAACTTTTATCAATTTTATTTATGATGTCGCACCTTGAGCAAATATTCATTGAGTGGATATTGGAGATTTTCAAAATCTGTTCAGTCTGTTACCATTTTAATAACTATCGCTTACATAAATCAGAAATGTTGCCATTCTGTCTCCACTGTCCCTTGTAAACCCCTTGGATTCTTTTAGAGTTTGCTGGTTCTGAAATAAGTATATCACAAATCATACATTAAAGTCAAAGTGAAACCAGCGAACATGGCAACAATCAATAATATCTGATGAGAAAAGGCTTACCGTAAATTGAAATACTATGGTCAAATCAATTCCAAAGCTTCAAGAAATCAAACGTTTTAACAACAACGAGTTAAAATTTGATTAAACGAAACAATATGTAGATTCTAAAAATATATATGAACATAACATTTGAAATTTGCCTATTAGATGTGGTAAACAGGCTCTGATAGAAACATTATTAACAACCCCCTGTTGAAACTATTGGCAATGCACATGAATAAATGACTTACAACGTAATAGTCGTAATGAGGTGCGTATTGTCCACCTATACCGTAATTCACAACCTGAAAGAAAAATGAGCTGTAGTAACATTTAAATTTGTAAAATACAAACGATCAGTCTTATGGTTCCCTTTATGATGTTCAAAATGGAATTATGTGAATAACATATATGAAGCATTCGTAAAATGTAAATGCATCCCGGAGAATTACGAATGACGTCTGATATAGTATTTTTCCACTATAAGCCTAAACCAAGAACCAATTGTATCAGGTTACTCATAGTGCATAAGCCTTTAAATGATATATTTATGCAAATAAAGGATCAAGAACAATGAATTTATTAAAACCATGTAGGTTGGCAAAGACATAAAGACAGAAAAGCGTGAACGATAAGGTTAAATGTCATTTCCTCATTATACGATTTGCCGATATTGTGTGTATATTACGACTGTGTTAATGCTTTATCAGTGTATACACTTAGATGATGTATCACATTTAATATCCATGTTACGCTTATTTTGGAAAATATTTTTATAAAGCCGATTTAAATATCATTAAACCTCATGTGTAATCTTTTGAAGTGTGTTCTCTATATTGTCTCATTCAAATGATATTTTCCCTTCTGTACGCCAACACATAATGAGAACTGATTAATTAAAAATATTTTTTTAACTGATTTAATTCTTAGGAATATTATTTTGATCCAAGCAAACTAAAACATAGGTGCACCTACTAAAAATTCTAAAATGTTTTGAGTTACTGTAGGCCTTGCATAGGACCGCAATTACAGCTACCTACCTACACAATGTGGTTTAGCTCATTAGGTAATTCAGATATACTCCTTTAATCATGACAATAACTGTTCAACCGTTATATACTTGGAATAAAGAAGCATACCAATCTGTTTGAGATGAATTGTGTATTCAAACCTGCTTATGTAAAAAGGGTTTTCGGGTTCATAGGTTGGTTTAAAAGGTAAATGGTGTGATTTTATGGACGCATCATATATATTGCCCGCTCAAGTTCATTTAAAATGAATTTCATTTATGTCATTCATAAGAATAAAGATTTCGATGTATTGGAAAGCTCACAACTCTAACAGCCCATGAATCAGTCTCACCGACAAGTAAAAACAGTTGTAAATTTAAGTTTATAGAGTTTCCCAGTAATTTCTTGATAAATCCTCGAAAGAACCGAGATGTTCCTGTATGTATAACTGCACCAAACTTGTTTCTGTATGCAGAGAGTGCTGGAAACATTTCTGCGCTGAAACATTACGGCGCAGCATCTCCTTGAAAGAAACTGACCTGAAAGGGTTCCGCGAATGTAGCTGTATCCCTGAAGCTTGTGCGAAGCCTTGTTATGTCCTGTACACGGTTACTCGCTGTCCTCGCTGTCTCTGTCTGGTTGTCCCACAGCCACGCGCTGTACGTCAACACAGAGAATGGTCAACACACGTTTTTTGAAAATTTAGAAATGTCCCAAGTAAACATTAGCTTATGGCGGTCATCCGTAGTCGCAGAAGAAATTAACAAGTATCAAGCAAACACCACTGTTGGCCATTTTAAACACCCCTTTTAATCAATTCAGGGAATTAGATCAAATTAGCTTAACTTAACATGGTACATTCGATTTAGAACTGCTGATTAAAATGTTTTCTTGCAGTTGGTAACATTTATTTGCATTTTACTGAGATCACTTTATTTATCTATAACTATAGTACTGCCCTTTCAGATATGCGAATAATCTACCAAAATATTTTAAGTATCACATTAAAGTGACACAGAGTATGTTTCATGATTTTCATTGTGGCTTATGTACCATATGACCTGAGTTAAGTTAAACTCGCCTCCCTAAACGTGCATCTTCGTCTCTAAAATGGCCAAATTATGATATTTTCTTGGTTTCACCGATAATCGGAAAACGGCCCAATAAATGTAAAGAATTCGAAATAATGTGTCCAATTAACGTGTATATTAGTTAAATGACCTACTTAACACTATCAACCAATGTTTTTATTTACGTTTGCTAAAAACACGTTTCCGAAAATACGTTTGAATCATTGGCGCGCGCCACTATCCGGTTTTCGATCACAAATCAGGACAATAACCCGTTTAATGTCACTTTACTGAACTGTTGATCATTAGAATTCTGATTTTCTGTAACAACCACTATTTCTCGATAAAATAAAACCATTTGTAAAGTTTGATCTATTTGAATCCAGCACATACATGTACTCTGTGCCCCTTTAACGCTATCAAATTTCATTTTTCATGAGTAGTGGACTTTGAATTGTCTCTTTTCAAATTTTCAGTTGGCCAAACTGTGAATTACCCTGCCTTGATAAAAATCAGCCAATCCAAAGAAAGACATTTTTCAAAGGTATTATTTATTCAGTCAAGTAAATTTACTTTCATTCCTATAGCTCCGAGCTCTACATTGTCATTTTCTGTAGTAAGCTGTCTCGGCCACGTTTTTAATCATCCGACCACTTTTGAATTGTAGCATATGAACGCGCATCTTCCCATGACGTCTAAGCAACATGCTTTTCGATGGCTTTCGGTGCTTTACCCTTCTCATGCAGATATTTAATTAAGGTCCATTTTCTGATAAAATCCGAACCGACAGGACTGAAAACATTTGTCATAACCACGTACATATATTCTGCGAATGTATTGAAAGATGGTGACAGGGCCGATACACGATATTGTGAAGCCGTGGTGTTACATAGTTTTCTAATTGAGGATTACTAGTTATCATTCACCCGTCGTATTTGTGACATATATTAAGAATATTTTGTATCGAACCTTTATTGACAATTTTCTTGATTGCATTATGTTTTTATTGTAAATGCAGTGGGTAATTATCGATTACTGTGTTACAATTGATTTGTTATACAGATAAGATTTAATGGTCTATGAATGGAAAAAGGAAGATGGCGGCATGTACGCACACTTTACTGGTTCTGGCCAGGTTCGGGGTCCATGTGCCGGGCGTGTCCCCTGTCACTGCCCTCTCTAGCTGGGAAGATATAACAATACTGGTATCCAGGTGTTAAAATATTTTATTCACACAAAACTGATACTATGTAAGACGATATAGATATATAATAGTCTCTCACTACTCGCTCATCTAAGGAATTTGATATACATTGATTATTGAACAACTCCCCGAATTGAGTTAAATTTTAAATGTTTTCGAGTAGTCATGAGAAGAGTGTATCATCATACTCAGTGTAGCAAACACGTGAAGATCAATGTAAGGCACCGATGTGGATGAAAAATTATATTTAAGTATGAAAAGTGCGTTGTACAACTTAAAAAACGAAGAATTCACTTTCGGTATGTAAAGTTATATGGAAGCCATCCTTCAGTTGAAATCATCGGAAACTCAATGCGGTATTCAATGTCAAGTTAAAGAGAACATTGGTGTAAGGACCACCCTTTTGACTTACTCATAGTTAAATATTTATATCAAGCTAGTACCATGAAAGGCTCACCATGCGACTTGCTAACTGGATGAATGTGTCCGCTTCCGAATCAGTGATGACGTCATGATAGAGCACTATGCGCGGATCAACACTGAGGATCTCTGCTTTGTATCTGACCAACACAGACCTTCCTCTCTCGTAGCGGCAACTAAGGCTTTTAGACGAGGAACCCTGTTAGTAATAGATGATGAGAACTCCTAGAAAGACCCTGCAGTTATTCATCAACCATGAAATGCTACGATGGAAAAAAAATTTCCCAAGTGTATAACATGTAAGAAGATGTACATGACAACAACTCGAGAAAAATCAAAAATGGTTTGTGTGCTATTAATGTTCTCAACTGGAATTAAGGGCTTTTTTGTAACACATTATTTAGTTGAAGTAGCGTTTTAGTACGATTTACTCTTTGATTAGGTACATAGGAAATAGTAAGGCGTATGATTATACACCCAATCTATTATATACTCATGCATAGGGGTATTAAAAAACATATAATGATACAGAGTAAAAAACAATACTGTTGTTCACTATAGATGGCAAAGGCAAAATATATTGAAAGATTAATTCAAGCACACATAAAAGGTTACATCTTTATGCGTCAACGCTGCAGCTCTATTTATAAAACATTTAAGAAAGTTCAGTTTACTTCCTTATCTTTGATGATGGACATTTTTTGCCATTTGACATACTTGCTAAATCGTAGTGGTTTATCCTCTTGTTAATAACGCTTATGTCTATCATTCACATCAAATGCCGTCAAGTGTCAATGAAAAACGAAACATGACGAAAATGAATAATCGATGTAACTTTTGATGCAATGTACTTTTAAAAAAAAAAGTAATGTCGCCCGGAATGGGGTATAGTTAGTTACGTAAGATATACCCACACTATTTCGGCCCATCGCTAAACAATTCCTCCTGTTGTAAGAATCACGAGGCCTTCTCCTCTACGACTCGACTCTATGACTCGTAGGACATAGAATCTTGGAAACAGGATGAACATTGAGCGATACATCTAGGGTAAATCTAATACGTAAACCGTCCTCATTAATTACAAACAGTTTCGGTACGCTTACCATTTTGCTACTGTCACTGAATTCAGAACAAAGATGATCGAAGACTTGTCCGTCAGATATCCTCTCCCTGTTGTCTGATGGACAGCCATCAAATAGAAGAGTGTAATGAGAACAAAGATATGTTGTAGCATTTCCTCGTAGGGAATATTTACATTTCAAAAAGTTGTTAATAGAGTGCTTTAAGAGCGCAGTATCCCAGGGCAATTGCCAAATGATTGCACTCATTTTTCACGATTGCTAATGGCTTTGTATGTCACCTTGACCTTACCCTGTTACCTTGAAGAAGACTCGTTATAGATTCAAAAGTTTCAGAGTTCCAAAAAATCTTGGAACATAATACTCCAAGTAAAGGGCCATAACCCTGAAAAAGACTATCGCAATCAACCCGGATAACACGAAATCGCCAGCGAGGGATTTAATTGTAGCAAAGAATGAATAATTATATTTAATGTATAATTTTTTTGGCTCAACAATAATTGTTAACCTCAATACGAACACGCATAGTCAATTATATGTTTAATGATTGTTAAATGTTACATGTTCAAACAAAATGGCTGAGGACAACAGCTTTAATCTTTATACTTTATACTATATCTTTAGTTGAAAACAGATTGATAACAGTTTATGATTAAGAAAGAACAACCACATATAGGTGCAGACTTTTTCAGATGATTTTAAGTCATCTGTGAATTCGCCGGAGATCACGGAAAATGATAAATATTCTATATTACCACAATACTGTTTTAATGTTGAAGTAGGAATAATCACTTACACAACCCACACATTGAAGTTGGCAGCATTAATATTATCCTTGGTATCTAACTATACATAATGTAGTTTTTAATATTATTCCTGTTTCATTATCAAAATTCAAACAACATTTCGAAAACGGTGGAAACAGTCTATATAACAAAACTGATGATCTCAGTAATATTTATTTATTTAGGATATTTCAATGCGTGTATCTCTCGTCCTGTTAAGACAAAATCAAGAAGATAAAACAAGACCAGTTGAACTCGTACGGCAGACACTGCTCCCAACGAAAAGTACATCTTCGCCTTCTATCAAGTTCAGTCCTCGCTGTCAATAATGGAAACAAGCTAGCCGATTGAAAAATAATGTTTTACCAATTGAAGACGGAAGAAATACGGCAGCTAGGCGTACAGAATATTTATACGATACAAAAAATTACCTTTTCGATTGCTTTCCGTTTCTGAACACGTCAAAAAGGTTCTTTTTGATCCAGTTCTTTTCTTGATAACAGAAACAGAAAATGTTTTGACAATAACTTTTCGATGATGAATGTTGTATTTATTTATGTGAATGAAATTATGATAAACATGACTCTAAGGTAAGTAAGGTTATCGCCGTTTTCATGACTATTTCACTCATGCAACAAATAGCAATGTTTATATAAATATAAATGTATAAGGAGCCAACATTACTCTAACACATACGATAAGAATAGCGGGAGTTACTTGCCCTTAGATTCTGACACTGAAGGTTAGCGGAGTCTTTGTGATTGGATAATTGAGATTACGTCGAAAAGTGTGAGCAATGAGAGTGCTTTCGTGTGTGAAGAGTGAGAGTGAATTCCTCGGAACACGATTGATTTGAAAACTGTCTTGTGGCGTTCATTTAATTATTGCCCCAAGTGGACAGCACTAAGTATGTTTAACGATTTTAACTATGTTTCGTGAATTATTCAGTGTCATATTACAAGGCAACAAAGGACTTACTGAAACATTTTACCTTATTCTTCAACCTCGAAGCAACATGGGACCATTGTTCAGCTAGGTTATCCAAACCCGCCTTCACTGCAACACAAGCAATACCTTCACACTGTTGCGACGTTACGTCAACGCTTGATGTCCTCACCAGCGAGCATGCCGTCACCGTGTATGTAGACTGAAGCCTGAAGAGAGCGTACTGGGCGTCCTGCAAGGTTCTGTTGCTCGGGAGAATCAAAGCAGCGTCTTCGTGTGCTTCTTCGACTGGATATTTGAAGAGATTTGAAATCAATGTATATATATTTCAAACTGGAATTTCAAAACTAAATTTTGGCGAGCTAAGAATAGGTTAACTTACTTACTCTCGAGACTCATTTTAATTTGGTACCTTTCACCAATTGAGTTTTTATTTGAATTTTGATGCAAAATCTTTTTAAATGATGCTTGAAATGTTTCATTTCGGACTTGTTCGGGTCGGACTTGATTTTGGAAAACTGTTTGTCAGAAAATTCGATACATATATCGTATTTACCTTTCCTTTTCACTTGCGCTGGCAGGAATGTAAAGTACTTCCGTGTGTAATCATAGTACCTCCATATGCCGATTACAGAATCCAATGGATGTTCTGCTGATGACGTCACTTGAATTGAATCAATGTCTTTGATCACATCCCTGACCAATCTAATTAAAAAGAGCATTTGATGAGAGCCGGGGAAAAAGAGGCACGCAAGAAGTGCGTGACAACTACTATAGCCATTTTTCGATGGAAACCGAAAAAAGGATTTTGAATATAGATTGAACCTTAAAAGGCACACCTATGGTTTCAATGTGTACCAAACTGGGGGACGCTAACTATAAAGTAGAGGAACACTGCTCGTGACAAATTCATCTTTTTATGGACAGACAATCGGAACGAATGCTTCCTAGTGTAGACATAAAGAAAAGAAACTTGTAACACGTAGTAACCAAGGGCGAATGAACTCCCAATGCACACTCATTGTGTAACTGTAGGTTAAAGGGGCAAATAAATAAAGTGATCTCGCGAAAACTCAACTGTTTCCAATTGCAAGATAATCTTATTTCATCAAAAAAGGAAGTTTGAAAAACAAAGTATCATGATCGGTTAAGCTATGCGAAAAAGTGTTCGCATAAAATGGCCACCAGTGGTTTATTGCTGGATAGTTGATTATTTCCTATATTACCACGGATGATTCGGTTGAGTATGCGATGTTTTTACCCTCTGAAGATAATGCATTTGCATAAACTAATGTTGATATGAGAATATCAAAAGAATTTCTTTTTAAAAAAACTGCAACAGCCTCTTTAATAACATGTCGTCAAACACAGTCCACACGAATGACAAGCACAGTAAATCAATATCATAACCACTGTATTGTCCTTAGGCATGTAAGTACAGAGTTATGTCAGAACAATTACCGATTATTGTGAAATTGCGACATCCCCGCGGCCAAATCAGTGCAAGCAATCTTAACGTGTCAAAACAGACAATGAACATGTTTGTCTTCTGCATATCGATTGAGTGGCCATTGACAAATTCATTAGTGTTAATTGCGAGATTACAGCCATGACCCCGAAAACGTCTTTCTATTCGTAAATCCGATGACAATAAGGTCAATTTAATTCTTTTCTTTAAAAAAATGAGAGATGTTTAGATTTAACAGGTTCCGCCCATCTGTTATGAATTATATAACTGTTGATTTTCAGTTTGTCACGCCACATTACCTAGTCGTCATAGAGTCTTAGAGTCATCTGTCTCCTTCGACAGTTTTAAAACACTCAAATGTCTGGTTGTTAATGTTTTTATTACTTATACTAATCATAGGTAAAAAAAAGTGTACAAACAAGATTATTGTTTCTTTAGTTTTCATCAGAACCACCAAAACTAAACGTCCAAAGAAGTGACAGTTTTAAATAAAAAAACAAAAGACCAATCCCCACCTGCTGGTCGAATATCTTCCTTTTTTTCTATTGAGAAAGATCTTTTAGTTTCAGTAACGAAATCTTCGATTCCATTGAAACGACCAACAATATAAATTCAAAGATGTTGCTAATCCCCAAACGCCACATCTACACACGCTGATTAATCCACCAATTTTCATAAAGCACAGACTCTCAACTCTGAATTTATATTTCCGAGAAATGGCAGATATACAAATGATGGTTATTAAATACACTAAGTGAGGTATCACAGTATTTACAATTGCCCCGGAAACGTAATTATAAGTTACGTTTCCATGAAAACCGCCCACAATAAAAATCCCAAGAAGGTTAAAACATAAAGATACGTGTCTACATTGTACATGTTGATGGATTCATATATTAAATTTGAATGAGCACATTCTTACAGTTTTTATAGTGATATTTCCATAGAAACCACCAAAAGTAAAAATCTCAAGTAGTTGATAACCCTAGAAGGCACATCTGCACATGCGGATTGATTCACATACAATGTTTCATTTAGCTAGTACTTACAGGTTTAGAGTAGTACTAGGAATACGATATCGGGAAGTACGGACGGACTATGTCGGGCGAGGGATAACGAACGCATCCTTTACACAATATATTTCTCAACATGAGATACAGTGAATTTCCAGTACGGATTAATCGGGGAAGAGAAGGAAGTCACGTCACTTGGAACTCCTTATCAAAATTGTTATACTTAAAGAAAATATTTTGCCAAAAGTTATAATACATAAGATAATCAATGACATAATGACACATTAATACTAAAAGGAATGTTTTAGGAATCGTCGTGTACAAAGCTGATCTACTTTGGTAAGGGTAATTTTTCTCCTTACTACATCACAACGGCTTGTATATTACAAAAATACCCTAACCACATGACAACGGATATACGAAATACTACAGATATGTACATTATGCAATCTCATTATAATAAGTTCCAGATTCGCTCATAACTATCAAAGTACCCCGTTGGAGAGCTCTTTTAAGATCTCGGGCATTCAGCGTGACCTTTGGCCCGAACAGCGATAACTCATCCGACCGCACATTTAGTATTCACGATGTTCTGCGTTTTGGAAGTGCACCTGGGTTCAGATTCAGCGAACTATCCATTTATTCAGGTATCCCTTCCACCGGGTCAAGCAACTCTGTTACGCTTCGTAAGATCTACCGTTCGCAATCCAACATCAATCTTAAATAGCACAACTGAATTTGTGTCGGGAAAATATGTGAGAGAATAGCTAGATCTTATTTCAGTGAGACTGATACCATATAGAGTACATCATAAATAGTTTAGATAGTTTTATCAAAAGTCACAAATTTACCACTTAAGTCAAACATCTAACCAAAGTCGCAATGGCTTCATTAAACAGCATGGTTGCGGTCCAAGTCCAATGGTTGTCCCATCGACAATCACTCGGTCAGAATGATACATACAAAAAAGTTTTTGCTCGAAGTGAAAGAAAATTTAGGCCTAAAACCTAGAAAGTCAAATAAATTACTGACATCTGATAGCGCATTATTGGCGTAAACTGTCACAGTAAATGGTAACAAACGCTGCTAGTCTTAGCAACCAAATAGCAATAGAAAAACATTTTCCGGGGGAAAATATCTTTTTCTTATAGGATCGGATGTTTCATGTGGAAAAATTTATACAAATTTTCAATGTGCTCGAACAGTTGACGATAACTGTTCGCCAGGCAGAGTCTGTATTGAACTGTTGTTTAACGTGCAGATATCCATCAATCTGTCCCTTACGTAATGGTGAATGCACTGTTTGCTCCCGACTGAACGCGGGATAAAAGGTTCACGGTGTTGATATTCGATTTCTGTTCTTAATGTAATGTGAATGGTTTGAAACCGTTTATCTGTTCAGAAGTTTACTTAGGCCCAGAGCGTTTGGTACAGTGTTATTCGAGTGGGCATTGATTCCACCCGACTGTACACAGTTCTAACGTAGTAACTACACACTCGCACTGCTAACCTATTCAGATCACCCGCTCGTTGAAACTCGTTTCGTTCAAATGTAAATGTCATGGAAAAGTTTCCATTGACGAATTGTGATTGAATAATCTTAATCGACTTGCTGTGCTGTCCTGTAATGAACGTATTTAGAATATATAAATTGTTCTTCTTGTTTGCGTCAAGACTTCTTACTTTATAAAATGAAATAACAGTAAAGTTATACACATGTACCGTAGAGACTATTTGCATTGAGTATTGAACTGTTCTGGTCAAAATTTGTAAAGAATAAACAAAACGGCATAATATGACGTGTAACGTGTCGAACTGTACGGCTTTGCGATATTGTAAACTGTGTCATTGGACATCTCATTTCTTCAAGCCGTCCTTGCTGTTAGACGGTTCATCGAAGTCACATGGAGGACAATGATGCCGAGTTAAGTGGTTTCACGATGCAAAGGGTTTCACTAATTAAAATACTCTACTGACTGAAATGGCGTTAATGGACGAACATTGTTCATAAGAGTGAATTTAATAATTCATTGAAGTCAAATGCGAAAGGATACTTATTCACTTGTTTTAGTAACACAATTTATAAAGAAAATGGACCCCTCTTTGTAAACGAAATGTTTCATTGATTAAGATTTAGTGTCGATCACATGTGGCGACAATGTTCATTAAATAACAATGCTTCAGTTAACGATTGACGCAAGTGGTTCAATCTTTCAAATGATATTATTCATTTATAGAAACTGGGCATAAACGTAGAAATGTTAACGCAGAAAGAGTAAGATGGTATGTAAACTGATTTAAGCAAAGTACTTATAATTGTTAACGTTTATTAAATCTTTTAATTGCCAGTTATACATATACTTACAAAATCTCTAGCGCCGTCGATCATATATTTCCTGTGGATATTAAAACAAAATTCCTTCATGGACATTTTGAGTTTATTTGGTAAAGAATTGAGTGGATTTGAACCCAAACGTCGAAAACTTATTTAAAACGCGTTGTATTAATGAACTTTGTTTTGTTTCCACTTTGACTTCAGACATCAGACGATAACATTTACTGGATATATTCTTGATTCAGCTTTTCCCCAACACGTTTTGTTCTAAAATACTTAATTTTCCTAATACAGTGTTTATATATAGACCCTAGTGGTGCGACAATGCTAAACATGTTTTTCGTCAAACGCTTTATTAACTATACCGTATGCCGATCGTTATTCCATATTTATTGTTATTATTATTATTATTATATTCACATTTATATTAATCGATATACTAGTTTTATTATGACCATTAAAATCAGTGATATTTGTTAACTGTTAGATTCAAGTATTCATAGCTGCTGTTTATATCAGGTCGATGAGTTTTCTAGAGTTTGACATTTCATGATCGCTGTTTCATATTCCTATTGCTTTTTGTAATGATTAATAATTCAACTGAAACAGTCTGTGTATCATAAAACATTTACAAAATCATTCGTTTGCGATTCGAGTTTACAGATCGTAGAAATTATGATATGCATAAGGACATTTTTAAACGCAAAATGTAATATTGTCGGATAGTCAGGACAGAAAGACAATTAATCACTCTTGACACAACAATCGGCTTAATTAGTTAGTAATGTGTATAAAATTGGTCTTGCAAATCTCTTATCATTATTTCTTGGAATTTACTGTGTTTTCCATTGACAGACATAAAATGGTGATATTGGTCTGATAAGCAGTACTAAATTCAGTAGTACTGGTTCATTTAGACTTCCTATCAAATGACATTTTTATCCTATCAAATGACAAGATCAAGATTATTTAAAAGTTCATAGATATATAAGTCTAACAGATTTGATAATTAGTTAAACGCACTAGTGCACGCCAATATTTCGTAAACACAACGAATGCACAGATACTGCATATCTCTCGATATTACCCAATATCCTCATTTAAGTAATCTACCTCGTAAGTCATTTAACAAATATTTACGTTTTCAGGTAGTAGAGTGGATTTGTAAAGGGCGGAAGTATTTAATGTTGCGTTACATTAAATCCGCATGAACTACGATATCGGAAATATTAAAATTTTGCTCATAACCAGAAAAGCGGAAACGATAGCCGCTACGGTCAATCTAATAACAATGCTAAAAATGTGTTATTAAATCGGTTAATCTACAACATTGCTTTCATAAAACATATTGCATTATTTGTTCTAAGTTCAGAGTTTAGGTAATTTCAATAGCTGCACACAACACTAGTTCGGCCGTTTCTAAGTGTCAATAATTCATCCGTTTTGTATACAGCTAACCATAGATTTTTATATGTCCAAGCCGACAGCGGCTGTCTTAACGTTTTCATTGTTGATTGCAGGTAAATTGTAAAGAATTTTTCGTATTTCATTGCATCGATAGAAAGTTTAAGTGAATGCATAAGTCCTCGTAAACCTTAAAATAGCCAATTTAAACCGTAAAAGCGTGCACTAGTGCCTTTAAGTCTTTGAGTAAGTTTGTTTTTATTTTACAATACCTTTCTCTGTCTTTATAAATTATAACATTCCTTCAAGGGTGACATAGGGATTTATTATATGAATGGATTATTTCCGTCTTTCTGATTGGCCTACTTGGTCACATGACAGCAATGACGTCAAGCGATGTCTACCTGTGTGGATCGCGAGAGGTTGATATAACAATCCAAACACCTCCGGCCGGTGGATAAAAATAGGTTTCGAAAATCCTGGTCTACCGAAAATACCGGAGGAATGTTTATTTAAGATCTATTTCATATAATCAGGGACCTTATATACATATATATATAAGGTATATAAGGTCCCTGATATAATAAAACAATTTTAGACTTCAGACTCGATTGATCCAATGATTTATCGACCTTGGACATGTGATATTCACCTTGGCTTCGCCTCTGTAAATATCACATGTCGAAGCCTCTGCGAATATCACATGTCCTAGGTCGATAAATCATTGGATCAACCTCACTTGAAGTCAATAATTGTTCAATATTATTCACGCGAAACGAGCGGAACGCGAGTTGTATAAAACCTTTCAAGGGAATAATATATCCATATGTCACCCTTCACGGAATGTTATAACGAATTTATCTTACGAACGTCTTAATATATTATCAAAAAAACAAACAGAAATGAACAACACCTATGACCTGATTACGTGACCTTGATTGATTGACGTGGAAGCACGCCTTTATCATGTAGCGGAGTATAAGGGATTTATCATCCCTCGGTGACGGTGTATATGGATATTTGTTTAGGGTCACGTGGACCAATCAGAGATCAGCATTCTTACATGAGTGAGATGTAGGATGATACATTTTATCTTATTTCTCTTTATATACACTTACAAAAATACATATAACGTTTCAATATTATATTTTCTGTTGCATAGTTGCCTGTCACTCACCAAGGCAGATTTAATCATGCAGAATAAGGAACTAATTTGATGTTGGAAAATCCAGATGAAGTGGTAAGATGGCACAATATGGAATATGTAAACAGATGTTTAAATTACGAGATACTAAAGCCATTGGTGACGAATACCATTATCTGTTGAATGTAAAATATTTCACAAATACAGAAAAATGTACATATCAGACTTTATCATCAAAACCCATCTGTCTATTGTGTTATTCAGTTGCCAGTGAATAAATGTAATGCGCTAAATTTTGTAACACGATTATTAACATTGCTCAAAGTTATCCTACTAAACCTGTCCATTTATATGTTTATCCGGCATTACTTCAACATGTTTTCCTGTTAAACCCTAATTGCTAAGTATATTGCCTTGAGCGAAATATAGTTCTGTTCTGTTCTAAACATATATAAGCCTTTCTAGAGTTAGTACCAAAATGATTATGAAATAGAGCAATAAATATGGGATTGCTTGTTAAGGAAACCAACCTTCTTCCTTTAAAATGACTGTTACAGCTGCCGGAGACAGGATTTGTCAAAACAGGCTCGTATTGAGTAAATCATAAATCAGTTTGAAAGTCTCTAATGCTTGTCATGTTTAAGCCTTTTCGATTACCAAGTAAAGATACAGTACGGTCTTAATTGAATTTATCTGTGACTGAACTATATTTATTACGATTGATCAATGCAGGACAAGTACCCAGATATTCGAAATCATTTCATTAAGAATAGGAATTTGTGAATACGTTTTTTCTACCAATTTAGTAAATTGATTATCAAAACACTGTTGATTTATTAAAAGCATCATGTTATATCTGTAAAAGCTACTAACGGTTTTATATCCACCGTGAAATATTGGGATTGCAAAATCAATATTGGAATTACAAAAAGTGAATCAGAAGTTATTTCATGAATTGTTTAAGAGCGTTCAGTATGAATCGATTTGGTTAAATGTTTTTCACATAATGCGCATTATCGCAGTTCGTTTTCTAAGGCGCGTTGATAAATAAAAGTAATTTGAGCGAAATTTATCACTTCTAATCTAGTAGTAACAACATGATTAAGGAGCTAAATTGATACCTGGAAATGCCGACATTTATTATTTCTAAGGTTGTTGGAAATACCTCTTAAGACTAAAATAATGTGTTCAAGTTAAATCAAATCTATTATCATATTCCTGCCGCATTTAATATGGTATTCAGATAGCTGCAGACGTGAACAATATGAAATCTATATTCTAAACCTTGATCGACTACCAAAGTACTGAATATCCTTTGGCAGAACCAAGGTACAGGACAATTATTAAAAATCACTTTCTTTGTGTTTCACTGCTGTAGACTAATAGTACACTTACCTTTCATATGTTGAATTTTGTTTTGAAAGATTAGCAAAATATTTTTCAAGGAATTGAAGCAAAGTCCGTTCGTTGTCGAGGAGTCTCTGTATCTGCACAGTGGAGGTGTGTAGATCCGAGTAGACCACTTCCGGTATACAGCACAGCAACAGGCACATCACTCCAGATGGAATACACATTCTTCCTATATTATTTCCAAGATCTGTAAAAGTTTATCTTGCAAATTTCTCATAATATTGGAGGGGGACTGATTGATCAAACCAAACGCTTATAATTCTTGGTTATGAGTTTTTGCTTCTTAGTCTCAAAATTTGCTTTCATAAATGAATAAATGCCAGATGAATTTCGAATTCCAATTTTTTCAAGAAAAAAATTGTTTGGGCAACAAATTGCATTTTTCTCTACGCCCCGCTTACACGACACATCTTGCCCTCCCCCCTCCCACCCCCCAACTTTTGAAGTGTTCCTACGCCTATGTTTTTGTGTATTTTCAATCTTTCTTTAAACCGTCCAAGAACAAAGTGTTGCTATTGATAAATGTATCTTATGTTGAAAACAGTAAACATAACATTAGTTTCCAGAGTAACTTAGAAATAATATACAACCAATCTGAACGTAAATTAATAACAGTCTAGTTTTCACGAGATAAGCAGTAGGTTTTCTACTCACAATTCGGCAGAATTTGAAAAAAGAAACCATAAATAATATCAAATTACTCCCTCAAATGTCTTAAATATATATTCATTCATCATACAATTAACGCAATGAAATAATTACCGACTGAGAATCACTCGCTCCTCTTGGAATTCGCATTTGCCTTTAAGACAAACAACAAAATACTCCAGTCAAGAGCACTGTTAAAATTGTAGTATTCGCTACTGCAATATTCAACGACGGATCGTCGATATATCAACATCATCACAAAGGCGTTCCTCATCGGTTGAAAGCTCTCTAGACACAAATCGCTGAAAAGTAGCAAAGAGGATCACGGTCTTGTCGTCTGCTAAGTCGTCACGTGATTGACGCGCAGCAGACGACACGGTCACCTGTCATTCGTGAAGCACGTGTATCTCGTGAAAACATTTGCGAGGTTTATCGCTGTAGTAACACAAATGAGCTAACGGTGAAAGAACCGATGTTGTAGTGGAATGTGGTACGGATTAAAGTAATATATTTATGTTTGTTACCTATTTCAGCGCTCATGAATTAGTTTAGAACACTGGCGTTGTACTGTTGTGACGGACGCTCAGAAAGATAGATAAGTAGTTAGAAAAATAAGTTTGATTGGAATAAAATGTATGCTTTTAATACATTAACAAGTACTCCATTTCCATATAGCCATCGAATATGATGAACTATATAATAACAGTCGTTGAATATGTGTTGCAATGATTTTTCCAAAAATTGTATGTGTAACGTCATCGCTATCATGAGTTGTAACGAAGGAATGTTATAAGTAATATTAGTGTTAGTTGTAGGCGTAATAGTTGTTGTAGTAGTAGTGGAAGTGGTTGTAGGAGCAGTTGTTGTTGAAGAAGCAGTAATTAAAGTAGTAGTTGTCGAAGCCGTAGTTGCTCTTGTAATTAAAGTTGTAGTATTATTGCTGTCGTTGTATTATTAGAAGTAGTAGCAGTAGTAGTAGTAGTAGTAGTCGTAGTAGTAGTAGTAGCAGTAGTAGTAGTAGTAGTAGTAGCAGTAGTAGCAGCAGTAGTAGTAGTAGTAGTAGCAGTAGTAGTAGCAGTAGTAGTAGAAGTATTAGTAGTAGTAGTAGCAGCAGTAGTAGTAGTAGACATAGTTGTAGGAGTAATGGAAGGAGTGGTAGAAGTAGTTATTGTTGCAGTAGTAGTAGCAGCAGTAGTAGTAGAAAAGAAAGTCATTTCTTCAAATCAATTTATGGAAAAAATTAGAAAAATGGTTAGAAACCGCCCAAATATATGTAAACTTCACAATTACAAAGATAATACTCGGAATCAAAGGGAGAAACAACAATCCCATTAACGCAATTATTCTGCTTGTAAAAGAAATAATTTTCACAAGCGTCTGCTGAGAGATTGATGTATAGAAGTCAACTTTCAATAATGTCTTTGTTTATGTAACGCTATTTATCACTCTGTTCATAACATGCTAACGGTCACTTATATCACGAATGTATGTTATATGAATTTCTTTCTATGGGACAACTATTTCTTTATTGTATTTTTAACGCACTTGTCAGTTTGATCTATTGTAAAATACGAAAAATATGGAAATAAAAAAAATAAATAAATAAATAAAAAATAAAAATAAATTTTTTTTTTTTTAAATTCTTCAATCCAGTGTATTGCTGGCTGAAAATGGTTGACCGAAGTTGCCCCCATTGTTATAATTCGTGAATATCAACTTCAAATAAGGCTTTGTTAATTCTCTTTTGAAATGATGCATGGGCAAAGCGTGTTGTCGTTCGGTTGCTAGGTTTTCCAAAAGAGGCTAACTACTCATTAATCAGCTCTCTCAGTAAATAGCAGTGAATATATAAGCTGCTGCAGAATATAGAATTGTTGAAATGTACAACGACTCATTGTAGTAAGAGTTGCAGTAGTCTGTCTAATTCTTAAGTAGAGTACAATTATTTCATCAATCAAGGATGACTGGAAGTCATAATTTCTCTCATAGATCGATATGGCACCGATTGGTTTCTCGTGTTGATCACCCGAGCATGCATCTGGACAAGGGACATTCGGGGTCAAGCCGGACATAGCATCTGAACAACAATACTCGGTACTGTAGAACAACAGACACACGTACTGATGTGGCCGATGTGACAAGTAGTGAATCTAGTGACGGATGTTGTGGTATTGAGGGATGTTTACAAGCGAGCCGTCAGGGTTGTTTACTGGCTGGCTGAACACCTAGTAACGGTTTTGTTATTATTTACCGATTCCAATTTCTTTGACTATGATTATTTTTATTAAATGTTCTGTCAATATTTGTCTTCATACAGACTTTATGTAGGATTTGTTGATTTTATATGACACTTGTCTGTCAATGTCGATTACTTCATTTAAAACTACACTACGAATTTGAAGATGTGTTTGTATGATGTTTCTAACGCTTTGAATGAGTTTGTTTTCCTTGTTCTTGCTTTGTAACGACTGACAGGACATATTCATTAGACGCCAACTTTAAATGAACATCACTAGGTGCGATAGGTGAAGAAGGTTAAACATTATATATTATAAAGAACTGTCTTGCAGTAGGGTATAATAACAAATAAAATAGATAAAAAATTAAATTATTTTTAGGTCACCTTCGCGTTAGATTTCGTAAAGGTTTACATGCGTCCTTTCAATCATTATTTATTTATAAGGAAAATGATATCCAAGTCGCTTGAGCGCGATCTTCTGAGTTTGAATAACCCGTACATAAATAGAAACTACTAAGTAACTGACGTCTCCATAAATATACACAATCGTAACACGAGGGCTGGTCATAAGAATACTTAGAGGTAAATCCAAACATGACGTATCACGAAGACGTTTCAATCACTGCACTTTATCATTAAAAGACTTAACTCAAGTCTAACCCCATTTATTGCTTGCCTTTTTCAATTTTGTTCCTAAATCTGACGAAGAAATTATAGTCAAGTATAACCACAACATGAGGTAACAACCAACTCGAAGTATTTAATTACACAAAAATGCAGGCTTAACCCAAGTCTAGCCCAGTTTGACGCTGATCGCAACATGCCGGACTGTTGTTCAATTCAACATATCAGTAAATTGTGGTTTTGAAGTGAGCGGCGCTGGTATGCAAAATGTTAAGCGGCGGTCTGTCAGCAGGACAAGTGAGGACGAAAACAAGTGAGAATTTGTAACGTAATATATAAGCATTTTGTCTTCGTTTATGTTAAAGACACTACTTCCTGTTTTAAGTAAGTCTATAGTATACTAAAGATATTCATATGGATGTATTCATTTATATAGCAAACATACGTTAACCCTCTTTCAGTGTTTAGGTGTATAGAAATATTGATACAGATATATAGATATGCCTGGTGACTGTTTAGATTAAGTCGGAGTTATATCTATATAAGAATGACCTATATCTCACAGGAGTCTGGTTTGAGACAATCCCGCATGCCCTGTAATATCGCGAGAAAAACAAGTGAAGCGCGAAGAGCTGTAAAAGTCGGCCAGTGCACGCTTTGCATGCTTTTCTCGTACAATGTGTTTATTTCAAGATAGCAATTACATCTGAACTCTGAACACAGTAATATATAACGTCTGAAAACATTTTTACTCGCCATGAGAACGTGTTCCAGATATTGGACAAACTGATTGTACGTTAAGCTAACATGTAAAGCCAACATGTAAAGCCAGGATAAAGAGAACGAGGGTAGACTTCCACCGCATAAAAGTTATATAAGAATGATCACCCCAAATAGTGTTGACAATCTGTATCAAATGGTTCTTGGCACACATTCCATACGTTGATGTTATTTGATCGGAAAGTACTGCCTGTTACTGAAGAGTATAATTTTAATGCTAATGAACTCAGTATTGTGACAATAAAGGCATACGGTCATGATTTTGATCGAAAACCGGACAATGTAGCTCTCGTCATTCAGTCGAACGAAATTTGGAAACTAGACAGATTGGAATTGACATATAAAGTTCTCATACTCTTCTTGAAATTGATTAGAGTGTTATCGGTCTCTGCACATATATGCAGTTGTTAGATTTCCATTGAAACCTCTTAATTATCAGAAAGGTAGTTGGTGATGGATGTGTTTTGTATATTAATCATCATAAATATTATTTCATCACGTATCAATAACAATCACGCTGGCGTTAACACGCGGAGTGTCACCTCAATACTAGTGTTTTGAAACATTTGTCAAATAACAGATATATATATATATATCGAATATTCACATATTTATGTAACTTAATAAGGATATTCGAAATTGACAGTCACATCAACTCCATTGTTTGACTAAAACATCTAGCTAAATGCATGTTATTTTTTTTTCTCGGCGAGAAATCCTGACTTAATTTACTTGCTATTCTTTATAGTTATTATTGCGATTTAATTCTGGAAATCATACTAGCTTTACGTAACCTCCAGGACTAAATGTATGTCAACAAATCCTAGTCTACCATTTCCCGAATCAAGTTTAATCATTTCACACAATACACACGTACATACCTATGTACTACACATATACAAGGCTGTATGAACAGCTGTTACAACTCGATTAACATATAGCTCTATGAAATGGTTAGCCTTGTAATAGAATAGCAGGTGGCTAGTTTTATGACTACCGGGATAATCCTTATATTTTCTTGACAAGTATCCATCTAACTTTGCTGACTTGAAACCCTGAAGCATCGACGTGTTTAATAACAGCACAGGAAACATTGAAAAGAAATATACCGTAACGATAGTCACACACTATTGTATATATTTAGCACATATTATTTTCGCAAATTTGTCAATCAACAACATTGAAGAGAAATTTTACTCATCTTGAAAGCAGAGAGATGAAAATGTAATGGCGTACAAGATGAATTTTTGTTTATAGTTTTAAGTTTCAATGCTTTCCTGAAATAAGAAATATGTTGCTCCTAATGTTTTGAAAAATGATAATGTGGGAAATGTATGTACATTTTAAAAAAAGATCAACCATTGTAATAAATATTCCATAAGTGAAATCAATCACTTTATGTGTATTATTTAAGAGCTGGCCATGTTTTCTCGAACATCGTCTTCATCATCTTATTATTAATTTCATATGAGTTGATAAAAAGGTTTGTGTTCTGGGATTAACCAGGGTCCTATATATTTCAAATAAATGCAGCAGCAGTCACAAACGTGTAATGTAATCAACGAATCAACATAAGCCTAAGAAACAAACCTATCGATTTCCAGCTATCGTAAATATTCACAACAGTGGAGAGAACTAATTGACAGGCATAGTATATATCACGTTATGCTCAGTGCTTCTATGGGAACATAAGTTTCTTGAACAGTTGTATTTGGGATATTATACAAACAAAAACAATTAAACATATATAATCACTATTTATCGCTTCCGTCACTTAATTTCGAGGTCACGAATAAAAGTCTAGGCTCCCGAATAAAAAAATTTTTTATCGAAGGCAGATAGTGGTCAGGTTGTTAAAGTATACATGTGCAAGAAAGTAATGGCCAAATGTGATCACGATTAACCTTCTTTGATATATATAAGTACCCATTGTGTCTCCAAAACATCCATTTATAAAGGCCAGGCGGATAAAAATTGACTTGTTCCGAGGAATAAAAAGTTTTCAAAAATTTACTACCGGGTTTCGAAATCGTTCTAAGGGATTTCTCTTCTCCACAACGGTCTGAAATTAGTCCTGTTACTCGCATGTTCTGACAACAGTTTAGACGAAAACCCCAACAGAATGAGTTCGAGTCCCGGTAGAGTCAATGTTTTAAAAAGCTTTTATTCCTCGGAACACCATCGATTTTAATCTGACCCTGATAAAAGTGTACACATTATAAAAAACATCCAGTAACGTCGGGGTATTTGTATTCGCGAATCTCCCACAATACCCTGAAATCTAACATGGGAAATGTCTCATGTCGCAAGATAGGACCAGCCACTACGTAACTTTAACTCAAGCCCTACCTGCAGTGTCCGAGTGATAAAGAGATTGCTTTAAAACCTCCTTTCATAGTGACATTTCATTGGCTGAGTAAACACATGCTAGCCATATCCGTGATAATCTAGCTGCTGACCCCTATATGAAACAATTCAGTTCAAAACTCAGTTAACAAGCGTGGTATGAGTTGTAGATTCGATCTTATTTCAATAAGAGTAGACGAGCGAAATCGCACAGATTGTCTCCATGCTTTAAAGTGACACAGAATATAGAGTTTTTTCATGTGGATTGAATAAGAGTCACAGTTCCATAGGTCCTGAGTTGAGTTCAAATCGCCCCTCTAAACTTGCATCTCTTACTTTAAAGTGTCAAAAGTATGATATTTCTTGTTTTCAATGAAAATAAAAAAACCCAGCCTTTTTATTGTCAGGAAGTCGAATTTCTGCTTCCAATTTACATTAGTGGGGTTCCATCCATGTTTAGTTTTCTTGTTTCATTTCAAATTGATGCAAAAGTTTTGTTTTCAGTGTTAACTTGAAGGTAAGGTTCTTGGGAACAATTCTGGTTCGAGTGTCAAGCCATCAGGTAAAAATATTCAAAATGGCCGCCAAAATACAAGATGGCTGCCAATTTCTTTCTTTTTTTCACATTTTGTTTCAAAAAAACAAAAACAAATTGGCTAATTTCATCACTGATATATGGGAGGTATTTCAAGAAAGGGAGTTATTCAATTACTTTTAATCTGTCACCTAAAAAAATCAAATAATTTTTTTATTCCATCATTAATCATTGTTTCTGTGTATGATAAAACATAACCAGCGGGAATAATTGAAACGTATGCCAAATACCCGCGGGCAATGCCCACCGGCTGGAGGCCCTCGAGCATTCCCCGAGGGAGGAGGGCATACTTTTCAATAATGCCCACGGGTCATGTTTTATCCAGCTTATAAACCGACAGAAACAGCGGGAAAACAATTTTGTACTGAAATATTTAGTGTTCGACACTAATGAAAATTCATTGAGAGTCAATTCAATGTGTTTTCGGTTTTGAAATGCATCACGTGAACGCAGCCGCATTAGCCTTGGTATGCGTCGCACGTGCGGTCAGCATTTATCTGCAGTGGTTCATGAGAACAAGATATGCCCATCAAGTAACTGTAATGGTACTTGACAGACTTTTAGGGCGAGCCCACGAAGACAGTAGAACCAATATGACCCTCGAGGATGCAGATACACAAGTACCAATATATATATATATATAGATTAAATATAACATACTTCACATAGTCGTTTGAAGAAACATTTTAATCCGATACTAGTATTTCGTCAATAGTATTGACTCATCAGGGATGAAACGATATGATCGTTAGCATCGCATTACAAGCGTTTTTATAACAAAATATACGTACAATGTACAAGGATATATTGTAAATTATGCTAATCAGGTGACATCATGGTTCTTCCTTGTTGGTCTTCTGATTGACACAATCACTCTCTTATGAGTTTACCCCTTGAGCAATATGTTAATGTGACATAATCCCTTTTGTTTTTAAATAGCTCAATTGTAGTTAGAGATATATGTCAGTGATTTAAGGGTAATCATCTCATTGTTTATTTAGTGAGGGTCTATAGGTGTCAATGAAGGACTCTTCAAGTCGTGAAAGTGCATTTGAGACACTGCCCATGTTAGATTTATGAAATAATTTATAGAAAGGAAATATTTTGAAATACGCGTGTCGGTCGGATGTTTTCTCGACGTTTGGTTCAGTTGTGTTGTTTGCTGTCACAGTTGCTTCCTTGTTAGATGCATGACGGGACCTGGTGTTCTGAAAAGGCTGTTCTGTGGTTGCTTCCCATCTTCTTCTTGTGGTATGGGCATGACTTTGGTTTGTTGGGTTCTGGTGTTGGACAGGTCCCTGCCTCTGTTGAGTAGTTTGGTCCCTTTGTTCCTGCCACTGTTGAGTAGACTGGCCCCTTTGTCTTTGTCTGTGTTGGTTAGGTTGGTCCCTTTGTTGTCGTCCGTGTTCTCTGTGCCAGTGTTGTCTCCTGTTTTGCTGAGGCCATTGTTGTCTGTTGTTTTGTTGGCCTCAAACACATAGAACAGTTACAGTTTGAATGCTTCTCTGCTTAATTAAGCTGGGATTTGAAATTTGAATGGTGTTTGTTCGATTTAAGGTGAAGAGGCAATCTGTTCCAGGGAACCGGGCTTGCTTTTCTAAAAGATTTATCTCCGAACATCTTTGTCCTTGTCCGTGGCACAGCAAGTAGATTTTGCTCAGCCGATCTTAACTGACGGACTGGCTGATAAGTCTCAATTATGCTTGACAGATTGGTGGAGCAAGGTCATTGAGACATTTGAAAACCAGAACGAGGATCTTGTATTGGATCCTCTGGGAGACAGGAAGCCAGTGAAGGTCTTGAAGCACCGGTCTGATATGGTCATACTGTTTTAGTGATGACTCTTGCAGCTGTGTTCTGCACTTTTTGGAGCTTACCAATCAGTTGTTCTGGTAGACCATATAATAGCGAGTTGCAGTAGTCAATCCTAGATGTTACATAGGCTTGCACTAGAGATCTTGTGGTCTTAACAACCAGGTACCTCCTTATCAGACCAATGTTTCTGTGTGGTGGCACGCCCTCTTGCAAACAGAGTTAATAAGAGACTCGAGGCTAAGTGAGGAATCAAATATGACCCCCAGATTCCTGGCGTGTGAAATTCTTGATATTGTGTTCTCGCCGATTTGGAACCTCTGGCAATGGATCCTTGCCATGGTTTGTTTAGGGTAGATGACCAACAGCTCTGTTTTGTCATCGTTCAATTTAAGGAAGTTTGATGTCATCCAATTCTTGATGTCGTCTACAGAGTGTTGAATTTGGTGATAAGAGAGTGTAACTGTTAATGGTTTGAAAGCTAGATAGAGCTGACTGTCATCAACATAGACGTGATAATCTAGGTTGTGTGCTCTTGTGTGCAATGTTACCAACTGGTAGTGGGTATATGGTGAAAAGGATTGGCCCAAGAACAGATCCCTGTGGAACAATATACGGTAGATCTTCTTTCTACGAGTTAACACCATCGATATTAACAACCTATTATCTGTTAGACAGGTATGATCGGATCCATTCTAAAGCTGAACCCTTGATGCCAATCCGTTTATCAAGCAGGTTGATCAGCACATTATGGTCCACAGTATCGAAGGCTGCCGACAGTTTTTTAATAGCACTAACATGGCTGCTCCGTCTTTGTCAACTACATTCAGGAGGTCACTCTGTACTCTTCTAAGGGCAGTCTCTGTACTGTGGCGTGTCCGATAGGCCGATCGGTAGACTTCGTAACATCCATTTTTTGACATATGCTGTTTTAAGTTGGAGGCCACGACACGTTCTGTCAACTTTGAGATGTATGAAGGTTTGATACCGGACGGTAGTTCTTTAACACATCAGGATCAAGGGTTGGCTTTTTTAGTACGGGTTTTATGATAGCTTCTTTCATTGATAGTGGAAAAATGATGTTGTTAGAGATTCATTGACAATGAAGGTGATGACAGAAAGAACACTGTCCATGCACGTTTTGAGAAGCCACGTATGTAGTGGATCCAAGCTGCATGATGTATTTGTGCTGCTTTTGATCATTGACGCTATCTCAGTTTTAGTCGCTGAGTGGAAGTAAAATATTGGATCTTTGATTGTGCCTATACAGCAGTCATTCGATTCAACATGTTTGGTAAAGGAGCTCCGGAATTTCAAGCTCTTCTGAGAGAAAAAGTTGGAGAACTCATTTGCAAGATCTTCTCGTGACGTGAAAGATCGAAGGAGGGCTGCCTTTTTCTTAAACCAGACAGTTTGATATTTCAAATATCTCCTTCTGACCTGATGCCGATGCGTGTGCTTCACTGAAATATGAACACTTTCCCTATCAGCTAGCATGTTCACATAATTTCTTTGGGCGTTGTGAAGATCCCTGTGTATAGTTAGACGTGTTTATGATATTGCCTTTCGAGATGTCGACGTTTCCGTTTCTCATAGCGTAGCTCATCAGTGTACCATGGTGCAGCTGGATGGACTGTGATGGTGCACGTCTGCAGTGGTGCATGGTTGTCCACGACACTTGTCATAACTCTGTTGACCGTACGATTCCAAATTACTGTGCAGTGTAGCTGCATACCTGTCATTCACATAATCTACATGATAGTTAAGATGGGTAATCTACTCCCCATTTGAACCACTCTGTCCCTTGCCAAAGATGTTTTCCATATTGATGTGAAGTGCACTTGCCTAACTGCATACTCTCGCTGCAAATGCGCAAAGACAAAGTTCAAGCGCACACGGCAGTACAAATGCACATGCGAGAAGCAGCTGGACCAGAACAATTGAAAACATGTCGACTATTTTCAAGCAACTGTATAAGCATTTAATTGACAATAGGACTTAATAAATGGGAATATTATGCTTCAGTCATGATTAATTAATCTTTATACAATACTCATTGATTTCAAACTATATAAAGACTCCAAAACCGTCGTTCTAGGTTCAATAGTATGACAGCTAAGAGACATATTGGGAAAAAAGCTTAAAATTGGCGGCCATTTTGTATTTTGGCGGCCATTTTATTTTTTTTATCTGATTGCTTGACACTCGAAAAAAAATTGTTTTGTAGATCTTTACCTTCAAATTGGTACTTAAAACAAAACTTTTGCGTCGATATGAAATGACTGAGTGCACCGCCCCCCCTACTACATGTTTACTAGTTGAATGACCTACTTTACACTTTCAATCCATATCTGTATTTTTGTCTGCTGTAAATTAGTTTCCAAAATTACGTTTGAGACATTGACGCGCGCCATTGTTCGGTTTTCGATCACAAATCACGACTTGAATCCGTTTAATGTCACTATTCTGAACTAATAAGCACTTAGATACTGATTTTCAGAATCAATCACTACTTGTCGATAAGATAACACCATTTATGAAGTTTGACAGGTTTGACTCCAACAAAATACTCTGTGTCCCTTTAACCAATCTCATTGAAATGAAATCTACATGCTCCACTACATTACGCGTGTAGATCTCACCAGGCTCCGTTACGTGAGCCGTCAAGTTTGCCTCTGACATAATTCAAATCAGCCAATCAGCGAATTCGCCCCGTAATCTATGGTGCAGGCGAGTTGCATTTCGCTTGTACGCTTTTCAGATCACGGAAACCACAAACTTCCGAATGTTTTCCGAATGTCGAACTGCCTAAATATCCGAATTAATTTTGTATTTTATGTACATTCAATTTACCCTAGCATGGTTTGATTGACAAACAAGTCAATTCAAGGCTATGGAGTTATCTTTCGCTAAGCAAAAACTGCATTCCTCAAAGTTATCCTTTAGTAGACCGTATCAATCCAAATGCTTATTCTAGAAACAGTTACGTTGAATAAACGTTTCGTCTTTTAGTTTGTAGTAATCTTTGAATGATTTTAATGAAACAAATTAGCCATAAACATGCTGAGAAACAAAGCAACCAAAAGATGTACAAATACCAATACTAAGTTTCTTGATAAGTATATATTAGTCATATGCGACGTTTATATGCTAATGACATTGACCCTTGTTTCGTCAAAGACTGAAATGTTATCATTAAATCTGCATGGTTAAAGCGGATTGAGGGACATATGCAAAGAACTTAAACTTGTTCTGTGTAAAATCGAAAATTCAGAAGATTTATCTTCATCTAACTCTTATTTCTAGCAAGCGTTTTTTTGTTACTATTTAATGTTTTTATTTCCCATCAGATGTTACATATGTATGAACATTTATTTATAATCATATAACAATCATGCAGTAATATCAGCTATGATATGAAGAATTGTCTGTTGTCTTTGAAATCAAACATAGCAGGCAATCTGATAAAATGCAAGGCTTATCTTATATATATATATATATATATATATATGAAAAAAGTTCACCAATTTGAAATTGATCTTCAGCTCCCAGGCGTTATATATTGAAAAATACGAAGTCAGAAGTAAAAACAATCCATTTTAATGGCTAGCGCTTTCAGCTCAACGAGCCTCTTCAGGCCATACATATAACGGATAATGCGTTGCCGAGCAACGTCATCGTGTACAACATGACGTCATTACATTAATACGTCACAATATAGGTTACAATAGGATACATGTACAGCAAAACATTTAAGTAGATCCTGAAGATTTATCTTTCCGACCTATAGTCGGTGGCCCGGAGAGTCCCACACAACGCTTAAGTAATTTCATTGATATCATTCTGAAGCCTCTGTGTATAAATGTTAAAAGTTATCTAAGAGATGGTTTGGATTTCTTATGTAAACTACCGAAAAATGTTGCGCCAGGTAGTTTTGATATTGTTAACATGTATAATAACATTGATAAACAATTGGGTTTAGAAGCTATACAATATTGGTTAAACAAATGCAGATGTGACTTAGCCGACAGGTTTTCAGACAGATTTATTCTAGATGCTCTTGATCTTGTAATATCCAATAATGTATTTTATTTTAATAGTGCATTCTATACTCAAATTAAAGGCGTCGCTATGGGAACTAAAGTTGCTCCCACATATACAACCCTGGTGTTGGGATACCTTGAAACTTTCCTATATGAGAAAGTTGGACAATCACTCGGACAAAATATGCAGGAGCATGTTGAACAGCATTGGAAAAGATTCTTGGATGACTGTTTCATGCCATTTATGGGAACAAAAGAGGAACTGTGTAAGTTGCATTGTATCCTGAACTCTTTAAGTCCATCTTTGAAATTCACTATGGAAACAAGTGACTCTAATTTGAATTTTCTTGACGTGACCGTGGTTGTAAAAGAGGACGGTCGATTAGAGACGGATTTGTACTATAAACCTACAGATACGCATCAATATCTGGACTTTCAATCATGTCATCCAAGTCATACTAAGCGTAACATCCCGTACTGTCTCGCGAGAAGAATTTGTGCTATTGTAACAGATGACACACAAAAGAGGGAACGTTTAAAAGAACTCAAGGAGTTTTTGTTGATACAAAACTATCCTGAAAGTCTAGTACAAGACAGTGTACAGAAAGCCGCTGTGTTAGATCAAAGTCGCCTCAGAGATGCTAAATCTAATAAACTGTGTGATAAAAACATTGTCCCGTTGGTTTCCACCTTTAACCCTAACCATCAGAGCGCTGCTGCAATAATTGACAAAAACTTACCTATTTTACATCAAAGTAAAGAAATGGAAAAAGTTTTGTGTAAATCAAAAATTGTTAACAGTCTTAAACAACCTAAAAATCTTCGTAAGTTATTAACTTCATCCAAGTTTGATTCAAGTGAGTTAGAACCAACTGTATCTAAATGCGGTGATTCACGCTGTCTTACATGTAAAAATATCATAATAGGCTCTTCTGTACATATAAATGAAAGTAAAGTATTTTCTGTAAGACAAAATCTTAATTGTAACAGTAAAAATGTTGTTTATGTCATCACATGCTCTGGGTGCAATGAAAAATACATTGGAAAAACTGAAATGAAGTTAAAATTACGCATGAATTTACACAGATCTCAGATTAATCATCCAAAAAACCGTACAATTCCATTGAGTAAACATTTAGCTGAGTGTGGAAACGGGCATTTTTCAGTTTTCCCAATGTATAAATTAAATTTTGATAACAGTAAACTTTTAGAAACAAAAGAAAGCAGATTTATCAAAATGTTTTCACCAAGGTTAAATTCTAGAACTTAAATGTTTTGCTGTACATGTATCCTATTGTAACCTATATTGTGACGTATTAATGTAATGACGTCATGTTGTACACGATGACGTTGCTCGGCAACGCATTATCCGTTATATGTATGGCCTGAAGAGGCTCGTTGAGCTGAAAGCGCTAGCCATTAAAATGGATTGTTTTTACTTCTGACTTCGTATTTTTCAATATATATATATATATATATATGTATATATATATATATATATATATATATATATATATATATATATATATATATATTGTGTTAATTCTCCTTTGATATATCAAAAATTGGGTTTTTTATTTGTTCTACTGGCAGTGTAGATATTTTGTTTTACTAATAAACAGATGGCATTTAAGGGATTATTATTTCTTTTTTTAAAACCAAAGATAATATTTTCAGGTGTTAGATCTATATTTCCTTCAGCCAACCTTTCTAGCCAATTTGCCAAATCTTTCCTCACTTTCCTTGAATGGACACAATCACATAATAAATACACTCTCAGGCACCTGTTTACAGAAAGAACACAAAGGAGAATCAATGTATCCAATCTTATACAGATACTTATTTGTTGTCAAAATATTCTGATTTATCTTGTACTGAAACCATTTTAAGTTAACGCTTTGAGTACATCTACAAGCCATCAGATTGATGTTTTCCCATTCATTCTGTTGGAAATCTCTTTTAAATATTTCTTCCAATCTCAGTTGACCTATTGTTTTATAAAGCCTAATTGGCTAAGTGATTTATATGTCTGCTTGCTTACATATATCTTTGAAACATTGAAAGGCATAATAGGATAAACATGCATGGGTTCGATATGATTAAAAGTAATATTTCTCTTTCTTAAATAATCAAACACAGCCCTCTTAAGACCTTGATAGGTGAGAAAATCTATACTAATATCATATTTACCATTCAATTCCTCTAAAGACATCATGCCTTCCTCATTCATGATATTTCTCAAATATGTTATTCTCCTTTCTTCCCACTTTTTGTAAAAGATTGTTTTGCCATCGATCAAAACATTGATTTATGCCAAAGAGTTTGATCTAAAACTTCTGTATCATTAATCTCCTCCTGATAACATATAATAAGATAGTCAGACCATGCCTTCACAACATCCCTCCAAAATGTATTAAAAATAGTGGGTACTTTCTAATATAAACTCCATCTGCCTGCCATAGTCTGTGAATAATCCATATAGAATTATCATAAAGCAGTCTTTTAATCCTTGTTATCTTTTGAGATTTTATAATATTGTTAATGATTGGGACATTAAATCCTCCATATTTAGCTGTAGTTACAACAACATTTCTTTTAACTTTATCTTTTTTGCCCTTCCAAATAAAACCAAAGCACCTTTTCTGAAAAAGTTGAATTACATCATCTGGTGGACGTGGTATAGCTGAAAAGAGATGATTAAGTTTTGAAAGCAGTTTCTGCCCATGGGTGTTAACAATCTTGCTTCCCAATTCTTCATTTCTCTCTCTATTTTCTCAAACTTTTCAGAGTAATTAGTGTCTACCATTGAATTAAGATCTACATCAAACTTAATGCCCAATAAATTAAATTGTAATTGGGTCCAGTCAAGATTGTACTCTTTACAAAGCTTATATCTAGATCTCTTTTTTATCCTATCCATATCAATCTAGTTTTCTCTCTATTAACTTTAAGTCCAGAAAACCTTGCAAAAAAGATAAGACATTGAGCACTGCATAAAGACATTTTTCGGTACCATCTAAAGTTAATGTGGTATCATCCGCAAATTCAGACAAAATACTTTCAATATTTCCTATTTCAATACCTTTAATTTTTTTATCATTTCTAATCATAAGTGCTAAAATTTCTACACACAATATGAATATATATGGTGATATTGGATCCCCCTGTCTGCAGCCCCTAGTTATCTTAAAGAAGGAACTCCCAAATCCATTTACCAGCACACATGATTCTATGTCATATAAAAGAATTGAAATCTATTTTTGTAAACGTGGTCCAAAATTAAAGAAACTAAGAACATTCATAATAAAATTTCTGTCAACAGAGTCAAAAGCTTTCTCAAAATCAATTAATAACAACAAGCCAGGGATTTGGAATGTTTCAGTGTAATCCATAACATCATAAATAAGTCTACTTACCTCTCCATTATATCTACCAGGAACAAAGCCCTTTTGATTCTTATCAATGACTGTTGGCATTATTGGTTTAATTCTGTTAGCAATAACCGCGGATGCAAGTTTGTATGAGGTATTTAGTAGACTTATGGGACGCCATGATTTGAGAAACTGTTTAGGCTTATTAGGTTTTGGTAAACCTTTAATTAATCCTTGTTTCTGTGTAATTGATAAAGAGTCATGATCATAAGCATAATTTAAGGAGTAAATCAAATATTTGTTCAAATCATTCCAAAAGAATTTTAAAAATTCAGTTGTAAAACCATCAGGCCTAGTGATTTTTCATTTTTCATTTTTTTCAGTGCATTTAAGCATTCTTCATAGGTTATTTTACCTTCTAGATTTACTGTTTCTTCATCAGACAATCTTGGAATATTTGTCTATAGATCAATTTCTGTTTGGAGTAAAGTCTCTCATAAAACTGTTTTGTTTCTTCTAAAATCTATTTCTGAGCCATCATTTCTTACAAGTTTTGTAATAGATTTATTCAAGAAATTCCTAAACTCTAGATGCAGGAAGTATTTGCTGGGTCTTTCTCCGTGTTCTATCCACGTCGCTTTTGATCTAATAAAAATCCCTTGGGTTTTTTCTTTACTTATTTCTTCTAAATCTATTTTTATTTCATTTATCTTATTTAAGAGATTATCCATTTAGTCATATTTTCCTCAGAGTCTAAGTTAATTTCGTATTCTTGAAGTTTACTCTCAAGTTCTGTTTCTTCTTTAAATCTCTTTTTCTTCTTTGTTGATGAATGATAAATAGTCATAGCCCTTATTTCAAGTAGTATCATTTCCCACAATAACTGATCATTAAGTTCATATTTGGTATCTTCCTTATCCATTTTAGAAATCTTATATTTTTGTAGAGTAGACTTTATTGTTTCTTTAACCTTAGTGATATATTCTGCATCATTGCAGTGAATTTTTAAATTTCCAAAATCCTTTACCCCTTTCCATCTGTGATGAGTTTATTGTAATAGATACAATTGAGTGGTCAGACTTTATGCTTGGAATGATATCTGTATCAGCGACAGAGGACATCAAATTATGGGAGATCAAAAAGAAATCTAAGCGAGATTGTTTTAAAGGAGTTGGTTGTCTCCAAGTAAAACACCTTTCATTGGGGTGAAACTCTCGCCATGGGTCCTTTAGATCAAGTATATCTATTATTTACATCAGTTCAGTTCTAGCTTTTGGATTATTTATATGTTTATAATTATAAGTATTTTAACACTGTCTAGTTCACTGTCCATATTATCAACAATGGTTTTAATGTGTTTATAAAAACCAGGTTCATCAGTATTTGGTCCATATAAATTCACCAATGAATAAATATATTTCATCTATTCTTAATTTCAGAGCAACATAGTTACCTTCCTTTTTATCTATTGCAGTGTGTAAAACATCAAATTGAAAGTCATTATTAAAGAGAATGGCAGTCCCTCTTGCATTACTTTTATAGTCGCTAAAATAACATTCATTATATCCCCATTGCTGTTTAATCAATTGTTCCTGTTTCTTTGTAAAATGTTCTTTTTGTAGACAAAATATCTGTGCTCTTTCTTTTCTCAGGAATCTGAAAATTTGTTTTCTCTTAAAAACATTATTTAAGCCTCTACAATTTAAAGACAAAATTTTGAACTTTTCTTGTTTACCCTTCATCTTAAATCATCATCATTGCCTCCAGCATATAGATACAAAAAGGTATTATTGCTTACACCTGCTAACCATAAATCTGAAAGTATTATAATGAACATCTGTGGTTTTCTTTCAAGTTCACTATCTTGTGTTACATGTAATACAAATACATTTATAGTTTGATCTTCCTTAGAAGTTCTGAGTTGAGAAATAAAAACATCCAAGTCATTTGACTTTTCCTTTGACACAGGGTATTTTGCTCCCGTTATTAATATCAAATGAAATATGAGAAAATATATCAAATATCTTTACTGTTGACCTTAAAGTGTGTGGCTCAAGAAATACTAATAATAATGCTATAATGATTTGAGTTTTGAACTTACTGCAAAAAGTGGAAATAAAACGAAATATAGTCGCAAGCGACGACAACAGGATTCAGCGCTGTAAAAGCACATTCAGTACAAACATAGTCATGTTAGCAATCAACCCTGAAAGTTTCATGAAGATTGGCTCACTCATTAGTCCACAGCAGCATGTTTTATGTGACCAAGTCTCCTACCCAAACTGCGATTATTGCAAAGAAGTTGATAATGCGAAAAAAACATGACACTTACGAAATCGTCATGATTTACTTTTTTGTTTGTAGTGTTATAACGCTTCTTTCAAAACAAGATGCAAGTCTTTTAGTACATTTTGAAAAATTAGCCCATGTTAATTTTGAAAAAGGTATTTTTCCCGAATTTGATCGATTATTGTGAACAGAAATGACTGTTCGCGACCAATGTTTTTATTGATTTGTAAAGTGCCTATAGTGGTTTCACATTCCTGAGAAAATGGTGCAGTTGTGAGTCTAACTTTTTTAGTTATCGCCCCTTGAACATGCTCACATGTGCTAAGTCGCCCGACTTCGAAGGGTTGCTGAGTAAAAAGTATTAAAGTTTGAGCAAAAATTTCACTATCTTTTTCTCCTCAGTACTTCAGCTACAACATATGTAACTTTCAGCTCTGAGATGCTAGTATCTTCGGAGAAGAAGATTCTCAAAGGTGCGTGGGGTCCGGAAATTTCAAAAAGTCAAAAAAAGTAATATGGCGGCGTAAGTATGCATGCTACGAAGTCGCCATGATTTACTTTTTCCCTCCAAATGTAATTGCCTATCGTTTAAAAAAAGTTTCAGGTCTCTAAGTGCATTTTGAAAAAAAGTCCTATGTTAATTTTTGAAAATTTGAGTGGTACTGTGCCTTTAACGCTTAATCCGATTAAGCCCAAAAGCTTATTAGAACCCCTTCTCATGAAGTTCTACCAGACTGCGAAGTTTGGCTGTTGTAGCTTTAGCGGTTTGGGCTAAATCGTGTCCACAAAATCGGTGGGAAAAAAACACGCCAATAACAATAAGGATTCAGCAAAATTGCTGAATCCTTAATTATCTTCAAAGAATCAACACATTATGTCAGATTATTTTTGCAAAACTAGTTTGTTGTTTATCATCAACATAAAATTTCTAGCAAGCTTTGAGCCAAGAGACGAGCATTGTGATTGCTTGATGGTATCTGCGGCAAGCCAATGAGATTTAGAGGTCAAACAGAAGCAATGGTTAACCTGACGCCTTGAGTAAGGGAGCCTAGTGAGATCTATAATCTGCGTAACGTAGTGCAGCAATGTTAGATTTTATTTTAATGAGATTGGCCCTTTAACATAAAGGATCTTTTGTAATCGGGAACTCGTGATTTTTGCCATACGTTTCCATCACGTGAAAGTGTTGATATGCTTCGTTTTATGCTTTTGATCATTGATCTGTACAAGTTATGATAATGAATTCGGGACATTTATATCCACTTGCAAGAAATAAACTAAAAAAAGCTGCTTACACAATGGCTGTCATGATATTAATAGATTTTATTGGATCGATAAGATCCAATCTTTTTAAGGATGTGTGTTTACCAGAACAGTCAATGAAATAAAGGTCAAACTGTTTTGTTGTTTTTTCTTGTGTGACAACAATGTCCTCTTCGTTTGGCGGATGTTGACAGTTACTAACTTTTGCATAGATAAGAGTCTAAATACCATATGTCCTGAGTTTGGTTCAAATCACCTCCCTAAATTTGTATCTTCATCTCCAAAATGTGTCACGGTGAAACGAAATCTTAACTCCGACGAGACCCGTTTATCCGGCAAAAAGATAAACAATAAAATAATCAAGCCAATGAAAGTAAGATAGAAGCAGTGAGTGAATAAAGTGATTTATTTGTAGTCAAAACAAGATGATAACTGGGTAAGACAACTGGCTGCCCGTAAACAACTCAAAAGGAGGTAACCGCTATTTAGGGTAAATCAACTAACCGTGAATAACAACAGACAAGCACTAAGCCAATCAACGGAAGCGTAATACCACCCAGACCTTGAAACAACAGGACAGGGCTAATGGCCGTCTAAATGAGATAACATCAATCAGACAAATCAACACTGGCGTGAATCGATCATACCCCACTACGCCAGTTTCTTTGTTCGGGGATTAATTAAGAATTAACGAAGTAACAAGTGGGGATTAATTAGGATTAATTAAGGGACTGGCAGAGGATTAAAATACAGTTCACTGAAAGACAGTTCGCCCGTTCGATTCAATATTTTATTCAGTTTTACATTCATACACATTATTATAATAAATACATTTTTAATGATATACAAGCAGTGTCAGTAATCAGTCAGTAATAAACATTTTCATGTAAAATATATATCATTCTCCATCAGCATTAAAATACAGTTTATGATTCAATATTTTATTAAATATTTTATATAAATACATTTTTAATTATGCACAAGCAGTATCATCAGTAATAAACATGTTCATGTAAAATATACATCATTTTCCATCATTTGTTATCCACTTACGAATACTTGACAAAATTTACAATAATAAATTACAAACCCACTAAGTGGGAGACAGCATCCCCGTATTCAACAACGGTGTAGTGACCTTCGTGAAGACGCCGTTTCTCTGTAACCAGTCTCTCTTCCAGTTGTCGGTACTTCCTTTTTCTGGGTTTCAAGGAAGCACCAGCTGCAAGCTGCTTCAAAGTCACTTCACAGAACGCTTGCTCCTGTTTGATGAGGTTGATGAAGCGGTAGATGTTGGGGTGGCTGGTGACAAGTTTGTTGACTTTGGAGTGCTAGCCTTCGACGTTGTTTGTAGTGCGGAGACCAGCAGTCTCGAAATGGTTCCAAACACTTCGATTTCCTCCCACCCACTGATCGGTGACGTAATCAGTGAATCTGAGAACTCCTGGATAGTCCAGATCAGCTTCCTCGAGAGCATTGAGCCAGAAGTCGTCGATGTCGGTTGGTCTCACCAGTGGAAGTGCTGCTGCTCTGCGGACAACCTGGGCCACCATTGGATTTTCTGCAAAGGCTACCTGAAATCAATGAGTCAACAAAATCAGTTTACAGTAATGTAATTTGTATATCTGCTTCTTAATTACATTTGCATAGTGTCTTTGGTTACATGTTTGGTAGTGTCTTTATAAGATGGTATAGATATAATAATAGAGCAATTATGGGTATATTTACCTGCAGACCAGCTTTCTGTGCTCCTTTCCAGACAGCTTGTCGGAAATGGAACATACAACCCTTCAGGTTGCACTCGAAGACACTGGAAGCAGCATTCTGGGCAGCAACTTCAAAGTCTGTGATGATCGTGTCGGGGTTCAGGTTGATGTCGCGTTCTGCTGCCTTCTGCTTCAGGATGGTGAAGAGTTGCATGTAGGTCGACTGTTTCTTGTCGGGTAGAAGAGCGTAGACCAATGGAACAATCTTGTGTACAGATGCATGGATGGTGTACATCTGGTAGAACAGTGATGGACATGTGCTGAAAGTACCATCACATAGGTAGGTGCCTGCTGCTGCAAGATGTCTCAGGTTGTCCAACGTTGCAAAAATCATGAATTTGTTGTCATCTGCTGAGTGGAGGACGAAGTCTTCGCCGCTTGTTGTCTTCTGGTACTCTTCGGGTAGGTTGATGTTGGTCCTCAACTTTGGAAGAACTGGCAGTGTCTTCGCTCTCGATCGGTACAGGGAAGAGTCTGCTGAGTGGTATAAGGGAATATGCTGCGCGAATTCCTCTTGGCCAACCCCTGAAAACAAAAGAGCAAAACGTTAGTTCTATGCATTTTCACATTTGATCAATGACAGGCATTTTTAAGTATGCTAAATTTTAAATTATAAAGTTAGACTATAAATGAAGAATAAACATTACTTGTAAGTTCTTCTTGGTAGATTGTTGGTATCCTTCAAATTCGATAGGAACTTGTCCACTGCAATCTTGTCGTTGTTGGTCTGATGGTTGTGACAATCTCTGTATGTGGTGATCAGGTTGTTGAGGGTGTTGATCGTTGATCTACAAGTAGCCTTACAGCATCTCCAATGTATACTTTCTCCTTTCCTGGTCCTGATTCTAAACTTATGTCCTCTGTACACTAAATTCTGACCACCACGAGCATTTGGAATGAAGCTAACATCTACCTGAATGTTTGCCATTTTGTGATATCTGACATAGGACAGTGGTCCCATATATATGTAGTTTCCAATGAAAGGAGTTCACCACTCATAATAAATTGCTCATCAAAATGGTTAATATAAAAGTTCACATGTCATATGATGAACACAGTTCACATATCACCTAGGCTGACACCAACTGGCACACTTAATTAAGCCAATCAGTGTCGTTAATTATAATCCGATATTCGTTAACTAGTCAGGGATTAGAAACTGGCATATCGGGTCGACCCCCGTGAATCAACCAAAGGGACGGGACTAAATAGGGATGAATAAGCAACAAGTACACAGTACTTTAAACAATCCCTAATCACTACTTGAGTGAGTTAATCAATAGGGCTACCAGTTAAAATAACAAATCAAATATTGTTTATTGCATTCGAGGCTTCAATGATACATATAAACAAATAGCGTACAATTTACAGATTTGTAATTTGGGAAAACATGGTTATTCAATTGGTGACATGACGGACTTCAGCAATTACATTTTTTGTAAGTTAAAAACAGTTTATAAGTCACAAGCTATTGTTCAAAACTTACTTCCATACCATGCTTTAAAGATAACGATATTTTAAATGTATAGAGGATATTTGACATTTCTCGTCGAATACCGTGGATATCTCATCGAGTGAAGTAGAAATTTATATTTTCACGAGTGGCGTAGCCACGAGTGTAAATATATGATTTTCTACTTCACGAGATGAGATATCCATGGTATTCGACGAGAAATGTCAAATGTTCTATTTATTATGTTTCCCAAAACCTCGTAAATGACCCTAACTATATGAATTGAGAAGCTAAGACGCTTCGCTAGCGCGGCTGTTGCATGACGTCATTCAATTGTTTCATGACGTCACAGACGACGTCATATGATTGTTGCATCATTTTACAGAGTAGAATACCATTTTTATTTCACTCAGTGAAAATACGGGTTTTATTTTCACCGATAAATGGCATATTTCACCATTCGAAATATAATAAAATATCGTCATCTCTTGATGTCATAATAGAAATGAATCCTGTTACACTCGTCTTAGATAGAAAACGTTCTGGTATATATTTAGTTCTAAGTTCATTATAATATGGACAATCAAATGTAAGATGTATTTCATCTTCAATAGAGTCGTTACATAATGGACAGAGTCTTTGTATTCTTTCAAGGGAGATATATCTTCCATAGTTTATCATTAGTTTTAGTAAACCAAGTCTATATTTGATATATAACTTTCTCAGTAAACTGTTTGTAAGAACTGATAGGTATTTCTCTGGTTCTAGGAGACTCTTGAACTTTCTATATATATCATAAGTTAGGCCTCGGTATAGTAGAACTTATAAACAAAATAATGGGAGGGAAGGCAAGGTTAAAGAAAAACTGTAAGTCTTCAAAGGAAGTAATCAGATAATCCAAAAAGGTAAAGAGAAATAAAGGAATATTAACCTCACCATTCCAACTTCCAATGTCCCAAAGTTCAGACCCAAGTTCCGCCGCGTTCTACCCCTAGCAGGGCAGAGAGTTCTCTCCAAGCCAAGACCTGTCCGTAACTGACCTCTGGTGGGAGGTCCAGCGGTATTTATTGAGAAGGTGCGGACTTCATGGGAGGCCATCTATAGTTGCTTCAGCTTATCCTCGGGCGAAACTTAGGTTGTGTTTTTTGTTAAGCTAAAATAGCCCTAGCTCCATTATTATTGGTGTTACGGTACCATACAATGTCTTATCTTATCATCCTACAAGTAGTTATGAATATATATGACATAAGCATTGACATATTAATGCTACATGTAAAAAGGCGTGTAAATGGGGCATGAAAATGAGATTTGAACACATGAAAATAGCTACAGTCGGCGAATAAAGACATGAATGATGAAAAATGGGTACATGAATGTAAAGTACATAACATGTCCTTTCAAGATATACGATAATTTGTGACATTTCATAAAAGTACATTAGTGGAGAGGCGGGAAAAAGGTCGCACGCTCGAACCGTGTGACAAATGTCTACACTCCATTTAAATATTTATATATTAGTTAATTTGTCAAGTTAATACTATCGACCAATTTTTTTTGGTATCGGATGTATGTAAGTTTTCAAAATAACTTTGAGACAATGGCGCGCGCACCATATGGTCCGATTTTCGATAACACATCACAACACAAAATAACCTATTATCGTCACTTTACTGAACTAAAAAGCTTGAAAATGAAAATTTTGAAAATTAAAAGTTCTTGATGCAATAACACCATTTGTAATATTTGAAATATTAGCTTCAACAACATACTCTTACTCTTTGTCCCTTTGATAAGACGCCGAGGCTTAGTTGATAAATGCCGTTTGGTCATAATTAAGGCTCTTAAAAGGGGCACAGAATATATTGTTGAGGTCAAATATGTCAACTTTGTAAAGGGTATAATTTTATCGAGATCCTGTGCTTGTCTATGAAAATCAACACCATAAGGCTTATCAGTTCAGCATATAGATAATAAACAGGTTTAAGTTGTAATATGATCGAAAACCGGACGATGCCGTGCGCCAATTACTCAAACGTTATATTTGGAAATTTTATTGACAGCATATACAAAGGAATATATTGGTTGGTAGTGTTTACTGTTTAGTAAGTCATGTAAGTATTATTTATGTTAAATGAACGTACAATTTCGACTTATTGACATCTATCTGGCTTTTATTGTATTATCATTGACAACAAGAACATATATCCTTCTTTTGGCATTTAAGAGATACAGATACAAGTTTTGGAAGTATATTTGAACTTAACGCTGGCCAAATGGTATTTTGGCTTTTAGGGACGCCACATGAAAGATTTGGAAACATTTGTGTCACTTAAACAAACCTGGTAAACCTTCCTAGGCTTGTATGGTTTGGACTACACATGCAAAAATGAACATACACATGTAAGTGTTGTCTAACCCGTGGACTTTAGTTCGCTGTATTTCGACATGAAATTCATTCCCAAAACATAAATTCTTGAAAATCATGTCTGTATAGATCTGGGTTCAACAACATCTAATTTCTATGTGGCTATTTTCCTATATTTAGAAAAAGTACTGTTTTTTAAGATAGTTTTTGTCATGTCTTATACTTTTTGGGATGTTGCTATACTTTTTTCAAGGTGAATACATTGACGAAAGCGTGACCAAGACATGTTATCTAAGTGAAAGAACCAGGATATATTAATCTCAATAACGTTTGAGATATAAGCGCTCGCCACTGTCCGGTTTTCGATCACAAACCACGACTTTAAGCTGTTTATTCTCTATATTAAACTGATGAACATTAAAAATGGTAATTTTCAGATACTACCAATAGCTCTCGGTGTAACAACACCATTATTCAAATTTGACATATTTGAGTCAAACAACATAAACTATGCCCCATTAAGGAAATGAAGGTGTTCTTCAAGGGAAAAGGTGTCCTAATTAAACAACAATGTGTTTTACAAAATAAATATGGTTTAAAACGGATCTACAAAGAATTCGTTTAGGTAACCTGAATTCATTTCGTTGATTGAATGATGTAATCGTGTTCACATTGTTCCCTTTTCTTTAATTTTATGTGACAACTTGAACAAACAAACAAAAAAAATTAAAAAACCGAGCCACAGTGTCTTTTAATGAAATATAATTCTTGATTTTGCCGCATGTATGATTTTATGATTAGGCTAATTTTAAGCTTTTTCTTATACACTCAACGCAACACTTCCTAGGCATTTACTTCTGCAATTTTTTAAAATTCAGATTCAAAAACGATATTAGATTTGTTATTGTTTTTGTTTTAATCCTGGGTTATATAGTGAATTAAAGGTACTCTACCACTGACGCAACCATTAGAAGCACGGGTCACGTATAAAGCACAAAACAAGCATACAGCGCAAACAATCTGATTAAAACCAAGTCATTGATTCGCTCCCTAGCCTTATTTTGGTTGTTAGTCGTCACTCGTCTATGAACAGATAGATGGGTGACAAGTGACAAACCAATAGGGAACGAATCAATGATTTGATTTCATTGAAATTGTTGTTCGGTATCAAACGTTATTAATAGTTATATTTAATCACAGTTAGTAAGTCTGATTTAAATCGACCGTGTTCCGAGGAATAAAAGTTTCAAAATATTGACCCTACCGCGGAGAGGATAGCCTAGACAGATAGAGTTCGAATCTCGGTTGAGTCAATATTTTGAAACTTTTATTCCTCGGAACACGGTCGATTTTAATCAGACTGTATTTAATCATGAAATGGCAAAAAGTGACAGTTTCCCATTTCTAAGCGATACACGGCCCCATGACTGTTCCTGAATCTTCAATTTGTTGCTTTTCGGTTCAATATAGAGTCATTATAGTATTGTTATCAAATGAGGCATTGATCTAAGCGCGACTTGCGCGTACCAAGTAGTAAGACTTGAGATTGTTTTAATGTTAGAATGATATATATACAGTCTTAACGTTTATCAAATTTATCTATTAAACATCGTTCCTGCTTAAGAATTGACGAATTAAGTGTTTTCATCCATCAAGACTTATCATATTTGTAGTTTGGGAGGCTTATCCTATTCAATCAGAGAGACACTTATGTAGGTTGGAGTTATAGCTTCTGGACATATACTAGGATAGGTTCTATATTTGCTAGAGTTTCGTTTATCAATTTTAGGAAACTCATATTCTGATTTTCAATTATTAGAAATGTTTTTGGTTAAACGACTTAGCAATGTAAAGCCTAGTTTACATGCAAGCGTTTGACCCTGGGTCAAAAGAGTATATATAAACAAGGCTTTAGTCTCTTTTGAATAAATACTTTAACTCATGTGTACATCAATTATATGCCTTTAAAAAAACCAATATTTTACATTAAATTACAAATGCAAAAGTTTGTGTTATTTGTCGATTACTGATGATTTGAGTATTTTTCATATTGTTTATGTAATTTCTTAAAATTTCATTTAATCGAAGTGCTTTGAAAGAGATTTTTCATGTAAGGGAGATAATTCTAACTGGTTAGCCATATTATAAGCGACATGCCGTGCTTACTTTGCAAAGGGACAGTTTGCATATAGATTTCAATCCAAAAGCTGTAAATCATGGAAAGATGCCACCAGAACCACTAAAACGTGTTAACTTTTTTAAAACTTATATAAAGATCTACGACAACTATCAAAGCAATCAACACATTTGTTTTATGTAACTTTGATGGGGAAGGATTCAGTATTTCTCAGAGATTTCTGCTCGTTGCAAATGAGCATCTCCGCTACTTCCGTGTCGCTTAGCTCAATGGCCAAATCGCCAACAATTCATGGTCCGTGAAATGGAAATTGTAGAAAAATAGTCACGGGCAATAATGTGTGTGATGTCAGGGAGTAAATATTATTTGCAACATGTCATGAATGAAAAATCGACATTTTAGAGATAAGAAAAGGTATACATCTTTGTTTGTCTCGACTGTCATTCTCATCATTTCTGTTGATTACACATCACGGCCAGCTGTCACACAGGTCCATCTTGCTGAATGATCTTGTCACTTGTGGATTCGTAACTTTACCCGCTAGACTTATGATGAATTAGATGTCGGTGTTTATTCAATTTCTATAGTTTTATTCGTTCTATTTCCTGAGGTAGAAATGCATTTTCTAATTTCTTTATTTTTTTTATCATTGATGTATTACAGAGACAGATATGGGGTGTTTTTGTGTAGATATTCTCATTTGTTTTATGAGTGCGTGATTAAAAGACTGTCCTTGTGTATCTATATTACTATTATGTGGAAGAATCAGAATTCAGAAAACAAAAATATAGAAACATCCTTGAAAATTTTGGCTGGCACTATTAGAAGCAAATAGGCGAGTTGGTTGGATGCTGATGATAGTGTTATGGTCAAAACTGGACAGATTGTCAAATCTAACCAAAATATTGCCCTTAAGAACATCTTTCAACACAATGCATGAAAATGACTTTCTTCAAATTTGATTCCAATTAAGATGTCTTCTCCCTGTAAGTTGGGACCATGTAATCATTTGTTAACCTCAAGGAAAATATTTTTAAAAAAAAGTCATTTCACACAAATTTGGTGTTCATAATGAAATTCCAACTCTAAGATACCATTCATCAGAGTAAAAGGGAGTTGTGTTGATTACTAATCACAAGTGTAAATGGAAAGCATGAATCAAATCATAACAGAATCGTCTGAGTCTAGTCACTGTTGCTAAGGTATGAACCCGGAAAAGAAACAACTTCTCAAGCAAGGCATCCTGCTAGTTCAGTGAAGTCTTGCAGCATTTCCCCTTCCTTTTATGCCAATCCTCGAACGTCTTGCAGCAGAACTTGATAGTCTGTTCAGAAATCATGTTGTAATTGTGCAATGTTTTGCAAAAAAGACTGCTGCACTCATTTCCACAGATTTTTCTGATCAGCAGCAAAGCTGAAATTAGCCAGGGATAAAGATTGGCGCAAGTTATGCAACAAATGATGCAAATATATAAAGTTAATGCTTGGAAGATAAGCAGAATGCTGATGATGTTGAAACAATTTATATGGATATATTCATCTTGTTTCTCAACAGTGATATTGCAGACTATGCCACAATGGGCAACAACAAGAAGATGCGTGTGCTGGCCGTGGCCAAGCCAAAGGCAGAGCTTGTTAAGCAGTCAATGTGTTCTGTGGGCTACTTCGTGTCGTCGGTACGCACCCTCTCCCTCGTCGTTTTCTACTACATCTTCTCCATCAGCCTCACCTTCTACAACCAGCGCTTTATCAAGGTACCTCACTGGGATCCAAGGGTTGTAACCTCCATAGAATTTTTTGTGTGAACAATAAAATATTACTCCCTCAGTGCTGTCCACTGGTGATGCAGTGAAATTTATTGGCTCTCATTGAATATATTTGTGGGATTGTAATAAGTAATACATCTATAAACAATTTATCAATGTGTTGGATCTAATTTATAGACTTTAGGGGTTACAAGAAGAGACTTGTTCATAGTTAGTGTTAGCATTGGTCTGTATGTGTGGGGAAGGAGTAGAGGGTGTGGGGGAGGAGTAGAGGGTGTGGGGGGAGGAGTAGAGGGTGTGGGGTAGGAGTAGAGGGTGTGGGGGAGGAGTAGAGGGTGTGGGGGAGTACTAGAGGGTGTGGGGGAGGAGTAGAGGGTGTGGGGGAGGAGTAGAATGTGTGGGGGGAGGAGTAGAGGGTGTGGGGGAGGAGTAGAGGGTGTGGGGGAGTACTAGTGGGTGTGGGAGAGGAGTAGAGGGTGTGGGGGAGGAGTAGAGGGTGTGGGGGGAGGAGTAGAGGGTGTGGGGGAGGAGTAGAGGGTGTGGGGGGAGGAGTAGAGGGTGTGGGGGAGGAGTAGAGGGTGTGTGTCCTAATGAGACTACGATGGAGTTGTTTTGGGGGAGGGGTTATGTAATTGGGTCTTTGTAATAAACTTCATCATATGTAAGCAGGACATAATTTTGGATGAAAAGTTAGCTTTTGTACCATGATGTAATGTACAAATATCAGTTCAATGTGTTCCCCATGATACTTTCATAGTCACATTGAGGTTCTTTTCTAGGTCATTGTAACAGATGATGCATTATCTCGAAAACAAGTCTTCACTAAAAAATCTTCTAAAGCCTGATAAAATCTAGAGCTTATTGCTCTTGTTTTAATATTTAGTTCATTTTATTTAATGCAAATATGAAAGCTAACAACGATATATTTCAATTGACAGGTGTTCCAGTACCCATTATCCATTACAATGACACATCTAGTGTTCAAGTTCATCAGTGCTGGGCTGGTCCGCTGGATAATGGAGTGTCGGAGTGGCAAGGAACGGGTAACTCTGTCCTGGGGACAGTACATCAAGAGAATCGCTCCAACTGGTGAGAAGGTTCGCGCATCATGCTGCTATTGCACGAGAAGTCTCTAGATTCATAAGTTATTAGGTTATCTAGGCTATGCAAACTTGTTGTTTGATAGAGAATGAGATACTGCAGGTTAGTGATGTGATAATGATAATAATAATAATGATACATATATTGTGCTGAATGCACACCACAAAGGGGCATGCTCAAAGCACCACATACATTACTCCCTGGTGTAAGGACAAATGTTGTTCCATTTTCATTTTCAACCCCCGCGGAATTAACCGAGCTGTCAAATTAGGTGTCCTATGGTTATCTATGAGTTTACCTCCAAGTTTGAGTGTGCCATTGGGAATTAAAATCCTGCATGACAGTGTTGTCTGCTTTAGAGAGCTTTTCTTTAATATGAAATAACATTGTAATGCTTGATTAATACTTTGTCCTTGATTAACCTGTAATACAGCATCATTAATACAGAAAAGTGAAAGTGAGTAATTCATAGCAGTTTTTTGACAAACCTTTCTGAAAAAATAATTAAAATCATTAAACTTAATGACATAAGATTATAAACTCATTTTGTAGGTTTGGTCAGTGCCTTGGATATTGGTTTATCAAACTGGAGTTTTGAATTCATCACTATATCTTTGTGAGTATATTTCTAGCTTGATTTTGGTTTGATTTTTATTCATTTTGCAAGCAATTTTGTCACATCTTTATTTCAAATTGAGAAGGAAATATTGTATTACCTGAGCTAGTTTAGTGGTCTTGCACAAATGTACATATTTTTACAAGTATTTCTTGCTTTGATATTTGCTTTATTTGATTAAAATCAAGTAATTGTAGTCTGAAAATGACGCACTTTTCTTGCAAGGGCCTCCACCTGTGACTTCAACATCATTTACATGATCATTGATGTCTTAGATGATGAAGTGCGTAAACATACGCAGGACAATGGCTTCTTATATCACCAACGCACATTTGAGATTTATACAACTATTAATGTTTCACCATTTGAGTGATAAATACATATATAAAGATGTGTAAATTATATGTGGTTTTTGAAAAATCACACACTTGTAAAAAAATGTTTTGATATGAATGTTTATTTTGATATTTATTTCAGATATACCATGTCCAAGTCATCAGCAATTATATTTCTCCTTGGGTTCTCATTACTACTCAAGCTTGAAAAATTTGTGAGTGCTTTTCTTCACTGAATTCTAAATACTTTAATACCATGAAATCATTTATTATCATCAAATATTAAAGGTTTAAGAAACCTGATAATATTCTGAAAAAAGAATCATTTGTTGCACCATTTTAAATATAAAACCTTAATGTTTGACTGGCCATTTCAATATCCTTTCTAACTTTCCCTATCCTTACTGCAGAGAGGGATTGTATTCAACAAACATATAAAAGAGGTTGAGATCTTTACGTTACGATCTTGAAGATGTTAACCTCTGGTTTTGTATATTTATATTGAATACTCCACCCTCTTTTCATTTACCTATCAATGTTAACAGCATTAACATATCCGTCTGCATCCGTCAGCATTCTTTAGTGGATCCATGTTACCAATTAGACCAAACCTCCTCAAGCTCTGATATCACTAGTGGTCTACGGAAACGGAAACTCAAGTCATCTTGATATTGCCTATTGCTTCTAACGGAAATGAACATTTCAAACAAAGATTATTCCAATTATCTTTGTCATACATAGGTGCTTGCCACCAAAAAACTGTCATATTAGAAGTTAAAAGTTACAAATCGATTTGTAAAATGTGATCTTATAACTGATGGAGAAAATTGCTGTAAAACTGATAAAAGATTAAAAGAATTTGTCATGAATACAAAGAGCAAAACAAAGTCAAGTCAAGTTTGTTATTCCATCATACAACACCCAACAGATCCCAACCGTGATTTTGATAAATGATTGGTCAGTATGTGTCTGTCAAAGAAAGATTTCTATAAAGACTTATGAAGCTCTCTATTTGTTGTTTGAACCACAGGCCCTCGGATCATTAAAAAAAAATGTAAAAAATTATTTCAAAAAAATTTGAGAACACCCCCTGAATAAAATTGTTCCTCTGTTAATAGTATATAGAAAGGCCAGACACTCCGTTCGCCCCCACCCGCTTTCTTGACCGAATGCTACAATAAATACGCACGCCATCAATATAAAATCTATGCAGACATAATGTCAAATGATTTGCCTTTCTACTCCAACTTACTTAAACCAATAAATCTTTGGGGTTATTTAATGAGGACGACCGAAAGACGATTTCCACGCCCAACTTAATGCTGATGGGACAAATGGCCGTTCGTCACCTTGACCTTGCGGGGTGTGTGGCCGCAGCGACAGATCTCATTGGTTTGATGCAAAGTTAGGAACAGATAACTCTAATTCTCCGTTCTTGCAACCAATGAGATCTGTCGCTGCGGCCACACACCCCGCAAGGTCAAGGTGACGAACGGCCATTTGTCCCATCAGCATTAAGTTGGGCGTGGAAATCGTCTTTCGGTCGTCCTCATTAAATAACCCCAAAGATTTATTGGTTTAAGTAAGTTGGAGTAGAAAGGCAAATCATTTGACATTATGTCTGCATAGATTTTATATTGATGGCGTGCGTATTTATTGTAGCATTCGGTCAAGAAAGCGGGTGGGGGCGAACGGAGTGTCTGGCCTTTCTATATACTATTAACAGAGGAACAATTTTATTCAGGGGGTGTTCTCAAAAAAAATTTTTTAAATTTTTAAAATTTTTTTTTAATGATCCGAGGGCCTGTGGTTTGAACGACCAAATAAAATCTATTCCATATGTTAGCTTAAAAGGCTGATACAATGTTCTGTATGTTTCGGGTTGTTATTTCATCAGTGAGTGTAGGTAAGTATTTGATGTCCTCCTCGGTCCCCTTGTTACAGAGATGGAGCTTGGTGGTGGTGGTGTTGTTTGTGGCGGGCGGTTTGTTCCTCTTCACTTTCCACGCCACCCAGTTCAACCTTGAGGGCTTTATTATGGTCATCACTGCGTCTTTCTTGTCAGGAATACGGTGGACCCTCGCACAGTTTGTGACTCAGAAGCAAGAAATGGGTAACAAATTCCTTAACTGTTACCATTAGGTTCAGAATATTTTTCTGAAAAATAACTTAAATATAGACACATTTTTTTGAGTTTTACAATCCAGGACATAGTCAGAACACAGCGTCTGTTCAGCGGGCTCTGCAACAGTGTTCATTTCATTAAAGGTCACGTCAATTGTCAAAACATTTGATTTATTATTTGTGTCTAGGGAACTCATCCATAGTTGTGATCACATACCCATCTCCCAGTGCCTAGATAGCTGCTGTATTATGCTAATGATATGTGTCGATATTGCAGGGCTGGGTAACCCGGTGGACATGATGTATCATATACAGCCCTGGATGATCCTCGGGCTCTTCCCCCTCTCCGCAGCCTTTGAAGGTATCTCTTGGCCAACACTTCTTAAATTTTTGCTGCTATGTTTTAGTTTTCTTTGAAATTCAAAGGTATGTTAGATTTGTCTATTTAGAAATTTGAAGACATTCCAATATTTGAATGACACATGTGGGCATATGGATCGTATACCAGTGGTTATGTTTCTCTAAACTTGGTAATAGTTACCATATATTTTAGCGGAGTCTTTCGTCATGTGTTACTCTCTCTCAGTACCGATTGTTCTGATGTTTTGCACTTTATCACCTCTGGGACTTGTAAAATAATAGCCTTTCACTCACATTTTTTTTGCAACACAATCAATGGTGGATAGCAAAGGCTTGATCTTAAAAGCCCAGCAGAAATATGTGTCCCAAATAAGATCGCTATGTAACCCTGATTGTGTTCAAAACCCTTAACATCACATAGCAGGGTTAATGAAGTTTTGTTCCATGTATCAGGTTGCAGAGACTTAAACTTCAAGCTCAATAACTGAGATTGTAAAAGTGCTAGCTTAAATTAGCGAGTTTTAGATCTTATGACTTTAGACTGACCTTGGACTTGTCTTGCAGTGTTTACTGCAGCCTTCAGGTGGCAAAGTTTCCTTTGAATTTCTAATTTAGGTACCTGAGTACAAGGTGAAGAGAACTGTTTTAATCTACTCAATACCAAAGACTTAGTTGCTTCTATTCATATGAAGCAGTTACACAGGGTTATTGTTCTATCAGCAAACTAAAAGCGGGAAATTTGGGCACAAATTTTCCACATGAAAATGCATACGGGTGATTTGTGAAGGGTATTAGAACACAGTATATTTTAGATTAGTATCTGAAAACTAACAATCTTGAAGAGATATTGTGACAATTTGTGCAACAGAAAATATATTTTAAAGTAATTCCATATTTATTCATAAGAGAGAGCTGCAGATTTTTGTTTGTAAATGAAAAAAAGTAATTTCTGTGTTGCGTCAAATTTTAAGTGAAGTGAAAAGCTCTTCATTGTTTGTCTTTTAACATTTGATAATGTTTTTGATGATCAGTCCCAAATCACCAATGCTTTCATTTGTGATTTTCATATGTCTTGACACTGCCAAGATGTCCATTTCTTTAGATCTTATCTTGGTGAGGTACTACAAGAGAACAAGCACAACGCAATGTGTCAAGCACTGACAAATTCAAACAGTGACAATTTCACAAAATATAATGTCACTTGCACAGAGATAACCTTTAACTTGATACAAATATGCTACAGGTATATATAAGGGATATTGCTCAGATTCCATATCTTTCTTTTAGAGATACAGGTGTCAACTATTATCAATTCAGTTATTGTCAATTTCTTATGATGTAATGTAGTTGTACAGATAAAACCTTTACCCCGATTCAGCAGTATTGGGGTATGCATGGGATGTTTTACAGATATAATTTCTAGGTATACAAATGTCAGATATTGATAAGTTCAATTGCTGTCAATTACAAGATGTAGTGTCAGATGTAGTGTAGTGTAAGAGATAATCTTTACCCTGCTACCGGCCACTTAAGGTTTACATGTGGTGTTGCAAAGATTCCATTTGTTGCAGGGTTGCAGGTGTCAACTACTGATAAATTTTTCCGCTGTGAGGACCTGGGTGTGTTCATGCACAGTATAGGTCTTCTGCTGCTAGGAGCCAGTCTGGCCTTCATGCTGGAGTTCAGTGAGTTCCTCCTCGTCTCCAGAACATCCAGTCTCACCCTGTCCATATCAGGAGTCTTTAAGGTGAGAGCTACTTCAGACATGTCCAAGAAATGTATGAGTGTTATTCCTCCTCTTTAAAATAATGTCGTCTTATTTTTAATAGTTTCAAATAGCTTATATTATTTTTAATCTTTCTAAATGGCTCTCTGTTTCCCTTGTGATGAGATACTTTTGATGAGGGTGGAATTTTGTAACTTGACAGCTTTAGCTGTAGACAGAGTGTTTGTTTCATTATTATTTAACCTTAACTTAACCTGACCTGATCTTTCACATGAAGAATTTACTTTTTCACTTTTGAATACTTTCATATGTTAAATCTATTTTATTAACCACCTCTAAGGAGAATTGTATACTTTTGGTTTTTGTTCTCATTTAAAAGCACTTATCTAAAAGGGAGCATTATAATTAAAGCATAAATTATTTACCCTTTATAAGATTGATCTATAGCTTTTGCCAAGTTTGAGGCTTGAGTGGAACTTTTTATCTTTCATTTAGAGAAAAAAGTGTCAGTGACATTGTTTTGAAATTGAAAAGATTCCATCGAGCCTAGAATCACTTGCAAAAGCAGCAAGACAGAAACCAATCTTGTAGTAGAGATACTCAGATCATACAGGAAGAATTATATGAAATTGATGAATGTTGCAGGAAATATGCACACTTTACCTAGCAGCGGAGTTCAATGGGGATCGGATGAGTCCTGTCAACGCTGTGGGCGGGGTCATCTGTCTGTTGGGCATCACCATTCATGTCATTCTCAAAGCTGTATATAGTAAGTCTTTTAACAGAGCCTTGAACTCTTCATGTAAGTCAAAACTGATGAAAGTATGTGGTAGTTTCACATTTGATATTCTTTATTTGAACAGTCATATTAGGTTCACATACTATTTTACTAATGACATGAATTACCTCCCTTGCATTGGAAAATCATAATTCCATGTTAGATTTAAAGAGTTTAAACTATTTCTGGAGAACAACTTCTGTTTTCAGTAGAGTAGACATTTTGATATTTGTATCAAGCCAAATGCAGATGTGATCAAATACTTGTCCTTACTTGACAACCAAATTCTGAAATGATGCTCCAAGAAAACATACAAAGGAGATATGCTTTGGAGCCCCCGATTAAATGAAAACAATTTTGTCATCCTTGCTACAGACATTATCGAAGGGTTCTCATCTCTGCCTGTTTCACCTGTCTCTGCTGGAATCTTCATCTGTTATGATGGTATAAGGGGACCAAGATCTCAATGCCAGATTTATCTTCCTTGCAGGAAATACGGAGTCCAATAAACGAGTGTTTGAGCGGACCCCGGAGCACATCGAGATGTTGATGAGCGACGGGACGGCCAACTCGGGCTATGAAGGTGACGAGGAAGAGGATGAAATAGATGTGTTTAATGTCAAGCGAGACAGGTAGCATCTATCATACAACCTGACTGATATAGATCTCATGCTTACTTCTCTCTTAACTGAAAACTTCAAGAGGATCTCCACTCCAACCATGAAAGCCCAGCTGGTTTTGTCTTTCAGATAGATTGTTGGTACAATTGAAACAGATTCTAATTTTCTTTCTCTTAAAAGTTAGTTAGGAGAAGGGGTTGATACATACTTTAAAGAAGAAATATTATAGAAAACAGAATGAGAATAGTATGCATGCAGTTTGATAGATTGTAATTGAGATATTGTCAATGTCTAATAAGAGGTTAGATTTGAAAGAGCATTATAGTAAACATTGCTTTCGTATAATTTGCAAACTTACCATGATTCACACAGAATTGCTACTTAATGAAATCTCTCTGAGAAGTTTATCTATCCTTATTGAGAGGGTTTTGTTTAACATCACATTCCTTTTGGCCTTATTGCATATAAGTGTTTCAAAGGAAATTATATTTATTTACAAGAGTGATATATTTCAACTCAATTATGATCTCACAATGACAGTTATGGAATAGAATAGTAAGGAAGTAGCAGGAAGGAACAATTCTGTGTGAATCATGGTTATGTATCAGCATCTGTTCCAACTGTGATCATTTGTGGGTTGAAAGAGATAAATCAATCAAATATGTACGGTATGTATACCCATATATTAATAGAAATTTTAAAAGATTGCTGATAGGTAAACCAATACTCTAGAATATATGCATTTGCATAATATATACATAAATACAGACTATAGGATAAGGTAAGGATGGAGTGAAACAGATTGATAATGAGATATTGTCATTGTTAAAGCTGCACATCTGAATGCTGCCAATTTATTTGTCTGTCAGAGAAACAAGCAGTGGATCTATATTGAATCATGGCGGACCATAATGCTTTTTTATGCTATATGTATCAGCATCTGTTCCAACTGTGATTATTTGTGGGTTGAAAGAGATAAACTGTGACTAATTCAAGCACAACGCAAGGTATGTATGCAGTTTGATTGCAGCTAAAGATTGTGTGCAAGTCATGTGTCGAGTTGTATATAGTTTGTTATGTGAGATTGACTCATGTACATTGTATTAGATGAAAAGTATATTAACTGTTTTAGAAACTTGTAACGGATAAGTGGCTGGGTTGTGTAAAATAGCAAATGATACATATCAAAAGGTTTTAATTGATTATAAGGATTTCTTTGAAGTGATCCAAACCCAAAGATTTTGAACCAAAGACACATTATAAGGGCATAAGCAGATCCACAGATATGTGCAGAGCTCCATCCAATGCTAAAGGATCACATGTTCCAATAGTTACACTAATACTCCAATAGTTACACTAATACTCCAATAGTTACACTAATGCTCCAATAGTTACACTAATGTTCCAATAGTTACACTAATGTTCCAATAGTTACACTAATGCTCCAATAGTTACACTAATGTTCCAATAGTTACACTAATGTTCCAATAGTAACACTAATGTTCCAATAGTGACACTAATGTTCCAATAGTTACACTAATGCTCCAATAGTTACACTAATGCTCCAATAGTTACACTAATGTTCCAATAGTTACACTAGTGCCTGACGAGCGGTGTGTGACATTTGTCTAACTATTGGGAGGATTCCTTTCATGATTTCTATTGAAGAGATTAATGAATGCTACTTGCATTGGTGGAAAGCCTTTGTAACAACATTGGTATGTGTTTTAAAGAGTACCATGGAATATGACCCATCAAAACAAAATCCAATATCTTTAGTATCTATTTGTTGAATAATGACGGCTTGAAGAACATGATACGTGGACATGATGTCATCAGTTCTTCATTGATGATCCATGACAACTGAATCATAAACAACCATCGATCGCTTCCCAGATGTGCAGTTGCAATACTAATGCTCTTTTTCTAGTCTCTGTTTCATGTATGAAAATTGCTTTATTGTGGAGGGTTTTTAATGATATTCTTTTTGTCTGATTTTCGATTGTTGTATATTGCTCAATATATGTTTGTGTTTTGATTTGAATGATTGATTTCCTTGAAATGGGAAGTCATGAACAAATTATAAACATTCCCATAGTGGATTTCATCTGCTCCAACATGGACCCTGTTTGTATCAGTTGTTAAATCATTTCATCATTATCATTTCTAAACAGATTAGGATATTCATAGAAATGTTTTCAAGATTTAGAAAAAATATAAATTTTCTAATTGAAAGTTCTCTTTCATATTACAGAGAATAGATTTTTATACAGTAGGATATAACCTGTGTCATATCAAAAATATGTGCAAAATAACATCTGCAATTTTGTTCTGAAATAGTTAACATAGTCATTTCTAGTTTATTGGATCTTTTGTTTGATCTTTCTAATTTATTGGATCTAAAAGCACCTAAAACATCACTATTATGCCTTAGTGAACTTTAAAAAACACTTTGAATAAAATAAGATATTTGTCACTTACTTGTGACACTTACGCACCCTAAAATTACATTGACCACGCCAATATATAAGTATACTGAATAACCAAATAAGGACCACCTAACAAGACAATATTCTTGTAGGAAATAGATCATTGTATGAACTTTTGTGTACTTCACAATATGGTTATTTGGACCCTAGCTATTTTTGTTAGTATATTATGTTTTCATAGTTTAATTCTAAACATTAATATTGATATATATTGAACCATTGCACTGTCGAAGCTAATGGCTGAAATATTGCCCAAGTGGTGCTAAACAATAACTCACTTGCGATTAACTTAAGGTTGACGATAATATTCTTTATTTTATCTTTTTCAGAAAGTATGTCTTCTCAGATAATGTTAATGGTTAAAGATTTAAAATCTGTGATATGACTAGGTATGGTGCAGATTCACTGATGAAGGCCGAGAAGTAGACATGATAACTTTCGTTTATAAAAAAAAGAAGTTGCAGTCTGTACTTTGCTGTATGATCAAAATCTTTAAAAGTTAAACAATATATGAAATTCGATGTTAATGCAAATCAATCAAGATTATTTATGCAAAGATTATTTCGTTTCTTGTCAGTTTGTCATTTTGATAAATTATCCAATATTTTATCCAAATATAATGATGCCAAATGGTTAATTTTGCATACAAGGAATCAAGAATATTTGTTATGTTTGTGGTTGTATAGATCTTGTATATTTTGTATATATATATATATAGATATATCATTTTGAAATCTTCCAAATGTGATCAGACATTGTCTGCTCTTTCTTCCAAGTAAATATCATGTATATTTCATGTACGTTTCACTTGTGCATTTTGTTTTTCTGAACCAATCGACTTATCAGAGATGTGTCTTCTGAGAAGTCAAATATCTAACTACAATATGTGACAAATTGATTTTATTTTCTTGTGTTTTTGGTGTGTGTTTCAACAAAGAAAATGTTCCATTGAACAGTTAATCCAAGCTATATATTTACTCTTAGAAACACAAAATTAAATAGATGACAGACCCGCATACAAAAGCTTACTTATATTGAATACTTTTCCAAAGGTTTCTGAAATATTATCTTTATAATGATATATTTATCTTAGAATTGGAAGTGTATAAAAGGAATTACAAGGTTCTGTCATTATTTCAGTTCAAAGCCTGAACTTGCAGGAAAAAAAGTCAAGGTTAATGACATGCTAGGCACAAGTAAATATTAACTAGTAACTCCTGTGTGTCTGCATCACCTGCAAAATTTGGACTGGGTCACTAAAAATGCCAATATTGTTGAATGACAGAATGTATGATTTAGCGTTTTGATAAGAGTATATATATTTTACATAGTACTTATCTATACACAAAGAACATGATTCAGCATCCTCTTGTTGGTAAAGTGAAATGCAATGCTGTGGGAATGTTATAATAAACTAAAGTAAAAAATCCAGATATAACAATTGCTTATTTATTGAGTAATTTATTGAAATTAGAATTCACCAGATTAAAAAATACTTTAGAATTCCTTTTTTCCTTTTACACTGCTAGATGATTGTTCAGTATTATACCAATAATGGTTGGCCTGAAAGTTGTGGTCTGAACAACTTTGCTTTTAAAAATCTGGGGGTGCTTAAGTTCTTTGTGTATATATACTCAACAAGGTTTTTTGTGTAATATTAACAGTTTAAGGGTTATTGACTTTATATATATATAGATATATATTATTCTACCTTTGTGCAAAAGTTAAAAAGCATAATAACTATTGTCTTGTACATAGAAATTGGCAAAGTGACATCAGTAAAATGTATTCTCAACTAACTTTGTGGATTGCTCCCATTGTTTGGAGGAATTGCAGTTACTCATTAGCCATAAAGGTTTTTTTTAAGGTAGATTAATCTCTCTGTAAGCAATCAAATGCCTTATTTCATATTTTCTAAAAAAACTCAGTTATCATCTGATAATGTATAGTAATTTTTCTTTTATCAGAAAGAGATTGACAGACAGTTTATTTGTATTGTTTAGTATTGTGATTTACTTGTATGCAACTTACAATGTTTATATATATATATATATATATTGTTACTAATCATATCCAAATGAAGTCATTCAACATTGCTAGTGTAAACTTTATGGCATGTATGGAGGAGGTATGCATTGTTTGAATATGAAATATTGATAAATAAAAGAATGTTAAAAACATTTTTCTTTGTGTATTTATTGATATTTAAAATACAATTTTACACACTAGGTAGTTAAAATCAAATAATAAATGGTTGTTGAAATGTACCACTTTTTTTCAACAATCATAGACAACTGAAAAAGGCTTTCATAAGAAAATTTAATTCGTTTGGCATTTTTTGAGTTCAACCCGTTAATTGGAAACTTCTCTCTGCTTTGGAGAGGTCATTAGCCTACTATTACAACTGACCAGGTCTCTTTTGTTGAAACTGTGTTTTTTTGGAATTTGCGATTTTTAAGTTTCACAGTGCTGCAATTAGTGAATTTTGAATTTAAAGTCGGACACTAAAGTTTGACCAGTACAGTTGGCTTGAAAGAATGGAATTACTCACATTAAACTACCAATTATCAGTTTCATTTCTAAGTATTATGAAACGTTTTTGAAACCAAAATACCACAATTTTATAAAGTGAATGTCAAAAGAAGCAAAACGTTATCTGAATGAAATTTTCTTTCCTACACGGCTGGATTATTATTCTATCATATCATACGATTGCATATTTTGACATATTGCCTTTTTTATTAAGTAACGTATTCCCGCGGGGGTGCTTAACCTTTCTCCATGATTATAGTTCATTTTCAGGACATGTGATGGGTTGTGCCCCTGCAATAGTGAGTAAACTATTGTTTCTCATCGGTTAAGCAATATTTCAGTCTTTCCCCTCGCAATAACACTTGATGTAATGTAATGAGTTGAAAGGATATTACAGCGGTGTTTAACTTAAATACTTTAACCTTTAGTATTTGATTGACACACTGACTACCGTATATCCTGAAGGAAGAATGTAAAGTTCTTGTTGACGCACACACTAGATTTTACTGTTTACCTTTTTTGTTTCAATCGTTTTCTAGAGGTGAAAGCCGTGATTGAAGAGGGGAATAAACATATAAAGATAAGTTGTATGCCATGAATATGTTGTATGGTTACTAACTTACTTTCATACCCATCCTTCAATTTTATCATTAATAATTTTGTTACCCGTGAATTATTGTCAATAGCACGACATCTGTAAACATGTTGCATATATGCAAATTTAGCAGTAAAATGCTTTTGCACGTGTGTCAAGTTTACTAACGAAGATTATATTCACTACCGTGAGCAAACTTGCAAAGACGGTGCAAAGATCTTCCTACCCCGAGTATATATCCTGAAACTCCCTATCAAACTACGACTAAACAGCCCACGATTTCATAAAGTTGTGGATACTAGTTGAACCGTAATCAGTTCGTAGAGTCCTTATCTCACCCGTATATTTTCGTAGCCACTTCTTACTGTTCTTGAGCAGTCGGGAGTTCGTTTACTAAGTTGATTATGCTAAGATATTTCGAGATAGCTGATATTTCGCCACTGGTACTCCACGTTCCATAGCACAGACCGGAATTGTATTATTTCGCTTTATTAAAACCTAGGTGATAAGGTAACATGTAGAAGATACAATTAAATATGCGGGGTTAAGACTCGTTCACTTTTTGTGATGGTGTTTGAAGCATCATGGTAGAGGCGTCTATAACGTTGTGGAATACATCCAGCACATCGTCCTTGGCTGGAAGAAGATAAACATTTCATCATAAGCTCAGTCGGTAAGAATTGTTGAGTCTTACGTGAACATAATAAAGGCACATTTTAAGTGTGTGAAGAGTCGTAAAATCTCCGTTATGAGCCAGGTGATCAATACCACTGTACATATTTTATGAAGGTTTAGATCGGTATTTTTTGGATAGAAATAGTCTGTATAAAACCAAAGAAAGGACTGTTAAAATGTAATGTTATTTGTTCTAATTTGAAGACGGTGATGAATCACGATATAAGCCTTGATTAATTCATATGTATAGTATCTTACGAAATGACATAAACCTATTCGACACAGATTGGCATATCTTTTATGTTGTAATGATCTTTTTTTTTACAGAAAAGAGTTAAATATTTCAATAGTTTCGAGAAGGACTAATTCCTTTTAGAATATAAGTTCATTGCTTATTAGTTCAATAAAATGACAATAGATAAGAAAACCGGTCAATATATCAGCCATTTTCTACAACAGAGGTAGCTACGCCATCAATTCCTACACTAACCTATGTCCTAATATGAGCGATTCCAGGTCTAGAAATGTAGAAAACTGTTTGGATACATTTAAAGTCATCTGTGCAATCAGTGACGCCGTTTCAAAGGGTATAATTCAAAGAGCCTTCGAATGCTTTCGGACAGTTGAATTTAATTCGAATATTCACCTCGAGTCTTCTTCTCAGAATACACTCGCCTAATTAAGCGACTGCATCATTGCATAGGACTGTATGACAACAAATATATTACATATACATGCATGGCTGAAATATTGTAAGGTACTTTATTTTGCAACATTCTACCATTCTACCGGAAGACCTAGAAGCACTCGTAGTAGGACTAGCGCGCTTATTAATCAAGCGTATCGAAAATAGGTGGCCGATTGGAATTGATAGTGTTTCCCTGTTACTATGCCTACTTTTCCTAACGGTACGTTGAATTTAGAATTTTGCACTTAGAAAACAGCTTTTATGTGACGTTCATTAAAAACTACTTATTGTCAAATGTTTGCCATATTAGAACAATTGTGGAAGATGTTTTGATTTTATAAACATATATGCCTTTTCGGCATATCAGAACGTAAAACAAAATGTAATGACAAATCATTTGTAACCCTCCAAAACGAATTACTTGCTTGAGGAGATTTATTGAATTATTGCCCAGGGTCGAATGGGCAAGAAATAAACACATACCCTTAGATTGGGTGCTCTTTCCTTTGATTATCTGAGGGCCCAAGACAAGAACATCGTGTAGGACGTTTGCCAGCTTCCCGTCGACAGTGACGTCATTTCCTGGAGGATTCAAGACCGCCATCTTGCCGCCAGTCTGGACTGCAGCCGAGTGGAGATTCAGCGGATAGTGTTTGAAATCTAGACCAACGAGAGCCTTCAATACGCCTGTGTAATCTACAGGGCTTGTGAACATTCTAGGGAAGACTTGTGCGTTTAATGCCGCCCAATTGTCGAGTACAAAGTGGACAAAATCGATGAAATTTTGATCCTGCTCTAAAGCATTTGATGTGACGGTATATTTGTTATCTTTAAACACAGGGTGTTTCGGGTCTTTTCCCGTAACCAGTTGTATTATTGTCTTGACGTCAGGGTTGTTTTCTCTCATCATTTCAAGGATTTTCTCCAACGTTGGATTCTGAAGACTGGCAATGGCATAGTCATCCCACATGCTGTGTTGCTTCTTGGTGACTAGATCGACGATATCTGATAAACCTAAAGATTGGCCATCTAAAAGTTTGAATAAAATTCTGAATTCAGCATTCACTTTTGACGTTTGTGCAATGACGTCTCGCAAAGGAGGGCTGATGCTCATAGACAGCTTGAGAAGTTTGAAGACTGACCGGAAGTTGGTCACCATCTCCATGACGTCATTCAGGTTCAAGTGGCTGGGTATATGAGACGGATTGGTCGATGGATCAGTGGACTGGCCGGATAGGACGTGGATATCATGTTTGTCAACGTGAACATTTAGAGGTGCTGATGCAGTTACTTGTATGCCTGTAAGAAATGTTGACACTGAATAGCTACATCTTAGTAAGAAGGTTATTCAGGAAGATAAGCAAGTGAACTAGTTACCATCTTGTAGGATAAATTAACTTATTTGAACACACAGTTCCAAATTTTCAGCCAAGACATACTAATATATCTCCAAAATCTCCATGGAAAATGTGAAAGCGACGGCATCTATCTCTTCCTAAATAGCATAAACATAGATGCATATATCAAAATGTTTTGTCTGAAGTTCTTGGTATTCGGCTATATATTTACATCAGGTGTTCGAGTCGTTTGCTATCACGGAACTACTTCAACCTCTTTGCGCAGATTAAGTTAATTTATAGAATACAAAGTTAAACTCCAGCATTTAAAAAAAGGTGTTGTGTTAGTCAAATATTCTGATTTTACGTAAAGCTGTTTTTATGGCTCATTCTCTCTTGAATCGCAGGATGGAAGACGAAGGAAACCAACGTTCTCCAGGCATAATAACTTTATATTTGCAATATTGTATGTTTACTTATTTATCAACAACAAAAAATTTCACAAGTTCTCCAGGCCTGAACTTGTTAGATGACTCGTTATATACAATATTCCTTGTTATGAAAGGATTAAGATATCATTCTTTTATCTTTCGATGTAAGTTTAACTAAGATTGTTTTTAACATTATTCTTCTATAATCTCACTCTCCATTAGATTGGAACCGTTATAACCCCCGTGAAAATCTATAGCTTTAAAGATTTCTTGTTATTTTATGAATAAAATATGGAATATCGAAAATAAGGTGTGCACATATACATTGTCTTTAGTTACCTACATGTAAGCAGCTGGACAGCGGTCAATAAAGCAGTTTCTACCTTCATGGTGCCCACTTATCTCTCTGTTGAACCTTACCGCGATCTTTATATACTGTAAAATAGGAGTTCGTTGATTCGTCAAAATGTAAGTCAGTTCATATCTCAAGACGATTTGTCTTCAGGTCATCAGATATTTCGCGAGGTGTTGACACGTCAAAGGTCATTACAAACGTCATTAGACCCATCGTACAAGACCGTCTGTAATGATTACAATTCAGCATAATATCAAAGTATTTACAAAGATGTGAAAATATTTTAATGCCCGGGCTGTAGAGAAAGTCCATGTTAATAAATTCTCTGTTAAGTCTGTGTTGAGGATGTGACGATCGGGAGATTTTTCTGTAGTTTGATTGGTGGTTAAACTGCTTTGTAAGTGAACCTGGACAGATGTGATGTTGCATGAAATAATCACAACGAATAATTGACAGGTCATTCCCAATCTATAATCATCCAAGTGACGGACGTAATGCGTTTTCTAAAATCTGTTGACTTAAATTTAACTGTCAGTAGTATGAAAATTGAAAACGTTCTAGTACTGAACCTAATTCTCTGTAAGTCATTAAACATGTCTTTGGCATTCAGCTACAAGTATACATGTGATATATGGTGATGTATTTGCTCCAAAATTCGTTTTTACACAGCACCAATTTCCTCATTATTGAATGAAAGAAATTCTGAAGGGTGTGCCTGTAGCCCTGACATTTATTTTACAATATCATATGGCAATAACCTTCCAGTTTATCGACTGAGAGGTACTGTGTAACTAGTTTGTACGTGTATGAGAACCTTGATCAACGAGTGCTATTGCAGTTCTGAAGTGCATTTAAATTGTTCAGTTTCATTTCAAAGTCGTGAAATGAGCGGGTTTTTAAAAATAAAATTCAAATACACACTTGACGATACATTCTCTCTGTATTGTTTATATCGAGATTTTAACTCCACCGGTTTACAAACAAATAAAATCTTGTGACCTTTTTCTATTTTGAGCCCAGTTGTCTTATACGACGATGCCACTATATGGGTTTATGTACATAACATGGTATGCATTTATCAATTGTCATTAGAACACCAAAATATATATTTGATTAACTGAATTTAAAACACACCTTTTACAAAATTGCCTTTTACCCCTACATTTCTTTTATGGATGAGTATATTTATTAGAGGATATTTTAACTTATTTTTTTTATTGACACCTTTAATATTGATCCTAAAAGTTATCATAACCCTTTGGTGTTCCCGCAATGCACTGAGGATTTGATGTTTTGCTCATTGTAATTCACTGTCTCCCTGGCGCTGAGCACTGTTGACGTGTGCTGGTTTTGTCGAATGCTTTTATGGGGAGACAGCTATGCTAGTAGCCTTTCAAAAATGTAGATTTGTATGCAATGCTTACTCGTTTCACCTCTTTTCATGATACAAAACATTTACCTCTTTTATAAAAAAAACATCCATTAACTTAAGATTTCTATACGAATCATTTTTAAAGTTCCATGGGAATAATCTTACATCTTGTGAAACTTGCAAATCTTTTTTTTTACTTAGGCAGGAAAAGGCACCTGTTTTTATTTTTGACCTGGAGAACGTGTCTTATCTGTCTCCGTTGTTATAGTCAACACTTTAAGAGAGACTTTAGAAAAGACGTTTTGAGATTGCAAAAGCCACTTAAAATCATATCAGTTTATTGATATTATAACAGTAGGTCTTCAGTGCGTCTAATAATCTAAGTTAAATGTATGCGTAATGCTAAGTTTGTTTGTGTAATATATGACCCAAGTAGTGATGTTCTATCTTAATACCTTGCAGATGCACGAGTGATCGAGTTCTTTTTAATGAAATAACGAAATTTTTCGGTACATTTTTTATGTCATGACAAAAACAGATATACATGCCATTTAAATGGTGAACAAATGTAACCCAAACCTGCAGGCAACACCGCCAGCAATGACCAAGCAATAACTTACCAACTCGCCTATTTCGCGTTTGTATGCACAGAGCCCCGTGACACAATTTAAGAACATCTTTTGAAAAGGCTTCTCGATTCGAAACGTATCCCCATTAATTTTATAGAGGAGCCAATATGATTGGGAGGAGCGGGAGGTCATTTGCGTATTTTACGTATGTTTCAAAAAACGTAGTTTTTTTACAACAAAAGAAATATTCATTTCAAGAAAGCATCGTTTATTAAAACAATAATAGCAATTATGCAATTTAGTTATCAATCAATTATGCAGGCGGATAAATTATTGCATTTATATAGGGCAAACTGACCGAGGTTCGGACAGTGCATCGATTAAGATATTTTGAAACTCTTCATTATAAAAGATAACTTGAATAAAGTAAATTTGAGCAAACCAAATTATGAAAAAGTAATATTTATTTTGGATTGCTATGTTACAATGCAGAATTGTTTGTGAATTATCCGAAAATAACGGTTTTTATTGCCTATATGAAATCGCCCAAGGTTCGGACAGTTCTGACCTAACTTCGGACACTTGCACATATAATCTTCTCGCATGCGTCCTTAGCTTAAAATATTTATCAAAATGATCTCAGACATTCCAAAACATGCATGAAGTGAGTAGTTCATGTACAATAATATCAAGGTTTTTCGGAAACATGATTCAATTTGTCATCTGTACAGCGCATGCTTTCCGATGTTACATTCTCCCAACACTGCCGCATGCGCCGTTACAGAATTATGACGTCACAATCACTTTTTTGGGCATATGGCGCAAAAACGCCGTACTTGCTAAACCGTATGTGTTAATAATTAATCACAAAGAAAAATATGTTAGTCGAATGTTAATTTATGTTTCCAGAACTTTAATTGGTTGAATTAAAGCATTACAAGTCCGTAGAAAGAAAACATAAAAAGTGTCCGAACCATGGTCGAAACTGTCCGATGCAAGGTCATATTGACATATTTTCAGTATCTCAACATTTACTTAAATATCCCCTTTAAATGTACCAATATTCAGCACAATTTAACTGATTGGATGTTTCTCTTTGTTTATGAATGCAGTTTAAAATGTTTTGGTGCTTCCGATATTTCCTAACCTGATAGTCAACATTTACGTTGAACCAAATATTTTGCCAATTCCTTACGTGGATCTATTATTTGTATATCATCGCAAAAAATCGATTACTAGATATACTACCTACAATCAATTGTCTATTTAATGAAATGAATAAATTGACATACTAAAAATTGATATTTCAAAACAAATATATTGCCCACAATGCACTTATTAATGCGTCAGCTCCTAGTCAAAAGTGTCCGAAGTTCGGGCGACCTCGGGTGGTGTCCAAACCTCGGTCAGTTTGCCCTAATAGGATAATGATTGTATTTCCATGGTCAAATCAACATAATGATTTCCTGATCACTATTTCTTGGTTTCTTTGTTCTTTTCTATTGAATACAGAACCTCAACTCCGCAGTACCCGCATATCCCGACAGCGTAGAAGGTCAGGCATATGTACAGTTTTGTGCTCGTACAGAAGAAGTCGTTGTAGGCGTACTGGAGGATGAAACCTGTTGATTCCCACAGCTTGTAGTTCGCAAATCCTGCTTCTTTGTTTTTCACGAACAAGAGTCCATATAGTGCTGATAACAAAAGAGGAAGTAAATGTTACCTTTTATATATATAGAGGATAACGTACATTTACTAAATATCTAAATAAATGAAGACTAACACAAAAACATATTCACAGCCAAATGAATATGCCGGTCAAAAAGAGAGCCCGGTAAAATTTCGTCGTATTAGAAGTGGTCAGTTCATTAAGATGTCACTAAATGTCTTCAGATGTGCTTAAGTCATGACCCTAAAGTTGCCTCAAAATCTCTTCAAAAGTACTTTAGTCATGCTTCTTAAGTTGTCTTTAAATCGTTTCACATTCACATCTCTTCAGATGTGTTTTAATCATGCTCACATCGTTGCCTCTAAATTTTATCAGATGTGCTTGCATCGTGATCATTAAGTTGTCTATAAATTCTCTGCACATTCAAGTCTCTTCATATAGCTTTAGTCATTTTCATTACGTTGTCTCTAAATTAAGTTGTCTATAAACTATTTCAGATATAAATCTCAGATGTGATTTAGTCATGCTATCAAGTCAAGTTATCTCAACAGGTCTTCTGATGTGATTTGGTCATGCTCATTAAGTTTTCTCTACACGTCTTCTGATTTGATTTAGTCATGCTAATTAAGTTTTCTATGAATCGCGTCAGATGTGATTAAGATATAACCATTAAGATAACTCTCTATCTATTCAGAAAACCCTCTTACACCGTCTCTGATTCAACCACTTATGAAAACAGAGAAACACGCAAACTGAATTTGAAACTGTGTGTAAGGAAAATTGACTAAAATAGAACCAGCGACCTACCATTCATCTGTGTCTGCATGACAGCGTCTCCCATGCCCCAGAGCGCCGCCATGACGTAGAAGACGTAAAGTTGTTGTGCGTCGGGTACCCAGAGTAACAGCGTGATCTGACATGCGCCGTGCAAGATGAAACCTGGCAATTTTATTAACGAGAAAATGGATTCATTATATTATTTTGAAATAAGGAGATGATATCTGTCTCCCCTTGAGAAATGCTATATTTAGATCTGATTAGGGAGACAGTATATCTTATTACGAGTTGATCAGCTACGAATGATTGTATTTACTTATGCTATATCACAAAACAACATACCAATGTGCTTGTGTGTCTGAGCCGAATATCAAACCATATAATCATAAATAATGTGTTTTATTTAAAGGCCCAATTTGACATTGCTAGATTGTAGATTCTATCAGTTCCAAGCAATACAAACTTTCTGTTACTATTTTTATATGATGAATTAACTCATCGTGGATGCAAGATAATTTCTAACATTTTGAATGACTTACCTAGTATAAAGAATACAACATGTCCGAGGTATTTGACCAGATGTCCGAAGAGGAATGAAAAAAAAGCGTCACTGACCCCAAAACATATCATCACATAGCCCACACTCTGTATCCCCAGTGTGCAAGTGATGTAAGACTGAAATGTATATCACTGCCGCTGTCATACTCGTGTAGAGAATACATAATTTGAAAGGCATTGAAACGTTGAGACAAGTAAGGCTCACAAAGTATACTATACACTAAATGATGCGGATGTACTTACTTGATATGACTGATTAGTTCTAAATTAATAAATGTATGCTCCGCTACATGACGTGTAGGTTGATGAGAACGAAATATGACTAGTGGCGTATTCAATTTCAAAACATTGCGAAAGTTTGTTGATAATATGTAAGTTTTTGAATAGCTTATCCTGATAGCCACACTTGACCACGTTTTTCAATAACGTTATCCAGTTATTGCTTAAAGTGATCGGCACTAACCATTCATAAGTTATTTTCAGAAAAATGATGACGTCGTCATCGAATCATGTTCAAATTTCATATATCTAGAATCTGGCTGACCTCCATGATTCAAGTATCAAATGCTGTCCTTGTAGCACGCTTTTATAAAGATTTATTTCCACTGATTTTTCCCAATATTTTTAATTTTTGTAAAATGCATTTTAAATAGATAGTAAAAAATTATCATTCATGTAGTTGATCGTCCGTATTCGTACAGGAAAAATCAAATACAAAGAAACACAACTAAAGTTTCCAGCTGAAAATGAAATAGTCCATGTTCATTTTCATTGATTAACAACAACCAATTAAAAGCCTTGAACATTTTTATCTCCCGGGTTCTTACAGGAGCAATACTACCCTGTGTCCATCTTCCCATATGGGTAATATAATGTTTTAAGTAAGATAATATTGGGGCTGTAAAACAACGCCCCTGCAGCACTCACTCGTGTGAAGTCCGAGTCCATAAAGGCCTGTTCCAGACCTGTGTATATAGTCAGGGGGATGAGAAGGAGCTGGTATCTAGACTTGACGATGTGTGTGAAGGTAGCGACAAGAAGGCGGGGCGACACACATCGTGACCTGCTGCCAGTCTCTTTGGGGAGTTTCAGTTTATCCAGAAGGAAGATAATGATCAATAAGCCGACGAGAGCAACGCCGACATAAATGCCACAAAGAACGTATATCTGAATGAAAAGGAAATACAAATTTTTATAAACATTAAGGACAAACTTGATATGTTTATTCAATGAATCCAAAAATGGTAAAACATGACATAATACACCTGTATGCTAATATGAAATGTGAATATCTTGTCTTGTTTTGTTGTCTCATTAACCATTGATCCAACCGTCATCAGGTGCACGCTGCTGGAGCCGTAACCAGACAGACAAACCATCTGCACATCGTACGGATAAGACAAAATTGGATGCAGCAACTTTTGTTATTTGTACAATTTCCGTGTAAATCTGTCTATAACTATATTTTTTCTTTGAGTGGCATTTTGGAAGCTGTCATTCATATATTGGTTTCTTAACTGCTGTTCAGGTTTAATAAACTTGCATTTGCAACGAATAAATATTTCATGAATTTATCTTGAAATATAATTAATCTTTAGATCAACCGTATACATGTCATTAGCAGGAACAGTTAAAGATTTTTTCATTCATTTAAAGGTACCTTTGTCTCAACGGGGCGTTCCAAATTGGTGTTGTTTGAATTTAGAATTTCTTCCTTGCAAAACCTGGCTCCACAAATGATATCAGCTGAATTGGACCCGGTTGCGTTGTCTGTCTTATTTGTCGGTGACGATAGTACAGTGGATACAATAATGTTGCCCCAAATACGACCTGTATGCATCACGTATCTCAAATGGTAAACTGGTACGTTTTATAATGTAGACTACAAATAACATCAAGTGCAAAAAATATATTGAAATCTTAACTACGTCCATGTCCCCAAACTTGACATGAATGTTAGTTCATTTACATAAAGCATGACATGTAAATGTATATGACAGTTAGATAATACTTATGAGATGTTACTTTGATAGCATATATTCTTTTAGCAACGACAACTCACAGGTTTGAAAAAACATGAAAAAGATTCCAAAAAATTTGTTGATCATAGCGTCGATATCATTTCCGGTCAAGCGCGCATACCAAACCGCCATGGTGGTCAGGTAGGTACATTTTGCGGACCAGAGAGGGGCGGCACCCAAACCAACTAGAACTGCGGTCGGCACCATGGTTGCCCATACAGGGTAGAAGTTGGCAAGGAGGTACAGAACATATCCAGTAACACACACCGGCATTGTCCACTTGCAGCCGAACTGGGCGATCATGACGGGTGGCAGGAAGAGGCAGGAAACGATGAGACCTGCGTAGATGACAGCTAGACTGCCACTTCCGGTTCCACTTGCCATATTAAGGCTTGACTGAAGCGACGACATTGAGCCAAATGCAGTGAAGAGGAAGACGAAGCCGACACTGACAGCCACGAGGTTCTTCATGATCTGCGCCCGGGTGAAGATGTCTTCACTTCCTGCAGCTGTATCGATATCATCATTACTACCGTGCTCTTTGTCCCGGCCTCGGCGATCAACTTCATCATCGGTCTTGTTGAGGGCCTGTAAAATAAGCGAATGAGTTTTTGTTTAGCGCCGTTTGGGCAGTATTTCATCCATTAGCAGCCACCTGCAGAACGAAAGAGTGAAAAGAGCAATGAAAATGAACAATATAACCAATATATAAGTTCATTTGATAAAATTTAAGAAATCTTGTATACTAGTATACGACTTCCACCTATCTGAGAGTTTCCGCTGCACCACGGTCTGACGGCATCTCGTATAGGGACAAATTAAACTCCAGCAAATGCCTTTTGTATCAAAAGCTAAGGGCAAATAACTCCTGTAAGCCATTTCTACGATCGATGTCATCCTATCAAATATGCAATGATGTGTTTGGTCCGCTAAGACAGGGTTTATCTGCACAGGTAACAGAACATCGTCAGACCGGACAGGAAAACAACGCATAAATTCGTATCCCGGTAAAGGTAATATCCTGAAGCTTTCATTCTTCGGAGGATGGTCGGTTTTACTCACACTGAGTTTGTATGCAAACGTGTACAACGAGTCTTTTAATTGTTAGATACACGTAATGCAATATGTTCATTGAGCAAATTTACCAAACATCTGGACCTGAAACGCAGAAGTTGATAAGCTATTATCACTGAATTATTGAAGTGTCATGTGTTTTAACAAAAGAGAATTTCCGTTTGCACTTATGAAAAGTCATCAAAATATCTAGTAAAATATCAGGTAATAACTTTAATCTAGATGAATTGTTATCAATAAATCCTTATCATAAATTAACACTCTAAACACCCCCTAGAATCTTGTTTCTATAAAATTAAGCTGGTTGTAACATTAACTGGACGCAAAAGGAAAGTATATATACATTTTACTCGTGTTATCAAAAGAGAAAGCAGAGTTATTTAAAGGATATTTAAATTCTGAAGTCGTTGAACATTCTAAATAAATGAAACGAACACGTACAATGCATACACAACTATGCCAACTTACCAAGTCGTTTTTCTTCAGCGAATGCATATTGGCGTCTATTAGCTCGTGAGTGTACCTCATTTCGGGACCTTTACCTACCTAATGGAGGACTGTCTCACTCCATGTTGTCAGAAGGTTAACATTTTTAAGTAACTTAGCCTCACTGTTATGCTCAGATGCTTGTTTGTTGAATTTAATGAAGGGCTGTCAGTTTCCATTAATCATTAGTAGGTCAAATTATTCTCTTCCATACTGAAGTCACAACTTCCTACATACCCTCATCGAGATGGACTCCATAGCTATAGCTGCTAATCACCGTTTTTTAAAAAGATACTTTTTTGTGATAATAATAGGTGCTTGATCGTCGACTCAAGCTGTTTGAGAGACGTTCATTTTCAATAGATATTCCAATTGACACATATTTATGGATATCCACTACAGAGAGCGCTACATTTCGGTAGAGGGTATTGCAACGTTGTCAAAGTTTCGATGAACTCTCAATGGGTTGAGAGTTGGGAATGTGTAGACTTTACCTTTAGTAAAATCATGAGCTTGGGAAGTGGGGGAGGAGGTTATATCTGGGTTTTGATCTGGGGAGAGGGGTTAGTGTAAGAAATTGAAAGAACAGATGTGCATACAACTTTGAAGGCACAGTGCTTGGTCCATGCTGTGTCATCCTCGGTATCCCAAAATATGGAAAGTTGTCTTTCCCGCGGAATGATGTTATTAAACCTTTGAAAGGATCTTGATTATTTTACAATAGCCTAAGATGCTGCATGTAATTTAGCAAAAACAAATGGGATTCCAAATAGGATAGCAAACTGTTTGACCGTATTAATTGGAGAAGCATATTTTTGATTTATTATTATAAAATCCGCTAAAGACAAACAATTTTGGAATTCCAAAATGAATATTGATAGATTGATCTATACTAAACAATAATTTTTTAAAATAAAAAAAGTTGATAACAATTTATTTTCATCATTTGATAAAAGCGAGAATGTTTATCTTATTATCTGAATATTTATAAAACTGTTACAGTCTTCAGGAACGAATAACCGACTTTATCAAGAGAGTCCTGAATATGACATCCGAACTTTTCATTTATAATTGTTTTTCTACGCCATCAATAACTACTTGTATGATATTATTAGTTACACATATCCTATACATTTGAAGCCTAGTTCGCAATCCAAAGGGATTTTAAAAGATGTTTTTCAAGAAATATATCGCTAGAACACATTTCAAAATGCATTATTTTGACAAAACATGACACATTAAAAGTTATTCTCTTACATAGAATGAAATTTTATATCAATATGCTATGCTGTGTGGAAAAACATGCCTCATCATATATCCAAGTTGTACCATATCATGGATAATTTAAAATAAAAACATTTAAAAAAAGTTCACTTGAATTAAAAAATAACAAAAACAAATATGGATATCTCTCAAAATCACAGAAAATCAGGTCTACGGACACGCGAACTACACTTGCAGTGCTCGACACCTACGCAACACTCACGATTGTTTCTGAGTCGGCGTCAATTTCTGCTTGGTTCATCTTCATCAATCAGTTACATTCACACACAGATAAGAACTACAGAATTGTTCGTTTCTTGATCTGACCATACCGTAATTCCTCTCTTTAAGAAAAAATCTGTGACTCGGCACTTAGTAGGTTCAAAAGCCACTTATATCATCTACCCGGTGCTTTCTTTACTGGCAATAATCTTTTGACTGGCAATGATTTCAAAATACATTTTCAAATACATTACACATTAAGTGTTTCAAAATGGTCAAGGCAATGTAAGTCCAAAGGCAAACCACGCTTAATTCATCATGTCTTCCAATCTAATTAAAACTATAAGAAATGATCCGTCAATACATCTAGAGAATTACTGATCGAGGTCATGTTCAGCTGATCATTGACGAATTTTGAAATGAGGGCAGGAAGTCGGCTTTCAACCAATCAAAGATGAGTTTCTCTTGTATCTTTGTTAATGTCACGAGCTGACGTTTTTTAAAAGGAAATACGGTTTCTAGATGTGACTGTGTACCAACCTGTAGCTTGATTAGTTCCGCATGAGTGTGCAAACGTGTAAGGGTTATGAAGGGTTTATCAGTTAGATAGAGTAACACTCTGCCAGTGGTTTGGGTCAAATATGACAAACGTTATCAGCAATGTTATTATATCGCAGAGCTTTAGAAATTGCTTAAATTATCATTTTGATGCTCTCTCGTTCTAGCTTAGTGAAGAAATAAAGGTAAATATCTTATAAGTTAAAACTGGACAATGTTCCGCGAATGGTGCCCGTGAATAACTCACACAAATTTATGAATTCTTATCTAAAGCCCGTTGAGATTAATGTTTTTTGGGAGGTTATATAACGCGTGTTAATGGGACGTGTAACCTCGGCTCCTACAAATACAAAATGATGTTGTTAGATTTTCATTGAAAACTTGTTTGTTACATCTTTTGTATTTTAGGTGACCATGTATATGTAGGTTTAGTGATATTTTTTAACTCATTTTGGCACGGTATTTTGGCATGTATCTAAAATAATCATTACGTCTTTTTAACTTATACGTTGTGGAAAAGTTGATACAAGAACTCACAAGGTAGTCTATGTAAACATCAATTATGTAAAAAGCCTAGAATGTGTCCTAAAAATCAGTTCTTCTCAATTGAACTAATGTCGACCTGTCTTTAGAATCCCTCACCAAATAAGAGCACTAAACATTTTATATATTCCAGAAAATTTTGCCAAACCTGCTTGTGCGTAGACGTCAATTTGTTATTGAAGCGATATCAATTACTTTTGTTATTGTTATGTTGTTTGTCAGATTGTCAAGTTCAGATATTTTAGCCCTTGTGTGCTCATACATCGTGGAGCCAAGATCTTCTTTATAACTAAGTGAAACGCTTACTTCAGTGCTTGTTGTTAATATTATTTTAAGGGGTCGTGTCTGTCATGTTTTGAAACATTATTATTTTTCTTCGTAATACAAAACACGAAGGTTTCATGAAATCGGCTTCTGATTGGCTGAATGCACTGAAACAATAGCTTGACCCTCGCTTGGAAACATTTTGACGATGTAACCGAGCCCTTACAATGTATATCCTTTTTTAGATAACTTTTGTTGTTTCTTGCTTGTCACATTGTGTAGGAACTGCCATACACTATAGGTGTCAGCTAACCTTTGTACTCCAGCCAATCAGCTAAGAGGATAGATAGCCATTGCTACCATATGATGTTTTAGTTGGCCTCTGTTTTAATGTACGGAAGATGAGAGAGTTGTAGAGAAGACCACCTATACACGACACTATTGAGCAAAATACGAGTGATAGGGTATACCTGACTTTAATGAGATTGTTCATATAATGATTGGATACCCTGACCACCGGAAAGGGTACAAAGTTCTACATATGAACCTGCAGGGCATATGAACATGCTGTTGTATTACTGTTGAGACACAATTTTATTCTCGCCAGCACGGTCTCAAAACTTACTTAACATGGTTCGTTAAATGGATTTTGATTCCGTTAAGAGTTTATTTTCAAGATCATCATTAGTGCTGCTTTCAAAATGTCAGGTTTCAGATTTTAATTATTTCTTTACAAATCACAGTATGAAAATATGTATGCAAAAACAATGTTTTTCAAATATCAGAAACGTTAATGCTGTATAAATGAATGTATTAACGCTAATCGAATGTAACTGTCATGTTCTCAAGAATATGCTCATGTCTTTTTGTATAACATCGAAATGTTTATGCAAAAAGAGTCATTATTGCTTTTTATAAAATCACTTTAGTGAGCATTAGGAAAGCTTATAAGTGTCCTCGTGTATGTCATTTCGTGATGTTTGCATTAGTAATCGATAAGCATTTCACCATGACATTTCTGAAAAAATGTTAGAAGCTCTCAGATTGACGTGATAGGCCTCTCAATAATTCAGGTCATAGAAAAAAATATTGCCTGTAGTCAAGAGTTGATGGAGTTTTCAAAACTATTTTCCAAAGAACTTAAACCATGTCAAGGTTATCAATGATAACCAAAAAATATTACATACTCAGAACAATAATTAACGGCGCAAATTATAATACTTTGGAAATGAAGTTACTTTTTTACCTCCGAATTTTCAAACGATTTATATTTCCCCAGCACAATTACAAACATATATATTGCAATTACATCATGGAATCATGATAATAAGTTGTCGCACAAGTATATCTTTTTAAATTTAATGATTTTAGTATATAGAGTGTTCCTGACTTTTCAGTAAGTACATAAAACTTATAAAAAAAGGTGACAAGCTATCTTTTCTAGTCAGATGTGTCTTATCTTACGAAATTAATTATCAAATCTACAACTCACTTTATCAGGAGAGTCCTTAATGATTTATAATCCGCTTAGTACTTTGTTTTAAAAAGGAATACAAGCATCTGTCATATTTGTACTACATTACCCAAAGTAAGAGTGGGTTATAGAATCAAACACAAACGTGTTAATATCCTATTGACAAGCAAACAAACTAACAGCAAATGTGTTTTTGTGCAACAAACAACAATTTTATTCCAACAACCCGACCATCTACAAGGCTGTTATTGATTTGCAGGACAAATCAGCTTCTTCCTCCTGTTCCTCTATGACGTGACACTCCCGCATGACACAGTCACCCTCCGCTTTAGGTGGCGTCGTGCTTTTCGTGCCTGACGTTTTTGGATCGGCTTCGTACCTGAGGCCATCTCTTGTGAAAGATGTCAGTTTTGGTTCCGAATTACCCCGCCTTAGGATTCCGGAGACGGTGGGCAAGAAGTGACAGGATGGGTCGTCATAGTCAAGCTGACTGAAGTCCACACTGTCCGAAAAAGACACGGCCTTGAAGCGTCTCGATACGTCATGGGCCACACCTCTTGATGGCGGCGTGACGCTTGACCCAACTGAAGACTCTGACCAGTGTCCACCTGACGAAGCTGACCAATGGTAGACCTCTCCACTGCTCGGACTTGTGTCCACGTCGTCTATCCCTGAATCCGGGGCGCTTCTTATCGGAGGTCTGGGAACAAACATGCCCCGTTGAAACTCGTCAAACTCCGCCTGATTCCGTATGAAGCGAAATCCGACATGGCGGCTGATTCTTCTCGAGGATGTATTTCTCTGTAGAACTTCTCGTACTATTAGGAAGATGACTATCAACAGGATGATAATGAGGATGACAATAGCCCCGACAAGAAGCACGTACTGCATGATGTCATCTCATGTCTAGTAACGCCCTGTGAAATATGAAGAAATGTTATGTTTTATACATTACAATGTTATCAACGGTAATTTCAAAAAATCTAAATTTGATTGTCAAACTCATCATGTCAAGAAAAAACGATCTAAATAACAAGTTTTACATCATCTAAACTCAAAAGTTGTAACCTTTTGGATACATCATCAATTTGGTTTGATACCAATGAGAAAATATCTCGACAAATGAAAACTAAATGCAGTATTTAATCCTATCGTTGATTACCTTCGTGAATGTCTTGGTCGCTTCGTGAACTAGTGATATCGGCATCGATTTGTTTAAAATGCACGGGCAAAACATGCAAAGGTTATCCCTGAAAAAGCGTGCGTATTGTATTGACGAAATATACATGTTTTTGTAACCGGGTCTTATCGGGCCATAAGAAACAACCAACAAGGGCTCACGGGTTGTTAGGTTTTATTCATTCTTGCTAAGCCAGCACTATATGGATATAAGACACCCTGCAAAACACAACTGTATACAATATAAAATCCATCACAACATTGCATAAACATACATAAAACATGTATAACTTTCTCATCAAACCATCATTACACAATATATTGTATTATGTAATTAAACACCAACATATAAACATACTTTGTGATAATTGATACAAAACCAATTACATTATGTGAAAAATAGAGAAATTCCATAATAGGTGCTTCATGTGGCACATACCAATCAAGGGAGGTAATTCATGAGCTTCATTTCACAATACATATTGAGAAATAGGGAATTACAACATACACGCTCATGATATTAACATTAACTAATCATCACATTGTGATTATCATTATCAACCATATGAACATTATATTATGCCCTTAAATGCATAATTGAAATATATACAATGCATGTAAATATGAAATATTTAAATATCATACCCTGAATGTGGTTCCGGGGTGTTAGTCCATAATTACGTTACGGCTAAATGCGATCAAAGTGACCTATATATAATAGTAGAACCATACACTAAATGATGCAATTGCTTAAATATAAGGGAGCATACAACGTGCTATACTTGACGTTTTCATGAACGAAATATTCACACTTTTGAAAAACTAAGCTACTTTCACTCAACTCATAAGAAAACAACAAATTCTAGTTACCTGAACGCTCGTCTTCAGTATTCAGCCGGGGCAACTAAGGATATTCATCCGATATCAGTTTTAGCGCATTAAATGGCATGTAGAATATAACTTTGGAAACGGTTTGTAAAGGTTCTGAAATGTTTGATAAATAAAACCGAATAAAGATAATAAATAACTAATACTAATCGCCCTAGTTGCGAGACGAAACATCCCGATTCCAGTTATATTCGGCGAGACAATATATCATGGAGTATTGCCAAGTAACTTGCAAGACGATTATCATCACGGTACAGTCGTTGCGATACATTATGTATCCCGATTCTATACAGTTTGAAAAGAAAAAAGAGGACATGACAAAGTTATTGTTATTTCTTGGTAACAAAACTGTCATAAACATTACATAAAAGGGCATCACAAAATCAGAGAGCCTGTGAAATTTCAGATATATTATCATATATTTGATAGATTTTCTGCTTGTCTAATCACTGTAATGTGTGAAATGGAATAAAAACTTTGTCAGCTTATATAGTCATTTGTTTGAAAATTTTGAACATATCTCTCTCTATATATTAATTTTTATAACAATACGTCGATGTATCATGGACTCTCACGATATAATTAACCTGATCGTCTGAATGTGTTGATGCTCTCGTATCGAGTAGTAGACTATACAAAATATATGAGTATATTTGAAACACAACAGGAATGATCATTTATTGCACGTAACTGTTAAAAAAATCCAGCAGAGCGAAATGACTCTACCACATGTTTAATTGTGCAAATCAGATCATACTATTGTTCTTATCCAAATAGAACGACACATTGTATCTCGAAGCTTTAACGTCATAGTAAGATGTCACTTATGACACGATTTTGAACAACCCATTACCCTGGGAAAAGTAACATCAAGTTAAATTAATTCATTAGATTTTGAATTTCAACTGAAAATAAATTATCTCTGGTCGAATGTCGAAATCCTATGGTTTTTTTTATTGACAGTTACTCTAAATAACACTAATTGAAAAATCATCATGAAAAGAAGTCATGACAAGTTGAAAGTTAAATGTGAATAGGCCCTAAGCAGATAAACTGAGTAACAAAAGAAAAGTCACCAAACAAAATACCAGATATTTTATACTAAGAGTAATAAAAGCGACTGAAACAGGATTACATCATGTCTTCAGAAGCCAAATAAGGAAAAAATAATAACTCATTTTTGTTTATGTTTTAAAAATTGCACCTTTAATGAAATCGATTTTTTTGAAATTTGCTTAACTAGACGAAATTGAGAATCAAAAAGCACTATTATGGCTTGTTTTATGGTGGGTTGTAGTATTGATGCGTTGATAAATCAATGTCCAAGAAGGTCATATTTGTCGATAACATCTTTTATTTTACTGGCAGCAGTTTCTGTTGAAAATGAGGTGACGTCCTTTGTTTGTTACTTTGTTTAGTCAGTGAGGAACCTTGATTCATTTATTGTAATGGAAGGGATTCAAGGGTCCTGGGAGGTGCTATAGAATATTCATTTCAACATGAGGACTGAACGACATATTACTCAAAGATATATCTGATTATTCTTGATAAACTCCTGGAAAAAATTCTTGATAAGAGAAAAGACAATGTGTCAGTAAAAGTTATCTTATAATAGAATCATAATCTTGCCGTTTAAAAAGCAAGACCTAATTGTGATTGAAGCATTACTAAAATACCACTTAAGAAGCGTCATGCAAGAAAAATGATCTCACCAATCTGTTGAAGCGAAGGTCAAGAATTCTTCATCTATATAGTTAAGGAAACCCGTACAGCAACATTTCTCTCAGATTATTTATGGATTCTTTTTTTTCAGTATACGTTTTTGATCATATTTTAGCACGTTGATAATTTTTTTCTTTCGATCAATGTAGTATAACAAATATCTTACTGACAAGGTTATTTTATTTTAAAAAAAACATAACGTATTTCTTCTATTATCTTGGGGTTTCTGTTGCTCAGCAACTTAAATATCGAAAGTAACATTTTCAAAACTAGTCATTTTATTAATCGTTATGCTCTATCACTTAAAGCAGACTTAGTCCAGCTTTAATTATGTTTTTCGTTTCTTAAGATATATCCCTGACTCCATACAGGAGAACATTGTTCAATGTTTGAGGAAGATAAACCAATATTAAGATAAAAGAATTGTAATAAGAGTTAAATACTTTAAGGGGCATCTTTTTATGCAAAGTGTATTATGTTGAGGCTTTAAACATCTCATTACTCAACCCGATCATCCGTAGTCGCAGGAAAAAGTATCAATTATCAACAAAAAACATGATGAGATGCATTGAATGTTTTAGATTTAACAATCGAAAAGTTTGTGTAAAGCGAAACATGTACACAGTTTTCAATGTACACTGATTGTTAGAGAAAAATATGACTGAATGACAACGGAAGGTGATAGATTGCATTAGCTGTCAATATCCGCCTCTTTAATCAAGATCTGATGAAGCTACCTGACAAGACGTTGGTAAGGAGAAGAACGTGATCATGAATACACAGCATACAGAAGAAGACCGAGGTGTGATTGTACTTGGCTGTAGTCAGTTAGCACCATAGTTTCGCGAAGCTAGTACACATGTGTCAACCTTTTGTCACTCAGCTTTTTTTTAGTGTAATGCATCCAATTCACATCTTATAATTTTTATTTTTAAAGTCGATTGACATTTCCTAGTTGTTGTTTTGATCATGTTTTTACTCACCCGTGGAAAATACTTAATTTTTTTACACAGCAAAATATAATTAGTGAAATATTGCCGCTGGTATGTATTTGTGACGTCAAACTGTTAGCATCAGTCTCGCAATGGCGCGGAAATGTTAGTTTCAGCACACTTTCGGCAATTTATGTGATTGATTAATTTATGTTGGAAAGTGATAAACAAAGTATCTTTTATTTATTTTGTACAGCAACAGTGTACCAGTTTTCAGGGTACATATTCAAGAACTGATACAAACGGATGAACACACCAGAGGCTGAAAGTAAGAAACGTCAAAGATACAGAGACGCTTTAGTAAGGAAATTTCTCTTAAACTAAAACAATACTCGATTTCACTCTAAAACCTGCACCGATAGTAAACCCAGCTCACTCCCCCTGGTGATTGTTAATGACGTCACAAAAATCAATGGTGTTCCATAAATCGTATGTATCGGTCAGTAAGGCGACACAATGAAAACAATAGTGTATTGTTAAGAGATCACTAGAAGTCTTTGTGGTCCGCACGTTACATCCATCAGTACATGTTGGAGCCACGGTGACCATTAAGTAAGTCTGAAAGAACAAAAGGGCACCAGCACAATGCCCAAGGGGATGGAAGCAGACATCTATCTAGAACAATATAAGCCATTTAATAGCCTACAATTTGAATCACGACAAGACATTGCCATTCACAAATGAATGTCCAAGGTGGAATCAAATGACTTCAGTATGCCCAGTCTGTTAACATTATGTGCCGTTTGTGTATTGGAACCAATGACTAGAGAATCATTGGTAGACAAATTACATCATTAGTTTAATCATTCCCAGACACTCCACCGAGATACATCAACATCTCCAGTAGTTGGATGTCTTCTGCAGCATCATGAGGTGACCTAGAACCTCAAAACTCATGCTGAATTATTAAAACAATTTATGATATGATTAAGACCTTGTTTAATACATGTAAACTTAAATGAAGGAAGATTGTCTTATTGTTTAAGAATTTGTTCATTGGGTAATTTATTACCTCTATATGAAACTATAATCACATTAAAAAGCTCTACTTTCCATTAATTTCTTCAAAAATATTTAAAAGGATAGTCGTATCGGGGCATTTTTAGAAATGAAAATCAAGGGCATACTCATACTCAAGTTAATACATATATATGTTATGAGTACATGATTATAACATAACCCATTCGAAATATGTTATTGAGGGGAAACATTTTGGTTGATCTCTAAAATATTGCTAATCTGACAACTCCAAGACAATGCCACGTAAAATCAGACTGACTCAAAAGACTTCGAAATGACCGATTTGTTAACATTAAGTAGTCAAGTCTTTTATTCGTATGTAGAGATTATTACCCGAGGAAGTGTGTCATATGACTTTTACGAAACGAGTGTGAGTTTTTGAATTACCCGAGTGAGAGCGAGGGTTATACATAAATGCACACGAGTTTCGAAAAAGTCATATGACACACTTCCGAGTGTAATAATTTCTTTATTACCGATTCTTTTCCATTTAAAACGCATGGAAATATTCAGAAAACGACGGCTTCCTTTGCGACGGCCCGCTATAATGACGTCACGAACAATAGTTTTATGACTTCACAGATGACAAAATGCGGTAACTCAAGACAACTCAGACATACATATTTACATAGAGTCTTTAGTACTTCCGATACTAATTGGTTACATTTATAGAGTTGATGGATTTTCATAATACAATCAATATATAACTTTGGTGCAAAATGAATTCACAAGTTAACATGACACTCACAAATCAATAAAAAAAATGACATTTATCCTCCACATAGGACAAAAACGTTGAATGTAATTGAATCCTTGTCATCGTCCCTCATTCACTTTTAATCTTGAAATACCAGCTCTAATCCTTATGCAAATATTTCTATCTTTTTTACTAGTTAACAATGTAAGATATTTCTCCGGTACAAGAAGGATTTTATATTGTTTATTCAACATTAATCTTAAACTTTCCAAACCACATTCACATGAAATATATTATATATTAAATATGAATATGTTACGAAGTAATACGAGTGGAAGTCAATATTGAGATAGGCCGTCTGACGACAGTTTACAGACATAAACAAGCCTTCCCGAGTAGTTATTTGAGATATACTTTCTCTTGAACGCAGGTACCCTCCGGTTATCATCGTGCGGCTATCAAGTTTCTGACGAAAGAAGGGGTGAATGCGACCGAAATACATAAACGTATGACAAATGTGTATGTGAAAGAAGACCCTCAATATTCTACTGTTGCAAAATAGGCGCAGCTCTTTGAACGCTGACTCAGGAACCATTACACATGATATGTTTGCACGGGTTCACGACTAAATCATGTCCGATCGTAGAATGTAGGTGGATGAGATATCTTCAGGGCATGGCAAATGTTGCACCATAATTCATGAGCACTTGCACATGTTCAAGGTGTCTGCAAGAATGGTGCAACGAAACTTAAAGGCACAAGATAGACACTAGCTAGTTGAATTCTGTAGTAAGTTCTTTGATATCTACAATGCTGATCCTGATACCCTTATGCCTGTCTGGTTTCAGGGGATGAAACGTGAATTCATCACTGGGATCCTGACACCAAGTAAGAATCGATGCAATGGAAGCATACGCACTAGACAGCACCTAAGAAGTTCAGAATCATCCTTCTGCTGGTAAGAACATGGCGACCATTTTTGGGGATTCAAGGTGCGTGATACTTACATACTCTAAACCACATAAATCTACAATGACAGGAACCTACTATGTTGACTGCTTGAGTTATGCGTCTTCATGACAACGTTCCACTCCACAAGAGTCGTACTGCACAGGCTGCACTTCAACAATGTGGCTTTAAACAACTTCACCATCCCCCGACAGCACAGATCTGGCCCCAAATGACTTCTATCTGTTTCGCAATTTGACATCAAACCTGCATGGTACATTATTTGGCGATGAAGATAAACTCAAATAAGCTACTGAGGCATTGCCGAGGGGCCAGTCAGAAGACTTCTACCGCAAGGGCGTAGACAGTCTCAAAGACAAATGGGCAAAGTGCATTGAGGTCCATAGAGTTTATGGTGGAAATTAAAGTTAATATCGCAACCATTTGCTATCCATGTCTATGAACTTATCCACTTCCCCTCGGAACTTTCTCAAAAGACTTGTCTTATCCCTCCAAGGTATTTAGCGGTATTCAAATCATGATTTGTTATTGTGGTTTGAAATGATATTTGAACTACGGTTATGTTGCCACCAACTCTTTCTGAACTTCAATTCCCAAATTTTGTCTTCCTTACTACCGACATTCAAACATGTGTTTTTAATCTCAATCAATGATATTCAATGACAACATGAGATGAACATTTTAACTTAAACAATACTTTATTGAGTTTTCTGTGCACAAAACTCAGGTCACCAAGACGTTGATAGCCAAATTCATTAAGCATTTTATCGTCGACACAGGTGTAGAAATACCTAAATTTGGCTAATTGAGTACAGGGATGAAGATGACTGTTTGACATTAAACAAAAAATGAACTCAAGTTTGAACGAAAATAATTTTTAGAGCAAAGTGATTACTTTGAGATCAATTCAGGATTGCAACTTGGTGACCGGTTTGATAGATCTTATCATTAAAATCCTAAGTTACTCAGCAACAAGTTGAAGATTTTTATGTGTAGAAAAACACGTGTTGCTCCAATCAAACTATAACTTTACAAGGGTCACTTGATAGGATTAACCAATATAGGGACTTACTTTTTAGTTTATACTTTATAAGCACGAGTATTATTATCACGAGATGCACTGAAATATCAAAGCGAGATAACATTTCTTTCGTACCATAAGCATTAGCTGGAACTAACTAACTATTGATGGTTCTACAGAAAAGTTCGTTACCATAATAAACTATCTGTAATTCGAAAGCTGCAATGGCGAAGACAAAATTCGAATCCAATATCTCGTGATTAAAAATTGAATCTTCTGATAAAATGTTCATTATGAGATATGCATAACCCACGTACGAATAGGTTTACATAAGTGTACATGTTTGGCTGCTTAGTTATTGATGATAACGTAGGTAACTATACTTGTTCAATTTCATGTTTCTTAATATTTGCTCAGTTAATGTTGATTTTATACAATGATTACATATAAAGCAAGCTTGCATTAAAATGACAGCAATGCAACGTAATCCAGAAGTATCAAATGAACCATATAAAATTAGGAACGTGTTTTGATATCAACAAAACTCTTACTTGATTATTGATATCGACATTGATACATGGTTTTGCTATCCAGAACTGAAATGTTTATCTGATTATGATGAACTGATTATCATCACAGAAACTTTATAAGCGTCTCTTACCGTACCAAAGTGCGTCTTTCAGGGACTAAGATTACTCTAAACGAAAATAATGTTGTGTTGAGAAAAATAGGTCAAGAGTATAAATTCAAATTCAGATTAATAACCTAAATTGCAGTCACAATTGTAGCTTAAACATCATAATGATAAAAATATTTAAAACGATTTAGATCAAATAACACGCAAATCAAATCAGATAACATACAATGTTCCGCTATCTAGTACTGAACTGTTTGTTCTTATCATCAAGGTAACTGTGTAAACATCTTCCTGTCTCCGCCAATTGATATTCCTTACTGAACCAACCGAGTCTCTAAGGGAGAAAGATAACACTTCGCTTCCTGGTCCATAACCATGTGAGCCAATTGAATTGCACAGCAAACATGGCAATAATATTAAAAGCGTCTCTGTCGTCTTGTACATGTAAATGATTTTGGAAAACATTGAATTTTTTCGAGACACATTTGACTTTTATACATGCATGGTTTTATTTACAGTTTATATGCTACATGTACGTATGAAATGAAGAATCCGTTTGTTTTTTAAAATTTAGTTTTCAACATTATTACGTACTAAAAAGAAGTAGCAGCGAATCTGTAGCAGCAAAATGTCGTATCTAATTGGAAAATATGTTTTATACTATTGGGAGTAAACAAAACAAATTGCATAATGAAAAACTGAGGGTCAACCAGTAATATAGAAACTATGTAAACAAAATTGGGGAAAAAAATTGAAATAAGTTCACAACAGTAAAACATCAAAATTTTGTCATAAAACAAATAAAACAAATAATAATAAATAAACGTAAATGGTTTTGTCATGTTTTGATTCACTTTTATGGTCTCTGCAAGTGAAGGTTTTCATTATAAATTTAAGACGCTGTATGTATACGTATCTGTGCGGTTGTCACTATGCAAAACATCTTCATCGCTCTCTGTAGTGTGGAGATAGTACCTTGGCTGATATTGATGGTCCTGACGTGCGTGACCTTGTCAGTTGTACCTAGTCTAAGATATATCACTTCATAACTGCTGAATATGACGGATAAAATGCATTGGTTATAAATATCCGCTTCTTTAATCACCAGTCAGTGAAGCTGCTGCTACAAGATGTTGATTGTAAGGAGATGCACGTGTTCATGAATACACGGGAAGCAAGAGAAATACTAGGTGTGGTTGTGCTTGGGTTTCTGCACATTCGTGTAAGTCAAAATGCTAAGAAGAAATTTTATACGGTCTTCCAGTAATACCCGCTAAGATGATTAAAATTTGCAAAATGTAAACTGTAAACAAAATGTTAAACATACATCGACTTTTCTATACCGTTTGTACAAGTCGTCTGACTTTGCGTCGACTTACTGTTCATGTTTTGTTATTTTCAATTATCACAGAACTGCATCAACATTGGCAACATATGTCTTTATATCTGAAGGAAAGCAAGCCTCCTAACCTGTGATTGAAAGTACTAAGCTTAAAAGGTACATGATCGATGCAATGATTCTTAAGTTTAAACCTGTGAATTACTGACTGGAGTGATAAAGCACTACATGTATGGGCTACATTGGGAATTTTGTCACTAACAAGCAATAATCGATGCCAATAAAAACAGAATATGAGTACTTGATATGAATGGCTCAACCACTTCACGACCCCTTGCACTAAAACTGAATGTGTTCCGTAAATGATATCTTTCAGTTCACGACACATTGACTATCTAAGTAAACCTGAATAAACAATGAATAAACCTGATGAGCGCATCACGGGGGTAGCTTCTTGTCTTGAAATGCTTGAGGGGATGGAACCAGACATCTGTCTGGATCAATCTGATGTCTTTGTCTGCGTACAAGGCGATGCCACTTGGAATCGATGGTCCAAGATTGGTTCAATTGACTTTAGCATGACATGTGTGTAGACAGTATATAACATTAGTATGTTGAAACCACTGACTATAGAATCAGTCGTAGACAAGTTCCGTTATCCGTAGAGTAATTTCTTTAGACACCGTTGGCATGGTCAATTGTGGACTGTCAGTTCCAGTATACATTCAGTGCCATGAACAAGAACTTTTCAGAAAATCATATTCCCTAATGAAGCAACAGTGATACTGACTCCTGTTTGTGATATCATAATAACTTCAAAATATCTCAGGAGTAATTTGGCATCGACATTTCTAGTAGTACAAGAATTAAGTAATGTCATTGTTTGATAATATGTACAATGACAAACTATTTTGAATATCCTTAATTAAATAAAAATAGGTAAATAGATTATAATAAACAATTTGCTTTTCTTTCAGGATGCTCATGAATATACAAACATTTTAGTGAAATAGTACTAGTGCGTGAATAAAGTAAAATGTACTTGAATTAAATGACTTCTTGAGTTGATGATTGACGCATTACAAGAAATGTAAATATCGGTACAATTAAATTTAGTTGTAATGTGAATGTGAACTGTGAATGATTGCCAGTTCTCCAAGCAAACAATTTGCAATTCTTAATAGACAATGGTTTTGTTTTAAGTTACCTATTGCCATCATTGATTGAAAATGTAATTTCGTTGCATTGTTGGTCCTCAACACAAGAAGGCACTATGAGTTATTGCGACCACCACCGTCTGAAGAACCTTCTCAACTCTAATATAGTAAAATCACACTCGCTACCAAATTTATTTTGTGTTTGAGAAAGATTGCTTTCAGATGGCAATGATTTTACGATCTAATGAAATAAACATTTGTTTGGAAATGACTAATTCATTTTAAATGAAGCATGAAGAAATCTCACTCAAGATATCCACACCATTTCTGAATGAAAGATGCTGACCAAATATTTAGGTCTTTGAGGTTAGATTTCATGGGGGTTATGATAGGAGTGTTCATGAATACTATGTTTACGACACAAGTGATAAGTACTTGCGAGCGAGAGCGAGGGATCTATGAATATTTGAGCACCATTTTCGTAAACACACTATGTCAATGGCACAAATAAAATATTCAGTCTATAACCAAAATCAAGAAATCAAATATCATAATCAACGTCTACTTTGAAGATTAGGCTGATTACCTTCCGTCGGAACACAACACAGCGCTGTTGAGCAGGCCTCGCCTGGAAATTAGACGCTTTATAATTATTATTATTATTATTATTATTATTATTATAGACGTCTTACATGTGTAGTCAAAGCAACATATACCAACCAACATATAACTGGATGTTATAAAAAACGATATATTTTTATATATTAAATATTACGTCAAATATGTGCTGAATTGCCTTTACGAGATTCTCAAAATTTGACAGTATTCATTAGAGTTGCTATTAGACTGTCTCACTGGTGGTATAATCACCTTGATATGTATGTGCATTATAACCAAATAAAGTTCGATCGTCCAAATAAGTGAAGTGATTGTCAGAAGATTTTAATTATTTGAGACGAGAATATCTGAAAGTCCAACAACACTCTTCTGTGTTTCCTCGGATCTAGTAATCTAATTAGATATTGTCTAAATCTTTTTAAGAGAATATACCTGTTCGCTTTAATTGTATGTTCACTATGCATTAACAGCTGCTATTAATATTCATTCATGTTTCAATATCTATTGTATTGATATCGGCAGTATCTTTCTGCTGCGGAGGCTGTAGGTCACTCTTACAAAATCTAATTACTGAAAAAACATATAGTATTTCATCTTTAATATTAGTAACTCAGCTTCTCAAATAAAGCTTTAGAATTTCCCATGTAAATTTATTTGCGCGTTTGATATGAAGATTTATCAAGTGTCCTACTAAATACTAAACGATAAATCGCCACATTTAAAAAGCAATGGTAACACCATGTAACTAATTTATCTTGACTTTCAACTTTATCAAATACTTTTACACTGCCTTTAAAAAGTGAATCAATAAAAAGGGCAATACAAATTACACAAAATCGGCGATTTTGATTGGACGAAAGCTCTCAAAAATTTGCGACCAATCATCGATGAAGGCATTAAAATGTACATTTATACCTAGTGCATTCATGTAGCCATTTTGTCACGTGATTAGTTAATAAGGTTTATTCCAAATATGCAGAATCGAGTTAAAACGAAATTTGATTGCATGAGCGCCGATGCATTTTTGATTCAACAATGCTGTGTGTAACAAGCTGTAAACTCACATATGTTCGCGGATATATTCACGATTTGTTATAACAATTCACAAAATCTTATACTTTTATTTTTTTTTTAAAGAATAAAGTTGATTTTTTAAATACATATTTTACATAGTTTTGGCCTCACATAAAAATGTAAAATATGTGAAAAGAATGTGGGGCATTGAATGGCATTGGATATGTCATGCAAATTCAAAAGATGTTATCATACCTTTGATTATAAAATCCTTTGTAAAAGGCACGTTCAGGAAAACGTTACAGACTTAAAATGTAATATTTACGTTTGAAAATGGATACAGTCACTTCCAGTTATTATTGAATATTCAATTCCATCTAATGGCATTATCATTGCTTGCAACATAATTGTGTATTGCAGTCATTATCAGAACCTGACTCTTTATATAAGACCTCGAATATCAGATGCTGAAGCATGATGCTTTAATAGTCCACAAATCCATTGATTGTGTGACAACTGAACAATTTATCGTCAACAGATTAACCAATCGGTTCAAACTCGTTGAAGGAAAACAAAAATAAGATCAATTTGATATGAAAGAGCTTTAGGATAGTAGCAAACGTTATACGAAGCGATGTTTAGACACAAATATTTGGATATTGAAAGTTAATTTCATCAAAAAAGGTAACATATGCTTAAATAAAAATTAAAAAATATTCTTTTCCCTCTCAATCACCTATCGCAAAAGTATTCAAATTGTTATTGTGGTTTTAACTGATATTGAATTTTCGGTAATAAGGTCGTCAAAAGAATGCTAATGAAAGTTTTGCTGCCATTAAACTCTGAATTCGTTCCAATATTAATCTTTTCTCCTGAGTTGTAATCATGTCCCCACTCACGATATTCAAACACAAGATCTAAATCTCAATCAAGGAGACTGGTTATAATATTAATAAAACTTTCTGTACACAAAATAAGACAATTAAACTCAGGTTACCATGACATTTTAAATAAGCGGCCTGAGTAGATAAGTGTTTTATCGTCGGCAGTGAAGTAGAATTACCTGAAGTTTGTTTATTGATTACAGGAATGAATTACATTTACAAAAGTGAAATCAATTATGAATCAAAATAACTCTATATTACGTTTATAGGAAGGTGATTACTTCGAGATCAACTTAGCATCTGTACCTTGGTGGCCAGTTTACATGTTCAATCACTAAAGTTGCTAAATTCCTAAGCAAACACTTCCTAGGTTAGTAAATAAGGAATAATCCAGAATCAATTGCTAGAATAAAATACAATACAAGAATCACTTGATAGAAATAACATTTATAAGGACCGACAAGAAGAAGCGACAAAACAATTCAGGGTGTTAAGATTCAATTCCAAATACTTTATCAGCACTAGTATTATTGTGAGAATGTTGGTTGTAACAACATGGCGACATTTTCATTTCATTGCGACGTTTAAGCATCGGTAGGAACTATTACATTATGGAAGGTGCTGCAGAGAATGTCGAATTCGTCAGGCATTAATCATCTGCAGTTTAATGTTGTCATCAAAGAATAAATCTTCTTACATTTTTTCACTATGAGATTTTACTACCTTTTTGCTACCATAGGTATACTTATTGAATATTACATGAGTACATTTCTGGCTGCTAGGTAAATGGAAATATAGGTTGCCAGTATTGTAAGAGCTGAAAAATTTGATAAAGCATATTTAAGCACAGGAACCCAATTGTTGTCTTTCATGCACAGCTTTGTCATCCTTAAAGTATTTATGTTTATATAAGAGAATCTCATCTTAATGTCCACTGAATTCAAATATATCAACATGAGTCAATAAAAGTTGCAAACATCTGAGGATTGCCTAGAATATTTTAGCTTTTACCGACGAGTTTTGATATGTTTGATATGAGAAGACATAAGAATGAAACTCTATTCATCAAATAATACCAGTTTTTGTTATGTTTCAAACAAAGTTCGATCCTGTGGGAATAAGATTCGTTACTTGCCTCCTGGTCATTAACGAGTGTGCAAATTACAATGAATCATAAACATAGCAATAGAGTGTTTGCGTCGTCTTGTCTAGTACATATATACAAAGCTTTTGAAAGAAAAATCGGATCATTGAATCACATGAGATTACAATGTAATGCCTAAATGTTTACAAATTCCTGAAAAAACATGTTAAAAACGTTAACTGAGATTCAATTAGTGATACAAACTTCGTAGATGACCTAAAAAGACTACTCGATAGTTCAAACAATGTGACAATGACAATCAAAATTGCTTTATGTGTCGATGTCATAAAAGAAGCCATAAAGATGTAATATATAATACATCATAATACATGAAACTAGCTGGTATCATTGATTCATATGATGAAGGTGCTGATTCTCCTGTTGGTTTATGTCAGAATCTATGAGTCATGAGTTCTCATACATTTTCTGATAAACACGATGTAACAGGTTATTCAAATACTTTGTCTTTAGTTTGAGTTGTTATATAAAAATAATGTTTTGGTTAGATGTTAGGTTGTTAGGATCAATACATTCGTTATCGTGTCAGGTGCACCCAGACTAACATGCATTGCTTATAAATATCCGCTTCTTCAATCAACTTCTAAGAAATCTGTTATTTCAATAGGTTGAATATAAGGAGAAGAACGTGTTCGTGAATATACAGGACAAATGAGAAGTACTAGGTGTGAGTGTAATTGGGTTTAATCAGTTAGCAATGTTTCCATGAAACTGGTACAAATGTGGCAAATCTCTCCCTTAAAGATTCGTTGTAGGCTGAATATTCAGAAGTTGTTAAAGAAGGTTTTTGTAATAATTATTCAAAGGATTAAATATGCAAAATGAAAACTGTTAAAAACAAAACGTGAAATACACATCGACTATTTTAAAATTTCTATTTTGTTTCTACAGGTCTTGTGACATTTCACCAACCTGCCATATTGATTTTATTTTAACTAGCACAGAAAGGCATAAACATTCGAAACATTTGTTTTCACATCTGAACGAAAATGTGAGAACTTGATCTGAATGGCTTAACCACCTCATGACACATTGCACTAAAACTGTATGTGTTCCCTAAATCATATCTACCAGTTCATATAGGCGATACATTGACCATCTAAGAAAGCCTGAAAGAACAAAATGGCAACACAGGGTTAGATTCTTGTCTTGCAATGCTTAAAGGGATGAGACCAGACATCTGTCTAGAACAATCTAATGTCTCCACCACCTTACAAGACCGTGCCACTTGTAATCGATGCTCAAGATTGGCTCATTTGACCAATGTGTAGGCAGTACGTATCATTAGTATATTGAAACCATTGACTATAGAATCAATCGTAGACAAGTTCCTTCATCAGTAGTGTAATTTCTTAAGACTCCGTTGGCATGGTCAATTGTGGACTGTCAGTTCCTAAATACATTCAGTGCCATGAACAAGAACTTTTCAGAAAATCATATTCCCTAATGAAGCAACAGTGTTACCGCCTCCTTATTATTTCGTGATATCTCATATATGTTTCAGGATTAATTTGTTATATATATTCAAAATCATGATATGGATTTAGAAATATGTCATTTTTTTCATATAATGTCAAATCTAAAAGCATTTGAAGTATATTTTGCTAAAGGATAACAAATTTCTTTTGATTCTCTGAATATTCAGAAACATTATAAATACAAATTCATTTGTTTAAATAAGAAGTCAATGAGAATGAAGGACTTGATGAAATGATGAAAGTGTAATAACCAAGTACCTTAGCGAGTAAATTTCAAGTCTTCAAGAACATTATCTTGATTGTCTGCCGTCATTGATAGATGATTAATCTTCATTGCATTGTGAGTAATGTCCTCGTTCAAAGGACCATCATCGCCTGAAGTACCTATCCATTTAGCAACCTTATAACACATTTGTTTTCCCACTTAGAATGTTGATGGCTTGAACCATTGAGGTTGGGTGCGATCCATGTTAGAACAACATCAAATGAACACTTTTAAGGTATTGATATTCACAATCTTTTCTGAATGAAAAACACTGACTATTTACCAAATAAATAGAGTTTGGTTTTAATAGGGGCTATAATATGATTGTTCAGACATACTATGATTACGACACAAGTAAGAAGTAATATGTTCCTGAGCGAGAGCAAAGGATTTATTTATGTTTTTGCACGAGATTCGTTAATATATTATGTAATTGGCACGAATATAATTTTCTTTTAACTACCAAAGTCTTGAAATTAATTAAATCAAAATCTAAATCTACACTGTAGCATAAGCGATGAACATAGAATTAAAGGTCTTTAAACGTCATCACAGTTTTGTTGAAATAACGTATTTGTTTACATTAAAAATTATGTAAATCAAAGTGCTGAAATGACTTTATAAATCCTCACAGTTGCTTCTTAAGGACTGATTCACTGATCGTTGCACCTGTGTTAATGATCAAACACTTTTAAATCTGAGTAATAAAGCGAGAGTAAAAAGATCACAGGGATATGTCAAAACCACCTTTATTGTATATTTGAACCTAGTGTGCTTCACGAATGAAGAATATTTTTCAAACCAATGACAGCATAACCATTTAAAATACACAATGCAATGATGGGGTGAATAATGGAATAATGTTAGATCTAAAATAAAATAATGTTATCTTCAGAAAAATAAGAAAAAATTACAAAATATAAAATGGAGCACATAAACTGAACTGCAATCACAATTGTATTGCAAATTATCATATAGAAACATCAATTAAACGGACTGAATCAAATCAAACTGAAATGAACATACCATATATGTACAGTTCTTTCTCTATGGTATTCAACAATGAAACACTGTTCTCGTGCTTGATCACAATCAGTTTGCTGTTTTTGCTTAATGCTATTCGTTATTGTATATGCTTCCTTCTGTAGGCAGTGGTATCTGAATCACTTCCTTCTTTTAAAGTGTGCAAATCAATGTATCACAGATGAAACAAACACATTGATACACCATTAACTCAATCAAATTGATTAAGTTTGCTATGGGTTTTAGAAACTTACAAGGTCTTTTGTAATCTTTTGTAATCAATTTGTAATCAATAGCAAAAAAGGAAGAGCAATCAGTGTTAGTTATCCGATAACAGCAAAATACGGCGTGCAAAACCATGATGACTTTATAAATGTTGAATCAAGATGCCATGATTACAAAGTTATGCAGTGTCAACATAACAATCTCATTGCAATCTGTACTTGAACCTTGCCGCGTTTCTGATCAAAGTTTAACCCCATACAAGTAAGCGTCTGTGAAATCCAGAAATGATAAGGCTGTCTGACTGTAATTATTCTGGTGTCGTTAGTAAGTTGTAAATTACATAATGTCTCAATAATACCAGTGCTGGTCTTAGGTTTCACTTAGTCGAGGGTTTCGAGTCTGACATCTTTCTGCACTGAATTATTGAAAGACTAGACTAGGTATGATCAATGGGTCATGATTGGTTCAAATGACATGAGCATGACCAGTATGGTTAAACTAAATCTATGTTAATGCAGGAATAAACTCAGGCCATGGCACTGGTATATTTTGCAGGTATGAAATGTTAAGAGGACATTACATTCGTAATTAATATACAATAATTTTATTTTGTTTTTAGAGGTTTTAAAAAAGATAACTGGACCATAACTGAGCGATGGAATAATATGATTACAACACAGGTGTCATTAAAATGGAAACAACAGTGACGATAGAATCACTTGTAAAACGGCACTCATAAAGAATGGGACAAGATGGTAGAATTTGATCAATTATAAATTATAAATCTCCTTCTGAATCTTCCTCGTATCATTTAAAATTCAATATCATGAAACAGAAATACATAATATCATCGTTCATTAAATGTACTTCAATTGTTGATCAGCTGAGATTTAACGCTACATTAAAGCGCTCTAATATAAAATGTCGGTCCATGATGCTAAATTGTACCTAAGTACTTTTTCAATGTGACACTTAAACCTTCATCATTAACAAATAACCATAAATGTTCAAACATCAATTTCATTTGATAGTGGCAAAATCCATACTTAGCGAGGATTTTGCTAAGTGTCTGACAAAAATTTAAAACGGAAAAAGTAAATAATCTATAAAATCACTAGAATGGGAAAAGTTTAATCAATTTTCTCTTCTCCAAAATCACTCAAATTTGATATTGTGGATTTATCGTTTATTGAATTGTTGTTAAAGTTGACATAAAAGGACTGTATCGAGCATGAATTGCAACCATCATCCTCTGGACTTCGCACTTCATTTCCAATCAGGATCACCAAGCATGTTGAGATGAGATAAGATTGATTTAGTATAAAAATGAGATGATAATTAAAGTAACCTCTTCCATTGTCATTTTCTAAATTTTAACTTTCCGTAATCGAAATAGAACGCTTTACTCAGGTTTCAAAACGAAAGACACTGATTAATAACCCAGTTCATCAAGTATTCAAAGTTTCCCCACAGAGGTACAGACGGGCTAACTCTATTATTAGTGAACATGGGAACTCTTATAAAGTGAAACAAGATTTTTGTCATCAGCTGTTGTGTCAATTGATGATAACTAACAAGAGCGCATGTATATTACTAATATACTTATAAGACATTTTAAGAATAAGTGATCTATAAACGTAAATCAATTTGTTTACACATGGATACAATATCCATTCATTAAGCCAACCATTCATTTAAACTCTTTGACCATCAACTCAAAAATCTTATTCTCTCCATTCGTTGATATCCTTTATTGAAGGAAGTCAGCCCCTGGGGTAAGGGTAGGGGGTTGGATGGTGTTGTGTGAAAGTTTCCCCTGTTTCCTGGCTCCCTACAAGTGTGAAATTACAATGCCTGCAAACATGAAAATAGCATTAAAAAAGTTTGTGTTGTGTTTTACAATGGTGTTGTAAAAAATAATTGTTCTCAAATGAATGCTATGTGTTTTACTTGTTCCATGAAAGAAGCAAAGGCCAGTAGAAACAGATACACTGGTTGCGATGATGTTTGTCTTAGAATGTTTTCTGCAATATAACCCAAATTCTGAAATCTTCTGCTCAATAAAAGCACATATATTTGAAACATAACTTTTAATTCGTTGCCCTCGTCACTATGGTTGTTTACAAAAAAAATATTTTCCATATCTTGTTTATATATAAGTCACCACAAAACTTTTGACTTGTTGCACATGATTAATATAAAAGATTTTGAGCTCTTTGAATCCTACAAGACCACTAAATGATTATAATACCCACAAAACTTATTGAACTTTTAGTCCAATCTATTCATCTTGTTACCATTTATACCAGAAACAATCCATACCAAACATATAACAAGTTCAATGGTGCAAAAGGAAGAGTTTTATATATTTGTCAACTATTTTATTGTAGGGAATGTGACATTTGATATTCACACAGTCATCAAGTATTATGATTAGCATCTACAGCCACCAATATGCACTAGGTTCAAATTGTTTCCATGGAAACCAAGAACAATGAAAAATTAAGAATAACCAAAGTAGCATAAGGCACCGACCAAGCACTAGATCTAATCACATACAAAGTTTCGAAAATAAATATTAAACTGTTTCAGAGATATGGCCCGGAAACTTCATCAGAAGTCTCATGGATACATACGAGAAACTGGCCTTTCAGTTTAAATGAGAATCGATGTGGCGTCATCTGAGCCTGCTCAGGAAAACAGGATGGTACATTTAGTCTGGGGACATTCAGGGATATATTTCACTAATCAATTAACCACTTTATTCTAATAATTTATTATCTATTCAACAAATAAATATTTAATTTTATTTCTTTATTCATTTCAAGCAACAATAGTACTTCTTTAACGCATTTTAGTCTTTCTTTCAACTTAAACAATGCACTTATATACTCAAATTATTTCGACCCAAGTAGAAAAAGAAATGTGCATTGTCAATAAACAATAACTCACTGTTGAAGGCATAATGAGAAACTGCCTTCACATATGTAACACCTGTAAATGTCATTCTCCTGAGGGTGGTAACTTTTGGTCTGAGATTTTTGTCTATATGCTATCATGCCAGTATGTCTGAAGAATGTGGCTATTATTACGATCGTTCTTTTAGCACAGCCAATGCGTTTTTTTTATTGTATGCGAGTTGACTTTCTGGTTTGAGTCAAAATAAGCTAACTTCACTAGCATTTTCATCGACAAATGCAGATTATATCTGAAATTCTATGAGAAAATCATGAAGTAGTGCCGAAGCCAAACTTAAAAAAATTTTTTCCAACGACCAACCCAAATCATTATTTTTTTCTGCTATAGATAAATTTTAATAAGTTTCGTTTGACCAATGGCGCACATCAGCGATGGTATATGTACTCTTGTCGGGTTTATATTTGAACTCTTAACTATACTGAATCGAATAGCATTGGAATTTCAACAACAGTTAATAGTTATTCAACGGCAACGTTATGGCAACGTTTGACAGATTTCACAGCAACACCAAATACTCTATGTTACTTTAAGAAGGCAGATATTAGCTAAACTAAGAAATCAGATACAGCATCTAGAGAAATAAATTGCGCCTCGTTTATAAGTTGTTTAGATGTCCAATTTTAAGTAGTCCACTTCAATAAGTTCTAAGATCTGAAATGGTTATTTAATCACAATTTTTGCGGATATTATGTTTTTGCTATAAAAACCTCTCAGGGAACACCGACTTAGGAGACTTTTCTAGAAACTGAACTTATGGTTGTCTGATGAGGTGGCTTGTTCAAAATAACTTCTCTCTGAATAGTCCTTAATTTCAATCATAGACCGTCTTGTTTCAGGGTCACATGGTTATACTACTAAGGCCATTTGAAGTTCAAAGTCATACTTTGGGTTTATCATAAACGTTTGTTTTATGAATAGTTTAAAATTCTATTTCTATAAAAAGAATTCCTCGTTTAACATGTTTATTACGATATATAAAATCATATTTTCAAAACACACATAAATATTTATATGGAGACAGGAAGACGTTTACAAATTCCTTTTGATGGTTATAAAGCAGTTCGTTCATAGATAGGAACTTTGCGTCCCTTTGGACCCAGATTAATTGAGTTGAAGCTGTGTTTACATCAACTTATGTCTCTCATTTGATTTAATTTATCTTGGTTATTTGAAAAATGTGGATGGTAAAAATTTTGAAAAGTTTCAGTTTCAGTACATTTTTAGCTTACACATTGAAACTTCTAACTTTCCATATCATCAACATTTATTTTTGAAAAAGAGTAAGAGTTATTTAGCAAAAAATCGATAATCATTTTGTTGTTATTAAAATCTTTCCTTTACCTTTTATCATTTATCACAGATTTAGGTATTTTTATATCCGTGTTGACAATTGTATACTTAATGAACTTGGTAATCAGTCATTGTCTTTCATTGACATATAGAGTGGGGTTTTCTGAGTTTAAATGTCCTTTTCCGTCGACTGAAAGTTCAACTAAATAAAAAGATCTTGAAAAGTGTTTATTTCGATATACCATCAAATGATTCTGTTGCGAAATTATATATAGTTCAATTATACAGGCATGAGCATCTATAAGGTGATTAACTCGATTAAGGTCGGGCTTAGTTCATGCTGCGTATGTAATGATGACATTTTTTTACAATTCAATAGAAAAAGTCATTATATCAAATTATATATCAATATCTGATCAGATTAGTAAATTAAGAGAATCTAAAATCTTTTAAACCTTTACAATGCTAAATGTTTAAATTTCAAACATTTGTATCAGTATTTCACTAATTTTTTCCAAACAGAGTTAGCTTCGTCATAAATTCCTATACAACCTCTGTCATAAAACGGACGTTTCTTGGTCCAGAAATGTAGAAATCTGATATGATGCAATAAAAGTTCCCTTTGTATCAGCGACACCGTTTCAAATGGCATTTATATTACCTAATTTTTTTCCATATGCTTTCCAAAAGCTAAATTTCATTCGGATATGCACCTTCCACTTTGAGTCTTCTTTACAGAACACATACGCCTTATTTAACGACTGCATCATTGTGCATAGGCCTATGTTATTCTTGCATTCGGTGTTTTCATTAGCTGAACATTTGCAAGGTAGTTGAAGTTGCAATATTGTGACGCTAGCGGAAAGTGCCGGAAGCTCGAGAAGAGCCCTTACTTATCATAACAGATGTTGTATGGGAATTAACGACGGAGCTACCGGTGTGGGGAGAGAATGCATTCATCACACATTACACTTACTGTTGATATTGCAACCATCAGAATCAAAGTATGGCATTTATTGCAAAGGTTGAAAAGGAATTAATTTAGTGTCACAATGGTTTAGGCACATTTTAGTATTAGGCTTAGTATTTTGTGTTTGAGTTATTATTACATTAGTCAAATAAACCATGATTAACAAAGTTGCAAGAAATAAACAATAAAGTGTAATATGAAATTTTATTTTCTACTAGCTTTAAGTTTCATTTTTAACAGTACCTTAAACTAATTAGCATGCCTCATTCTATATCATAATCGCAATATTTAATACTCGTACTGTTTATTGAACCAATTAAATTTAACATTATAATTAACTGATTCTGATTCTTTATTCTCTAAAACCACGCACGGTGGTACATGAGCAATTTTACAAAGAGAATTAAAGATACGGATTGCGCATGCATAACATAAAAAGTAACATACAAGAGCATATACACTTTACAAATGTGAAAAATACATTTGATGAACAGAGAGAGTTTCTTTAAACATCGGAATATGTTACTATTGAGGAGTAGATTAAGTTTGTGAGGGTTTGGCCAATTTGAATAATAAACTGGAATAAACTGAGCTCTAAAACTACTTAAGGCATGACATCTGAATAAATAATGCATTTCGTCGGTGAGCCACAGAGGTGGCATGTCCTCGCCTCCTTTGGGATTCCGCGCCACCTCCCTGTCTCAACGGGTACGTTGTGATTACATGTTCGAAACTTTAAAATTGGGGTTGAGATATTTTTGGCAACAACAAATATTTTTCAAAGTGCAGGCTATCTTTAAAATGCTTATAATAGTGTCCCTTAGAACTTGATCGAATAGATTCTCTCCATGACTGGAGAAACTGATCTTTTAATACATAATCAACTTTTGCAATAAGCCAATGGATTATTGAAAACATCAGTCAGTACTTCCCTATAAAATGACACCATGTGACTATAACAAGTCACGGTGTGTAATGGTACCTTAAGCTTTGTGTATACAGATAGGTCATGTTCATGTTATATGCATCTACTTTTCTTCCATTGATTATAAATGGCCTTGTCTTGGATAGGTTCAATTTAGAGACGTTAGTCTGGTCTCGATAGATGTACAATAACCTGTAGTAAAGATGCATGACCAACCAGTTATCTTGGAGACGAAACTCTCAATACGATCCTTTTCTGGTATACTATAACTACATTATCTAAGCAAATGTTAGGATGGAGTGAGTTGGATGTAAATTGGTGGTAGTCAGTTCATAGTCTTGGTCCTTTATTTTATCATTCAGTCTTATTTGACACCAATTAAAACATATTCATACAAGATAATACAAGGAGATAAGATGAGGAAGAGCTATTATGGGACACAGTAAACCTAGCATAACAATTCTTCGGCCTGTGATCAGTAAGGTTTTTGTTCAGAAATTACATACATTGTCCAGAAACTAACTCAAATAGCAAACATATTAGATTACAACAATGAAATAGGCCCAACACTTCACAAACAACTAGCAGTACCCCATCCCCGACCACCGTATGCCCGAGCAACCATCAAAGTCCACAAAGATCCAGTCAAAGCCCGCCTCTTAGTCTGCTCAAGAAACACTGTCCACTACAACGCTGCCCAGTACCTCGCCCGCCTCCTCGCCCCACTAGGTAAATCAGCCAAATCCTTCGTCTCCGACTCCGCCGAAATCTGCTCCAAGATCAACAACATCCCCAATCCAGGAAGACTTATCAGCTATGATGTAGTTGATCTATTTACCAACGTCCCCAGAGAAGAAGCCCTTGCAATAATCAGAAGAAGACTCCAAGACATCCATCCCACTCTAGACACCCACCTCACCGTAGACAGCATCATTCGCCTCATCAACTCCTGCATCAGCTCTACCTACTTCACCTGGTCTGACAAGATTTTCCAGCAAATCCATGGCCTCCCCATGGGTTCTCCACTCTCCCCCATCATCACAGAAATCTACATGACAGATCTGGAAGACAATGCCCTGCAGACAGCCCCCTTCAAACCGTTATGCTGGTTCAGGAAGGTTGATGATACCTTTGTCATGATCGACCCATCTGATGACCCAAACGAACTCCTAGACCACCTCAACTCACTACATCCCCGCATGAAATTTACGATGGAAGAAGAACTAAACAACAAACTACCATTCCTTGATGTCTTAGTAGCCAGAAAAAACAACCAACTTTTCACCAGCGTCTACAGGAAGCCGACCCACACGGACCAGTACCTCCACTACACCTTTAACCACCCCCTGCAAGTAAAGAAAGGAATCATCTCAACCCTAACAAGAAGAGCCAAGAACATCTGCTCCACCAACGAAGCCCTTAGAGCAGAAACAACCCACCTCCGCAACGTGTTCACAAACTACAACCAATACCCCCCTACATTAGTCGACGAAGTTATCAACACAACCCTCAACCCTCCAGAGAAACAGCCCCGCCAGCAGTCAGCCCCATTTATCATCAGCCTCCGGTTCGTCAGACCCGTAAGCCATCACATCCGCCGCCTTCTTAAACAACACGCCAACATAGATGTCGTCTTTAAAAAGGGTAAATCAATCCAAAACCTACTCCACGCCAATGGCAAACCAACATCCACCGTGAAGGAAGACCCCACCGGCGTCGTCTACCACATTCCTTGTGACTGTGGGGAAAGTTACATTGGTGAAACGTCCCGCCCCCTCCAATTAAGAATTAAATTAAACACCAAACCTCTGTACAGAAGAAAGATTCAAAATCCGCCATATCAGACCACACCCAAGCCCACCCTGACCACAACAACATCAACATCCTAGAAGCCAACCATCCAGATTACAAGATTAGAAGAACACTTGAGGCGATTAATATCAAAAGGCTTAATCCCTCTTTAAATAGAGATCAAGGATACTTTATACCGCCAGCTTATCATCATCTCATAAACATCAATCAGCAGTAATCCATTACTTTATATCTGTTTATTCAACCTATCATATCATATACATCAACCTTGTTCCTTGTATAAACTACTTTCCACTGTAAACACTCCTTATCAAAACAATATGTACATCAAACCATTTAATTATAAAATCATCATCTCATTTATGTATATATTTGCCTTCATCGAATCATATGTATCACTTGCTTGATAACGGTGTTAGTATCTACACCGAAACGTCGCAATTCATGCAATAAAGAAGTTGACTAACCATAAGAAATTATTCGTTCTTCTTCATCAATCCAGCTTCTAAAATGCCACTTAAGGAAGATATTTTACAAAAAGAACCAAAAACAACCAGTTCTCTCTTCCCGGCATGATTTGCCCACTGTGATTTTACTGATAGTACGGGACAATTTAAAAATGTAATAAGAGCTTTTCAACTGCAAAAATGAACATACACTGACCACGAACAATCGAAACAACTTTACAAGCTTAAGTCTTACAGTGACTGTTCAGCTCCCAAGTATGTTGAAAGTCACTTGTTGAACAAGTTTTAGACGTTGTGAAAGACATAATATAATCTAACCACACCTCGTTCCGAAAAAAAGGAGATTCAACAATACTTCCAGTCAGAATCGACCCACCCCTAACCAGCAATGCTACTTAAGCTTGAGCTTTGGTCAATGGAGGGTTTCACCTGGCAGCTAAACAACGTGCAGCCCAGTCCGCGTCAGAAAATGAAAAGGCAGATGCTGTCAGTAAATTTCAGGGTTCGGACGATTGAAGAACTAATTGTGAGACGGCAGATGGGGTCCACATCCCGTCGTTAACCATTGGTAACCATTTGAATAACAAGTTAACAAGGTTTTATCCAGATCCTTGGCTCCCGATGAGGAAGCAGTCGACACATTTTACTCAGCATTGGTACAACGATAAGAATTGGGCTGTTGCTCCCGTGCACTGGGTCTTTAAAACTTTACAATTTATCTTAGCATGTCAATCTCCCTTTACATCGGAGATACCGATGTGGCATTCTGCTCCTGATTGGCCTTTATTGTTCCCAGACATTTCATCTCAGCTGAGTGGAGTCAACATATAGAGGTTGTTGACGATTTTGTCAATGACCTTTGGCTGTGTTGTGTTTTTATTACACGTAGGATGACCGACACTGTTGTCACTGTGTCAAAATAGTTTGCACCAGCACCGGTTCACATGATTTTGATTTTGTAGAAATTTTCACCGATCTGCATGAATATTAGTGACCAGTACCAAGATTAGTTTAATTCCATTTGAGGCCACGTGACTCATATCTCTTATACAGAAAAGAGTTCACACAGTGCGCATATCAATCAAATGCATGAATATTGCTCTATTACGACTTAAGAAACTAAAAATAGCTTTCATGAAAAGCTTTTATTGTATCAAATTATGACCCATTAAAATCAAAGAATCAATTTCTTATTTTCAAACACGTTTTATTATTTATGACTTGAATGAATATCTGAAGAGGAATGGCAAGTTAACATCAAAGGCGATTTCTTACTCTATGATTTTCAAAAGATGAAAGTTGAAGAGAATGCCTTTTCATATGTTTAATAAATACATTAACAAGGAATCAATGCGAGAGAAGAAAAAATACTATCATTTATCATTTAGGGAACTTCCAAATAGAAAGGATATTTAATTATATATAATATAAGATATTAAGTTGAAATTTCAAGATATTAAGTTAAAATTTCAAGATGGACATGTTGAAATTTCTACTTTTTTCTTGAAATTTCAAGATAAAAATATAAAAAAGATGGCCCTAATAAGCCACCGTACACTGTATATACTACACATATCATACGGCGGATTTTTTACGGTGGCTTTAGTTTCAATAAGTGTTAAAATATAAAAACATATTCCACTATATTTGAAGCCAATTTAAATTTGTTTACTTTCATTACTTCCAAGTTCATTACTTTCAAAATCACCGAGATTTAGAGCTAATGTCAATTTAAGAAACAATTGGAGAAAAAATTATTGTTTTGTTGATAGTACATTTGTAAGTGGACATATATACTGATTGAATTAACCGAAACATTTTATATTAAAATGAAGAGAGATTTTTTATATCAAAATTAGAAATGATTTATTTTGTAAAAGAATAAGGAGGCTTTGTGATTTAGAAGCATTATTGTATAAACAAAATTATTCTATATCAGTCTTTAATCTGATCACCTGCTTATCAATACTTGTAAACGGATTATCTTATTCAGATAATTATTGATGCATGGCAAACTAGTGGTGCAGTGACATAACTGTTATATTATTATGTACCTGACATTTAACTGTAGCCATTTGTAATCTAGCAATTTAATGTTTTATTTAAGTCAGGTGCCATACATGTTTTACTAACCCTACGTTTCGTGTTGATATTATTGAAAAGAATTTAAAACTTCTTGACTCTGAGCAATTTCCTGTATGTTTTGCGGTGCTTGAATACATATTCGGGCTCGTCTAGATTATTTGATTAGATTAATTCACACTGTGAACAAAGTCTTGTGTCTTTTCTATTCATGAACACGTCCATCTCCATTATCAGCATCTTATAGGCGCAACTTCATTAAATGCTGACTAAAGAGACGGATATTGAAAATTAATGCAATCCATCATCAATAATATTTCGCAGTTATACATTCCTAATTCTTAGAACTCCCTCATAATCAGTGTACTTTCGACATTTGTACATGTAGTCTGTTAGCAGTATTTTCCTCCCTATCTTATAAAACAGTTATACAACAGTAATGTCAGAAAATTCAATAAAAAAAATATCAAACTTCACCGACAGAAATTCAAACAACGAAATTGATACCCATATGGTGGACGTGAGAGGGGTTCATGTTATTCAGACAATGAACATGACTAATCTTGCAAAGGTCCAGAGACTGAATTGCGCTGAAGAAGTAAAAATGCTGCTGAAAGAAATACAAGGAGTAAAGAAATAAAATAAAATATTTATTTGTCAATGAATTATTTGAATTAAGTGGTTAAATGATTAGTGAGATATATACCTCAATTTCCCCAGACTAAGTGTAGGATCATATTTCCTTAGCAGGTTGAGATATATAACAGCACATCGATTATCATTTAAACTGAATCCATGATGATTATCATTTAAACTGAATCCATGATGCATCTTATGAGCAATTTGTGCAGTTTATCCATATTTTACAACAACCTAAAAGCTTGAAAGCCAAGAGCTTTAAACGTCATATACAACATGTATAGGATGAATTATATATTGTGTGCATATACCTCTTTACTTCCAATTTCGTAACAGAATTGTATTCCTTTGTCGTTATTACCATTACATTATCTTATTGTATATATCCTAAAAAACTTTGTGACATTTTGAAAATTTATAAACTGGAAACAAATGCATACTGCAATTCTTGTCTGAAATTTTAGAAATGAACTATCAGCACATGAACTATTTAATTAAACTATTCAATTTGGCATGCTAAGAATGAACAGACATTTCATTGAATATTCTAATGTAAAATGAGATACTAATTATGTTACAGAGGACCTCACTTGAAACCTTTTATTTCACAACTCATGGCTAATGAGGACATGTTCAACACTTAATGCGTGCTAAGTTGGGTCGCGTATTTACATTCAACCTGTAATTGGTCCTTGGCATGACGACTCTTCAAGAGATGTTATTTCTGCAAGCTTTCAAGCAGGAAAACCAAGGCATTTGACATGTGTCACATAAGAGATAATTGATTTTCAGTTTAAGTGGAACAGTCAATGAATTTTTTTTACGAAATTTCAGAAGAACCTCCTTGCAGGGATATGGCACTTTTCTCAGTGGGTGTTAAATTAGACACATTATGATAAGACCACTTACGGCATTGAAACAGATTTTGTGAAAGACACTTAGAGGGAAAGTTGAATTACATGTATCATATTTTGTAATACTTTTAGAGAAAATGTAACATCATTTGATTATTTAAATGAACTTTTGTTTTGTAAATCATAGTGTAGTCGATCAACCAACAATAATCGTGCTGATCAAAATAGATTCCGAACAATCTCTTAACATTGAATGTTAAATAAAGACGTCGAAAGCCATTAATTCTCTCTTGATAACAAAAGCAAAAGCTTTGAGCAGAACTCAGCAATTGTTGAATTTTTCTTTGAATAAGGGGATCAATTGAAAGGATACATATTCAAAAAATATTAAGAAACGTTTCGTGTGCCTTAAATACCAAAACGTGATGACAATCTAACTTTTATCTATTGAAAACAATAAATTGAGCATAAAAATGTTAAGGATCTAGAGAGATTCCAAACCATCGTTGAACCTTAAAGTGGGTGTTTTTGCAAATCTAGATAACAGGCGTTGATTCCTGCGTTCTTTCTCCTGTAACAAAACTAAAACATTCGTTTCTTTTTATAAAAGACATAAAGATAAATTTCTCAAAGTAAATGTATTTTATTTCAAGCTTGAGTTCGAAATGTAGTTAAATATACTGTTAAATTTAGCAGAGATACAGTCTATATTAAACTATGAAAATGATCTGTTGTATCAAATATTGAATTACAGTCATTTATATAGTATCAAAGTAAATATCACAACTCACTTTGTTTATTCAAATTAAGTTACGTAAAACAATTAATTATCTACAAGGCCATGCTTTATCAACAAAATGTTTTAGTCAAATAATGGAAATATTGTTTGTGATTATTATAATATTTCAGTGATATTAGAGGATTAAAAGAAGTATAATATATCAAAATCGTTTATATTAACCATGTGCAACAAGTCTCTTATAAATACAAATTATATGAAAAATTTATTTTCTAAGAGGGCAAAAGATAAAAGGCAAGTTTCAAATGTATTTATTCAGATTTAGGTTATATTGCAGAAAACAATATAAGGCAAACATTATTACAACGACTGTATCCGATTCTACTGTCTGCTGCATACACATTATTTTACGGAACAAGTAGAACCCACAACATTTATTTGAGAACAATGGTTATTCTTTCGAATACCATTTTAAAACAAAATACAAACACTCTCAATGCTGTCGCAGTAATTAAGAAAGGGATATCAATGAATGGAGAGAGGAAGATGTTTACGCAGTTGATTTTCAAACAGTTCACTACTGGATATTATAACTTTGAATCCCTGTACAAATTCATTTACATATCAAAATCACTTATTCATAAAATGTCTTTACCCGTAAGTACTATAGTATACACATGCACTTTTGTTAGTTAATACCCATAGTTACTACGGCTGATGAACAAAATATTGTTTCACTATATGAGAGTTCCAATGTTCAATAATAATTTTGCTCTGAAGGTTTGTAAATGTCACTTGAGATCTTTAATTTTAGTATTGTGTGTACCCGTCCAACCTCTGTGAGGACAATTTGAATCCTTGATGAACTGGGTTATAAATCAGTGTCTTTCGTTTTGAAATATTGTGTTAACCCGAGTTAAACGTTAATTTTAGATTCCAGAAAGTTACAAAAATAGAAAATAATGTTGGAAATAATTTTAATCATCAAATCATTTTAATACAAAGTCAATCTATTCTCATCCCAGCATGCTTGAACCAATCATGGACCATTGATCATACGTAGCCTAGTCTTTGAGTCATTCAGTTTAGATTGATGTCACCCTCTACTAAGTGAGGCGCAAGACCAGCACTCGTACCATTGAGACACTATGTAATTTAGAATTTACTAACGACACGAGAATAATTACAGTCAGATGGTGTTTTTCAATTCTGAGTTTCACAGATATCAAGTACCAATATGGAGTAAACCCTTGATCAGAAACGCGGCAAGGTTCCAGTACGACAAATTGCAATGAGATTGGTATGTTGTCATCGCATCATTATGTCCTCCTGCCATCTTTATTCAACATTTGTAAAGTCATCAAGGTTTTGCACGCCGTCTAGGTTTGTCATGCTGTAATCGGACAACTACTATTGATCTCTCTTCCTTTTTTGCTATAGATTGGTTATAAGGTCATGCTAGTTTCTTAGTAGTTAATGCTAGTTAAATGGTATATCAGTATGTTTGTTTCATCGGTGATGCATTGATATGTGCACACTTTAAAAGCAGGAAACGTCATTCGGATGCCACCGCCTACGGAAGGAAGCAGATACAATAACGAAAAGCATTGAGCAAAAACAGCAAACTGATTGTCATCAAGCTGTGAACAACGTTTCATTGTGTAGTTTCATATAGAAGCAACTGTACATAGCTGAAGTTTGATTTGAAATATTTTAATTTGATTTGATTCAAACTGTTTATTTGGTATTTCCATATGATAATTTGCAAGTTGCTCCAATTTTTTAGTTTTTAATTTTGTGATTTTTTCTTACTTTTCTGAAGATTACATCATTATGTTTTACATCTAGAATTATATTTATAATTAACACAATCATTGTAATTTAAACATCAATGTGGTAATATATACGAATGTCTACATGTAACCTATGAATTCAATCAAGAATCTATTTGTGAAAATCCTGCATTGGCAATTACTTGCATTAGAATATACTTAATAGTATAATCTTCACAAGGAATAACTAGTTTAGTCATTCTCAATATTAGTTAAGAAACTTGCTCACTAGGTCCTTCTATATATTAAGGTGGGTATAAAGTATTCCTGTGATCTTTTGCGTTACTTAACCCCTAACACCCAACTAGATGCATCAGTTACATCAGATAAAATAAAAACATTGCCGCTGGCATGTTCTTTGAATTCTGGTCTTCTTGTCATTTGCTGTGTATGTAAATGTATTGTGTGATTGATGATTTTATATTTAACATTTTAAATTGTATATGTTCAGTTCGTCTTACCTAGGCAGGGATTGTGTTTATCCATTTACCTCCAGAGTGTTTGTGGTTATCCCTGGTTGACTGTAGAGGTTTGGCCTCTATTTTTTGGAGGACTGGATTCTTTCACAGTGTGTACAAAGTAGTAAACACATCAAAGATGTGTAACAGAATTAAGAGAATTTGATTTCACAGATCGATTTGTTAGACTCATTTAAGGCTGAGCAGAGTCATTTGAAATTGGGCGTTCCATGGGCTCGTATTACTCAGTTTAGATAAGGAGAGATAACTAACACCATCTGAGGGATGATCGACAGTTTACATTCGTTATTTTATACATGCTTATTCCAATTTCTATTATTTTTCTATATTTTCTGTACGTTTCTTATTAAACAATAAGCTTGGTTTTTGAGGCTATGCGACTGTCAGAATAATTTTCACCTTTACGCCATTTACAGCATGCTAACTTTCATATTGATAGTCTGTTAAGTACAAACATGAAATTATTTGAATATACATAAATTACTCATGCACATCATATACACTGATAAAAATGTATGAAAGTTAGCATGCTTATATGAATTAGGTTTAATGGGTATAAACCAATACTGGATCTTGATGAAGTAAAAAAGACTATGAACTGTCTACTACCAACAACCATCCAACTCACTCCCCCCTAACATTGGGTTAGATAATGTAGTTATAAGTAAATCCGACAGTATCTAGTTGAGAGGTTTACTCTACGATGTCAGAGCTGGTCTCTTTAGTAGAGGGTGTGGAGCCGGACATCTATCTAGGCCTAAACAACGTCTCTTATCATTGTAAGTTAAATCAATCCAAAAGAAGGCCATCTATAATCAAGTGAATAAGATTGGATGAAATTATCTATCTGTTTACACTAATTGTATATCATCGACACACACCCTGACTTTTGTGAGTCACATATGGTAATCAAACTAAATGTTGTTAAGAAGTACTGACTCTACCTGAAAGAATGATTTTTATATAATTTTGTTTAGTAGAGGGATCATACAGAGTACAGGTTAAAAATCGATATCATGATAGACACTCGAACAATGTAGCGCATTAATTATTCAAAATGTTTGAAAATCAGGTAGAAGATGAAAGTTTATAAGAAAGTTTTTAAAAGGTTCTGTGACTAGTGTTCAGCACAAACATACGTAAACTATATCACAAAAACAATTTCAATTAAGGTTTTAATTATGACAATCGGATAACTCGACGAAAAGGCGACAGTAACCTGGAATGAACACACTAAACGGAAATTCATTCAATGATTTATAGTATAATCATTTGTTTTAACAAATCAAATAAACTTTTTAAAAACATGATTCAACTTTTTAAGCGAGTAAACTATGAAAGAACATCAATGGTGCCATTCAAATGACAGGACCCATCTGAGAAAAATGTCGTTATTAAATATGTATCTTGAAGGACCATCATCATCCTTTGTACTTAGCTCGAAATTATTCTAGGTAATCATCTTAGATGCTATCCTTGTACACACATAGGATAACCAACATCATTTTGATTGCTTTAAAATCAGAATGACTTAATGGTATCGCGAAATAACCACTTTTGAAGATCTTTTCATATAGTAGGACATTCCACAGTTGATGGAACAGTCCATCTCACTCCACATATAGATGACAGGCAATGATTATTATCAAGTTCATTTTTAACTGAAACGACTCTTACCCTTTTTTAAAGGAATGTTGATGATATGTTCAATTAAACATTTGAAAGTGCAGGCTCAACATGAATCAAATGAAATTAGCTACAGTCAAAATGTGTGTCAATTTCGTCGACAAATATCAAATAACCAACATGAACTAAATCGAATAAGATACATGTTTTGAAGTCGAATTATCTTCAAATAAATTAATTTGTTTCTTTCTGTCCAGTATTGAAGTGCTTCATCATTCATCCAAAGGATATTAACAACATGTTCCCGTCTCCAATCTTTGATGTTCCTTACTGAACTTAATTCGTAGTATTTTGCATGTATTACATGTTAAATAGATGAGGAACATTGCAAAAGCTGTAGGAGTGTCATATCTTGAACAGTGATTTTGATGAGAAGAGGTTTTTATGTGAAAACATCTGTCTGTGTGTAATAAAAACTTTACCTGCACAAATGAGAATAGAATCAGTTGTGACAATGCAATGTAAAGAAAATTTGATGCCTTGAGAATTAAACTTAGCAAACATGATACAATTTAGGAGAAGTTCACAGCACAGATCATTTACGTTAAATAAAGATTTGACTTCGACCTTCAAAAACCTTATTAGTATAAAAATGTGACCAATGAAACAAGATGGTCCATTTGAGATATATCATGATTAATCCTTATCTTAATTTTATTTTAGTTTAGCTTAATTAAGTTTTGATTTGACGTTGTTGACTCTCTGATACAACTGGATATTAATTGCTCCCCAGAGTTTTGCAGAATAATTTTCATTTTTAAGAATGTGCTTAGAAAATAGCCCTTTTCTACCATTAAGTGAAGGCGAATGGTGTTTCATGAACTTATTAGCTTGTTCTACAGTATCTACAGTGAAATAATTTGATTTTAATATCAGTTTCGTTATTATAAAAAGTCTTTTTGAATTAAAAAGATGTAATAAGGGACTATTCAGAGAAAATTTATTTTGAACGAGCAACCTCGTCAAACAACCTAAAAGAAATTTTCTAGAAAACTCGAAACTCTTTGAATTGTTCTTCTAGCAGGGTCGGTATGCCCTGAGAAGTTTTTAAAGCATAAAACACAATATCCGGAGTTGATTTGATTATTTCATCATTTAAGATCTTATTAGTTATGGAAATAGACAACATGGACTTGGTCGTCTAGACAAGTGACATACGAAGCGCAATTCATTTCTCTAGATGTTGAGTACGATTTCTTAATTTAGCTAACAGCTGCCTTCTAAAAGTGACATCGGGTATTTGTTGTTGCAGTCGAATATGTCAAACGTTGTAAATGGTGTCATTTTATAGAACTACTAACTAAATACCTATCGATTCCGACTAGTAACAATAAACGGGTTGAAGTGTGCATGTATCAAAGCTGGTGTGCACCATTGGTCAACCTTAATTTTTGAAACTTAATAAGATAGATAAATAGAAAGATTTTGGCTGGATGTGCTCAGTAGAAAATAAACTAATCCATATTTAAATCAGACGTGTACTTCTGGCTTCAGAATAATTATGTATAACAAAGTTAATTAAATTTCATAGGAAACAAGTATATTTCGGATTAGATATACATTTGCGGATGACGTGCAAGTAAAATGATATGATTTGAACTACACATGAACATATGTTTTGAAACTTATCAAATTGGATAAAAGATACTCTGCGTCGCTTTAGAATATAGAAACATATCAATAGGGTCAAACTATATGTTATAAATTCAGTTACTGAATCAAGACAAACTAACTGTTGCTGAAAGTTACCATTTCAATCTTAATTAGTTGTCACAATACACTGGTTTGAGTAATTACATTTGATCAAAACCTTACAAGGTACCATTAATCTAAGGTTTACTGGATTGAACCATAACATTAAAACGTTTCTTTAGCAGGCAAACAGACAATCGTGGGTTTGTAGTTACACAAAAGTTTAATAACTCCACATTATCAATGTTGGTTCAGTCTAAGCGACAAAAACACCTATAAAAAGTTGCAGCAAACATATCGTGAACAAAATTGACCATTATGAAAAAGGCTAACCTTGTTAGAAGAATCGCCATTGCCCCTAATTGTGGGGATATAGTTGTCCCTTTGCTGCATGCAGGTCGTTACGTGATGTTAGACCGCCGCAAACGGTATGGATGGTTCTTGGCGATGGTAGGAATGTCAATATGTAGACATGTACGTGTTGGATATGGTCTAAAAAAAGTCTCCATTGGTTTTGCACAAGGGACTCATCTTAGGCCGTTAGGCCGAGGACAAGCCCAGTCACCAAACTAATGATGACGTTGAGGACCATATCTAACTAACATGAATTACTTGAATCAGTAAAATCTTATTATAACAGAGTGTCTCTTTTGTAGCTATATCAACAATAACAACAAAACGGATAGGACTCATTCAATGTTCATTTTTAACCAAGATTATAGTAGTTTACACAGAAACATTCTTATCATGATATTCAGTAGGCGGAATGTCTGGTCAAAATATTTTACAACCAATGATGATATTTAAATGGAAATGAGGCTTTTGTTTCATCTGTTACAAGTGTAGTAAACTTTCGACTAGAAGTACTTAATCCATATTGGTTGCAATTAATGTTTGGTGTGAAATAAGCATCGCTGTTTGAAACAGGGCAGTTGAAGTGTTCCCATAACAATCGCGAAGACTAGAGTTCTTCAGCCTGTGCAAAGCAGTTAGACAGTCTGACTAAAATAAGATCTATTATTGCTGCACTACTTTATGCAGATTATAGATCTCAAAAGGCCCCTTTGGTTCACCTTTGACTCTAAAATTTACCTCTCGACTTTATTGGCTTGAAGGCCTTAAATGAGATTACAAGGAATTCTGTTCATTAAAGTTCACGCGCTAATAATCTTTCAATTCCAACGAAACAGTTGAAGTAATTTGCATATGTCCTTTAATTCAATAAAAATGGACAGAGCGAAATAGCAATCGCCTGCACCCAAGATTATGGGCGAACTCCCTGATTGGCTGATTTGAATTATATCACAAGCAAACCTGACGGCTCGCGTAACAGGTCTATACGTGTAACGTAGTGGAGCAGTTTAGATTACATTTCAATGAGATTGAGCAGTAATAATTCCATCTAACCAGAGCAATTAGGAGCTGTCGAATTTGCAGTGGAACATATATTCTTAGAATGAGTAGATTATAATGACGTTAATGTGCTTGATATCCATACGTTCAGGACTTCGAGAAGGGCAAGGCTTTTCAGCTTTAAAGCTTGGAAAAATGCTTTGCAGGAAGTAAGTATTGCATTAGTACTCGTTCTTGTAAATCAAAGTGGATACAAACTGAGTAATGCCTTGGGTTCATCATAACATCACCGCTTGATGCACTCAGCAATCACTCACTGTTTCCATTTACAAATGGTGTTAATAACCTGAATGTCAATGCCCTCAATCCTAATAAAATAACCTTTCGCGAGAAGCATGTTCTCCCTTATATCATTACGTATCTAGATCAAAGAGCAAATTTATCATTTAAAAATTGTGCAATCTTCTGTGAAGCGAGACAAATTTGCATCTTAGGTCTCTCGGTTTACTTGAAAAAGACGCTATAAACCTAATAATAGTAAATTATTCACGATGCATTATTTTGATGAGGGCATTTTCTATACTTCAATAAGATTTATTCCTAATATGATTTCATTGATAACAATTAAGCGAACTTAAATGCCAATAACTCTCTTTGAAGAACTGATGACATAAAATCAATATGTAGTGCACATTCATTTCGAAAATCTTTTGTCACAAATGCTATTGCTTTTATGGTATATGCTATGGAGCTATTGCCAACATGATGAAAATGTGTTTTCATTACCATGGATAACTGTTTAATTTGCAATTACAACACCAAATGATCATAGTAGTTTAGGTATTTTAACGTTGTTTGCATTTATCCTTTACACCCGTTAAATCCTAATTCAAAACAAGACAAAAGTAGCACCACCCTACATAACTACGTCTATTCCAACAAAATAAGTCTTGATCCGCAATGAAAAAGAAACACTTTCAAGTTGAGAAAAGAGACACTAACATAGCAAGTTTTGGTCCTGATTGTCGCATTCATAAACGCAGTTATAACATTGGCTTTCACAGAAGACATCCCTAGTGTAAGATCATGTGATATCACCTTCTACAATATATATATATATATATATATATATATATATATATATATATATATATATCGCGAGTGTAAGATCACGTGATATCACCTTCTACAATGTAGATATCGTTGACAAAATGTCATAATGTTGACGCTCTAACTATGGTAAGCCACGGATATTTCACATTTTAATCAACTCATGTTCGTTAAATTTTATATCAGAATATTCAATATTTATTTTTGAAAAATAATCTTGTCAAGGATATGTTCATATTCAAACGATTTACTTACATGTATATCTCTTTCATATATCTTAAAATCAAATTGAAAGTCAATGGATTTTGTGTCCGACATGTGCTAGGGGTGTTTGTAAAAAAGTCTTTATTCTTTTAACAATACCACTATTATCAACTAGGACTTCAAACCTTATTTCAAAGGATTAAAATAAAACAAATTTTTTCAATCGTCGTATATCTTATATCTAATATTGGCCATATGCCAACATGTTGATTTTAGTTAATTTATATTAAGTAAAACAATAGATGTAAAATCATGATATAACTAAGATTTGGCATTTTTGTGAAAACAACTGACACTAACATCTTATTTTTTATTGATTTCCTCTTTACACCCTCCGTCTTTATATTATCAGCTGCAGATGAGAGTAAAGTGCCCAGAAGAAAGTATATCATCAGCCTGCAATGCGCTCTTTGAATAAAAATAAAGTCACATTTTAGCGACGGTGTGTTGTCATTGTAAATCATATTGACATTGATCAAGAAAAACCAAGAGCTTTTAAAAAAAGATCTTGAAATAATATAGTTTACTTTGTTAGAGTTTATGATTCTGTTTTATAATCAGACAAAAAGACAGAACAGTTTATTTCTCAACCAACAGATGCTGGTACATGAGAATTTAATTCACATATACGTTGACGTTGCGAGTGACTGGACATTGTAACTGATTATTACTAAACAATTTAAACAATGCATTAAGAATGGACATTTAATGAATTTTTAAAATGCTAATTATTTTAGTACACAAAAAGTTCTTTACTGAACTGTTGCTACAAATCACAATTCCAATGCTTTGTCATTCTGAGTAAACATGATATAGAAGCTTGAGAATGTTCTCGCTCGCTAAAATGCTCCGCTAGTGGCGCTTGACAACTTTACAAACGAAGTTTTGGAAACTTTTCTAACACCTTGATAAATTAAACTTTTATAAACTATCACTCTACTAACCTATTTTACAGCATCAATAATAATAAGTTCCTACTTAAAAATCGACTTTTTGTTAACGTTATCAATTTGTTTGGAAACCATCCTTTACTTTAAGCAATAGAAAAAAAATCTTCACTTACCAATGTAATAACTTTCTACATCTATCTTAAATGACATCTTTTGATGTTTTGAAAGTCTTTTTTGCTTAAAGAAAATAATCAAAGAATTCAAAAAGAAATAACAGTTATATAGGAAGGTTCCTACAAAAGGCCTTCACAGACTTGGAAACATCGGAAGTCGTCTCAGCAAATACAAGTAATACACTTTCAGAGCGCAATTGGGAGAAAACTAATTACAGGATCTAGGAAGTATGCAAGTCTCAATTTCACGCGGAACTTTCTCATCTTCCTCTCCGGAAAAGTTACAAAGCGATATATCTATGAATGCTTGAAATTTTCTAGCGCTTTCAGAACATTTCAAAAATCTTATTCAGTCTAAAAACTTAAATCACAAATTCAGATGTATTAGCGATGACATACTTTGGTTATACTTGTCCACATTTGATGTTTGCCATTGACGATCTTTTAGCACAAATGCCCGTAAGTGGTATTCTGTGACGTCATAAACATTCATCTAACTTGTGCATGATCCTCGGTTATACTGAAAGGTTGGGGTCACACATTAACCAAATTTACAGTTCCAAATGTCCAAATATTTTGTACCCAAGATTAAAACATTTTAAGCTTATTTCTTTTGAAATAATATTATAATATGTTTACTGATGCGACAACTGTCACCAACATGGACGACCGCAGGGTATCTAAATGATTATATTATATGATTATATATGTTTCTATATTTCGTGAGAATGTCTTTAAATAGTTCAAAAAATTGAGCATTGAAATCATATTTGCTCGTCTTGTGTTATATCTACATTCTACATGAATTACATTGGATACCCTCCTAACAAAACCTGCAGTGTCTCTTTCAAAAGGGTTATTGTGTTTATCAATGCAAACGTAAGCCTAACTGATTATAGCATTATTTTGAATCTTGCGCAATTGATATTTAAAAATCAAAAGATAGTTTGAATAAAAGATAATGAATATTCTAATATTTTCAATGCATTTTCTTTCACAAGGAATTGCATGAACCATAACGTCTTTAAGTGATATTTTATGTTGAATCGGCAGTTCATACATTGTACGATGTAATTTCAACAATTCGTAATAGGATTGAGGCCTCATTTTCAAAAATAGACATTGTCTCTTTTTTAAGATGTGCAAATATAGATGAGTGCATTATATTCTGGTCTTCAAGTCTGAAGATCTATTGTTATTATCTGAACTCTTATTATTATGTGTAAATTTTTGTTTAGAAGATTGATTCCAGGGATGATATCGTGTGTTAAATTCTCACCCAGTACACGGGCCGATTTTTTATTTCGATTTTCTTAGTCTCCCCTTGTATCGAACGTTAGACCTCATCATATCCTTTAAAAGACAAATATTTCTTAAAGCTTCGGTTTTCGGCTGTGGTATTAGATTTTTCTCGTGAAAATCATCTCCTCTGGACTGGCGATACATCCTGTTAAAAGGAAGCCCTCAAGCCATTTGTCTATTTGCAGTTTAGAATTAGCTACAGCAATCGCAATTGAACAGAAAACAAGATTTTGGCATAGCAATCCCATAGAACGCAGAAAAATAAGGAGTGATACTAATCAGCGTTATCTTCACGTCGATAGAACTTAAATAAACCAAAACTGTCACGAGAGAAATACAAGTTGCGTGGATTGAAAATATAACAGGTTAACCTAATCGAAAATTATTCATTCGTTCAATTTTGAAAGCACTTGAGTTAAACTAAAAACAATTACGACAGCTGAATTGACGTAACTACTATATATGTTGATGACATAACGCATGTTTCTGAAGATAAATTTTTAATTGCACCAATCAGAGATTTTTAGTTTTTCTTCATTGGGGCCTCAGGAAATGGTATCGTTCAAAGCAGCTTTGATTCCGGCACGTGATATAAATAATTATAAACCCTAGGTTTGTAAATGCTAAATGTTTGTTATACAACATATATAACTGTACGTGACCTGACACTTCTCCTTGCTGGCAAAAAACGGTAAATGTCATTATAAACTTATGCTAGTTTAGAATAATTATTCCTTTGATTATACTATGTAAACAGAATAACTAGCATAGCTTTTCTAATTTTTGATGTTTGTAACATTTACAATATTTAGACTGAAATGCATAGATGATAATTTTGAATGATAGCTTACTGTGAAGGGGAAAGTGTTTCTAAATACTGGTTTATTATCAAATATGAATATAATACGATAATGATTTGAAATGATTTTTAAATATACGTTTTTTATCTCTCCGTATTGTTATTATCTAGTTATACACAAATGTGTTTGATCGTCGACTCCAGTTGTCTTGTATACACCTCACCTTCCTATGTTGTGATAGAAATTGATTCATAACATAAATCTCTACATGCTACCTGAACTAATAGAAACATCTATAATTGTATCACTTTTTAATAGTGTACAAGCTACCTTAATTTATCTAAAACAACTGTAATTCCGTGTATCATTTTTTATTGTGAACATGCTACCTTAACTAACAGAAAACAACTGTAATTAAGCGTTTCACTTCTTAATTATGGGAAATAAATATCCTAGTTCTACAGGATGATTTCGCAAATAAAACAGTGTTTATTACGCTCACAGAAAGCATTGTGTCATATAACTGTTGAATGATGATTTCAATATGGTTTGCAGCAGTCCATCTTATAAAGTAAGATATGTATTGACGAATAATGAGAGAAGTTCATCATTTATTTTGTGTATTTTCTGTTATACATAAAGAATGAAAAACAAAGTAAGTCCTTCATACACTCCTGATATGAGAATACATGGATGCAGTCCTATAAACAACATTTCACATATCATATTTAAAATAGAAAATATGCTGTAATTTGTTATGAAAATACTATGCTTTGTTATATACACCCATATATCTCTTAAAATGTTAGCGTGATGTTTACATCTTTCCTGGCCTGTAAAATGAAATAATAACTTGTTTATATAAAGTATTGTGCATCTCTTATACAGACTTGAGAATATTCGATGAAAACTTGTGTCAAGATGTCAAACTCCAAGTTGTCCATTTTAAAAAATATTTAGACCCGAAATTATTTAAAAAGTGGACCGACTTTGATCTTGTTAGATAATTAATACAAGTCATCGATAAGACCAGATTAACCTTTAAGAATAAAACATCGAAGATCTCTGCTATGATTTGATGTTCACAAAAACACCTTATTTCTATAACTTATCCCTGAGTTAGGCACCGAAGTCCGATTCAAGTTTTGACAACACACTGACAACAGGTTAATATAATTATAAACTGATAATCATACATAATAACGGCGAGTTTAATGACCGTTCCTAACGATTGAGATTTTAGTTATTTGTTTAAATTTGAAAACCTCAGATGCAATGTTACGTCATGCAGAAGATCGGTAAAGTTTGGTAAAGAAATATCTTTATATGAATTTGGTTTTTAGAATTTAGAAATTATTGATACAACGGAGTGTTCCAAACACACCATTGCATATAACATGTAGATATCAAATCAGATGAAAAAAAGGTCAAATGCCAGAATCGTTGGAACATTATCACAGCCTGTTATAATAAATAGTTTTATCAAATTTTATTTAACATTATAATGCATGAAACTGCATCTAAAATTAAAGTAGCAAGAAAGACCAAAGGTATGTTCGAATTGCCTCGTTTTAAAGTCTATTATGTCCTGAGAAGAAAATAAACCAATATGCAACCTGTAGAATGAATGGCCAGTTACCTATGGTAATGGACAACTTGGAATTGGATGTCTAGACATGTGACACATGAACCGCATTCATCAGTCTAGAACCTATATATCTACATACTACTTTTTATTCATCATATTTTGCACAAGCACCATAGAAACTGATGTGTTGTTGATCCAGACATCAGAGTTGCACTACTATTATTTTATGTCTTGTTTTCTCATTAACCATATTGAGTATTTAATAATAGTGTAAAATTGTTGCAAATTTAAATTTCAACTACGCTGAATTATTTGATAAAATAGATTAATTTGTTCAGTCATAATTCATTTTTCTAAGAACTCTTTGTCATCTCTATTTTGAAAGGCACTTTTCAAATTGGAAAAGCTCCAGATATATTGACACTTCCAGCACAGTTTATGGATATGATTATCAAATTTACCAATGAAATGAGAGTACATGAAATTCTTTACTCTTGCAATTTGTTTACTATTTTATGAAACATATTTCTCTGAACGTTGATATAATGGGAATTCTAATTATGAATATTTGGCACAGTTATATAGGTATAAGGTGAGCGTAATAAATATTTTATGAAAGACAGGAAGAAAAATCCAGTACCACAATAAGAAAATATTTCTTAATTAAAATAGCGAAGTGAAGTGAAGTGTCTTTCGATGAGTAATACATAAAGTTATAAATTGATATTGTACGCCACCGCTATTACACAGAAATAACAGTCGATGTATGCCTTATGTCTTCACTTATTATTTTTTCTAACAATCCAAGATGAAAAAGGCACATAAATATATTGCAGTTGCTTCTACAAAATAAAAACACCTGTAAAAATTGTGTACGTCAAGAGCCGTTTTCAACATATATAGCTTAATCTTATATCTTGTTTTACACGATATTGACTCAATGTGTTATTGGTTTACTTGGGTATCAAGAGAGGGATATAAAAAGATATCGACGGCAGGTTTGTTAACAGACAGTCTCGAGACATGACAAAAAAGTATATATTATAATCATTATCCAAACATTCCATTTCAATGTATAGGGGTAATGCTATCCTACTAGCCATTCTTGCGGCTGAGAAAATCGTCAATAATTGTGAGTGTCTAGTTGTGTAATTACAGTCAGAATTTATATTGACACGCGAATACAGATGTCATTTATTTGGAGATAACAGACAAACAAATTGATAACTGTTCACTGATAATTAGAGATTGGCAGTGAAAAACTGTGTTTGAACATGTATGTGTTAGGGACTTTGAATGTTTTCGAGTCACAACATTTAATGAGGTTTAGTAATCCTGTCATTAGGTAAACGTTCCAGTTGTCACTCATCCAGACAAACACCTGCTAACTATCATTGAAAAAGGGAATGGTCTAAACTTATCATAAAGAAAGAGAACTGTTACCCTGTTCGGGCGTTCTTCCATTCTCCCGTCTCTCATCAAATGTATTTATTATTAAACGTCAATTATTTTTATTAAAATTTTGAACTTTCCATTCATCTATCAATTTCCATTGTTCATATCGTTATATGCATACTAAGGCCTTTTCATGTTTATCATTGTAGTATTCGTGCCCTATTTAACAGCCTTATATCATGGAGCATTTATGTGTCAATTATCTATATGTTGTTTATATTTACATGTACTTGTAGAAGAGTTTGTCAATGTTACAATGAGTCATGTTATCTCGGGGTAACCCCGATAGTTAGAGAGATAGAGCCCTTCTACTGTAACAAGAAAACAACCTGTGGTACTTGGAGGGTCAATGCCCTAACTCAGGTATGTGGCTTCTGTGATACCCGGGCTAGGTTCTAGTTGGTAGGATGCCGGCCTAGCCGGAGCCATACCATGTCTAACCATCCCCATCCCTTATATCTTAAAAGCTCTGCTTATTCTTATTGATTTAGTCACTAAAACAGTGATCTCCTGGGATTATCTAAAGTAGCGTGTGATTGTTTTTATACGTCTATACGTATTCCTATCCGTCCACCCGAAGAAGAGCAAGGTTTACTGTGACATTAGTAAGACACTTGAACTCTTTGGCGAAGTAGTGTTTGGTTGAAAATGATTGAAAATAACATAAGTGGAAAATGCTTAATAGTTCTCCATAATATATATAAAAATATTTAGTCATGTTTCCCACAATGATGCAATCCTCTTTTTTTCACATACGAAATTGGGGTACGACAAGGTGAAAAATTATCCCCATTTTTATCTTTGCGGTATTTAAATGACCTTGAATCATTTCTAACAGAAAACAATTTCGGTGGTGTAAGTTTGGTGGAATGTATGTTTGAAGAACAAATTCATGTTTACGTTAAATTATTATTACTTTTTATATGCTGACGATCCAGTTATTCTAGCTGAATCACGTGAAGATCTTTATCATGCTTTGGATATATTCTCAGATTATTGCACCCTCTGGAAATTAAAAGTTAACATTTAAAAAACGAAATAGTCATATTTTCAAAAGGTAATTGTAAAAACATTTTTTTTCTTTTAACAAAGATACTCTTGATGTTGTTAAAGAATGTGTTTACTTTGGCGTGTTATCAGCTTTATCTAAAATTGTGTAAATATATTCTTAAAGTAAAAAATGTCTACACCAGATTACATGGTCTAAAGTGAGCTTTGTCGTTATGCTCTTAGTATATTTATCAAAACTAGAATTATTTCATTGTGGTGTAAAATGTTGAAATGCCCTAACAAAGTATCCTATGAGATGTACCTACTTATGTATACTTTACAAAATGCCAATCCTTGAAGTAGAAGGAATATTGCGGGAAACAGGTTTTTAAATGATTTTTTCTATTCATGTGTGGAGATATAAAAATTTCAACAGTTCGCATAATTTAGATCCTCTATCAAACAAGTCCTAATTGATCAATTCTTTCTAATGTGGACTGCTTCCCAAAATGATACATCAAAAGCAAAATACTACAAACTTTATAAAGAAAAACCCAATATGGACCCCTATTTTTTAAAAAGAACTTCCTATCAATCTCCCAATTTGGCGTACCCGTTTCAAACATCAAACCATAGATGACCAATTGAAACTGGTCGATGGAGTAACATTGAAAAAAAATCAGTGACGAATTCCATTTTCTTTTGGTCTGCCCCTTTCTATCCCAATTAAGAATAATTACCTTCATTGTAAATATCCTTCAGTTGAAAAGTACATGTCCCTAATAAAAAACCCACCCATAAACCCCTTTTATTTAGAGTGGCTAAATATGTTAAAAAGGGATGTTTTTTATCTTTATATGAAAAGACGCCAAACTAGACGTTTACCTGTATGTCTTATAATTTCATTTTGTATATATGTACCTCTAATACAGTTATGTTATTTAGTGTTTTTTTCTTGGGTAGTTGACTACCCTAATTATCTGTTGACTGTTGTTCATCTATTTACTGAGAATCAGTTCCTGAACCCTTTCATCCTCTCGTTTAGTCTGCAATTAAACATTTATACGTCATCGATTTAACGGGACAATGGCCCCATTTGAGTTAATGACATTCAAGAAAGCTTTTGTATGATATTAAACGCTATGAGTAATTTTGAACATCAACAAATATCTGAAAAGACGAATAACTTGTAAGGATGACAAGCGTGGTGTTATATATACACGAACCATGCTTGGCATATCTTGCATTCGATGGAATTGTCAAATCATTGTTTAAATTACTCAGGCCCCCCTGAGTAATTGAAGGAAATACATCAAATTTGAAGGAAAACAGTGCATAATAGAAGGGAAAGCTTCCCAAATGGTAGGAAACGCAGCTTAATCGCGAAACAAACACGTCAATATCGGTGAAACGCGGTAATATCAGAGATTTTCCGTCCATATCGGAAGCAACCCGATCCCACTTTCGAAGGAACCCGATCCCACCTTCGAAGGACCATCGGTAGACTTCGGAAGGAACACGGTAATTTCCGTGAATTCTCGGTCGACAGCGGAAGCAAACGCATCTCAAAATGGCTACGAATCTGCAGTCTCCAGTTTCGGTGAGTGTTGTTTATATGTTTTACTGTGTTATTTTAGATGTATTTTGTTCTACATGCTTGCATTGAAAGCGCAATTGAACAAGGAAACGATGGAGTTGTAGAGTTTTGTAATGAAATTGAGTAGTTACGGCGTTACTCGCATAGAGTCCGGGTTTGTTTACATCAGTCAGATGAAGCCGTATCGCTAACGCTATCATCGACCCGCGTCTGTGATTGCGTTTACCTGCATCAGACTTTCCGGGTTATATTTCTTATAAGTTTTGGAAATATGTATGTGAATTTTGTGAGTATGTTATGTATCACGTGTAAATCTAACTAATCTAAATCATTTTTGTACAATTAAGCTTTATCGAAAAACTTGTAAGTTTTCATGTTTTGTTAACGTGCCGCTCCATATGCCGCACTTCTTTGACCTTGTTTCGTTTGACCATTTAAATATCCCATTTATTAGGGACCGTGTTTGGAATTATCTCGAAATCGCTTTGCAACCACTTGTTGATTATTTCACGAGTTAGCGGCAGTTCGCCTAATTCAACTAAAACAGAGTTACTTCCTTTTGTCGTATCGATCGACTTCGGGGATTTTTAGCGTGTAAGATAAATTTAAAATGCAATGATTGTTAATGTAGGCCTAATATTACGAAACAAGGTCAAAGAAGTGCGGCATATGGAGCGGCACGTTAACAAAACATGAAAACTTACAAGTTTTTCGATAAAGCTTAATTGTACAAAAATGAAAGTTAGATTTACACGTGATACATAACATACTCACAAAATTCTCATACATATTTCCAAAACTTATCAAAAATATAACCCGGAAAGTCTGATGCAGGTAAACGCAATCACAGACGCGGGTCGATGATAGCGTTAGCGATACGGCTTCATCTGACTGATGTAAACAAACCCGGACTCTATGCGAGTAACGCCGTAACTACTCAATTTCATTACAAAACTCTACAACTCCATCGTTTCCTTGTTCAATTGCGCTTTCAATGCAAGCATGTAGAACAAAATACATCTAAAATCACACAGTAAAACATATAAACAACACTCACCGAAACTGGAGACTGAAGATTCGTAGCCATTTTGAGATGCGTTTGCTTCCGCTGTCGACCGAGAATTCACGGAAATTACCGTGTTCCTTCCGAAGTCTACCGATGGTCCTTCGAAGGTGGGATCGGGTTCCTTCGAAAGTGGGATCGGGTTGCTTCCGATATGGACGGAAAATCTCTGATATTACCGCGTTTCACCAATATTGACGTGTTTGTTTCGCGATTAAGCTGCGTTTCCTACCTTTTGGGAAGCTTTCCCTTCTATTATGCACTGTTTTCCTTCAAATTTGATGCATTTCCTTCAATTACTCAGGGGGGCCTGTTACTAGTCACATTGAAAGAGAAGTAACAAACTCTAATTGTCAAACATCGTCTATCAGAGGCACATCGTCATTCGTCATTGTATCTCGATCCTGTTGCATGACTATTGTATATTTCTTTTCGGAATAGAATAAACTGAATGAAAAAATGAAATTGTCCGGGTGAAGTTTTCAAATACATGTTAAGTGAAGCTGTTGTTTTATTGTATAAAACAATTCCAATTTACAAGTCATAACTATAGAAATCGAAAACAAATTGTCTCGATACGATAAGTCGTAGCATCGAAAATCGTTGTTTTTGAATTTTTTCCAGTAAACGTTTATAAGATAAGAACGGTCTAAATGGGCTTCTCAGTAAATATTCTCTCAGGTCCAGAGAATTGAAGCCAGGTATTGTGGAAAAGCAAAAACACGTTTATCTACGCCTTGTTGTGAAGATTTCTTAATTCTCTTTTCAACGATGTTGTCTTATTTTGAAAATGTGTAGACGTTGAAACTAGTGGATTGGAATTTAGTATCATTTATTTTTGAAATGATCAAAGATAGTGACAGTGTTATGTGATCGACATTATTGAAGTGTATCGTATGACTTTTGGTAATAAGTGTATGATAGTCGTATAATTTAATGCTATTTTTACAAATG